>OY744522.1:65214087-65336587 GCA_963556195.1 Sepiola atlantica
GCGTTAAGGGAGGTAATTCAGTATATAATATCAAGATCGGCAGATCCGAATTATTAGATAAAAAGTGATAATTGCTTCTGGTCGCAATAAATGTTTTAAAGGAATACATTTAATTTCGATAAGTATAATATAAATAGTTCAATCTTTAAATGAAGATGCATTTCAGTATGATATAAAAAAGTTTGCCTGTTTGTTCAAAACCTGATTTAATTTTTCGAAAATTGTAACATTTCTATCCGCCATTGTTAGCCGAACGGATACTCTGGTATTAAATGATATCCGTGAACATTTTCAGATTATTTTTATAAACGTGAATAATATATTAATTCCGTTTTGAAGCGACTACAAAATTCAACTTATTTCAAGAACAACATTTTTTTTTTATTTTGGAATGTGAAATTTGACCAAGTTTCAAGTTTGGAATAAACAATATCTGCTTTGTCGAATGTCACAATACAAAAATAAAACAAGTACAAAAAGCAAGTGCATTTTGATAAAAAGAAGGCAAATACACTGTTTTCTGCGCCTTTTCCGCGGGAGTGGTTTTGGACATGCGCAGTCTGAATGAGTTGTGCTTTGAAAACAAGAAAGCAGAACTGTGAAAAAGATCAGAAGGGAAATTTCCACGAAAGAAAGAATGAGATTGCGTGAGAAAGTAGAGAGCTGTAAGTAAATAGTACGCGTGAGATTTGGTAAGGCTCAAAAAGGTCTGTTTTGGGTAGGATAGATAGATAGATAGATAGATAGATAGATAGATAGATAGATAGATAGATAGATAGATAGATAGATAGAGTAACAGAGTAACGGCTCGATGTAGTATTGTCTCCTAAAAACCTATGATACGGAGGAGGGGAGACTATGAGAGAAAAAATCAGTGTTCATTTATTTTAAATCGCAAAACAGAAACCAAAGTAATCTCAATGGATGATTTTTCAGCAATAAAACCTCCTTTTTTATAATGAATCTAAGTTTTCAAATTTAATATCAAAGCGATTTTTTTTAAGTGACAATAATAAGTTTGGGCCAGAGTAACACACAGGCGCAGTAAATGTATTGTTTATGTTAAAATAAACTCTATACAATTGTTTCGTAACATTTTAAGTGAGTGGTCAAAAATAAAATTAAGGAGGCCTCCAGAGCGTTGCTTAAAATCATCCTGTTCTTGGCGCAACGAAAGTCGGGAGTTCGGAGGTCAGTAGTGCCGGTCGTCATAGATAGCGAAAGAAGGAAAGACATATACAAAACAGAATTGTTCTCTAAATGGCACATTTATTTACTTTGCTTTTCTTCGGATTAGTGTCCTCATCTATGTTGTGGATATTTATATTTCGACTACGTTTCAATCGATGTGTCGTCGTCCGGCTTTTTCGGGTGTTTTATTTACTGTTATGTTTCTGCCCAGTATTCCCCGCCCTATAATAAAGATAAATGTGCATTTATTTAAAAAAAAAAATTTTTATATAAACAAATATAATATATCCGCTCCGTCACACAAAAGTTAGCGAGTAAAAAAACGTATCGTTTTCTAGCCTCAGGATGAAACCATTTTAGGTGGTGAGGGAAAGCGAGTAAGCAAATACAAGTCAGACAATCCTCCATTCTAAATAAAAGGTTCAACGGTAGGTGATTTTTCTTTAGGTCATCAGCAATAATAATAATAATAATAATAATAATAATAATAATAATAATAATAATAATAATAATAATAATAATAATAATAATAATAATAATAATGATGATGATGATGATGATGATGATGATGATGATGATGATGATGATGATGATGATGATGATGATGATGATGATGATGATGATGATGATGATGATGATGATGATGATGATGATGATGATGATGATGATGATGATGATGATGATGATGATGACGACGACGACGACGACGACGACGACGACGACGACGACGACGACGACGACGACGACGACGACGACGACGACGACGATGATAATAATAATGATTTATATATGAAAAAAATCACCTATGATTTAATATGAATATTAGTGCGAACACTGATGGAGCATATTTTTTCGCCATCTTTGACGAAGGGTTTGTTCGATAATGGGTGGTCGATTTGCTAGTATAGTTTTTAGCACATGTGAATGAGTGCGGTCACAGTGACCTTGTGTGAAATAAATAAGTTATCAAGGTGTATTATGGTGTGATTTGACACCAGGGTGAGATTTGACGGGTAGGGGCAGTAAAGGGCATGACTCAGAACGATATGCGGAGGAAGACCCACGTATGTGACGTCACGAAGGACGAAAGCGAGGAAGAACAGTTATGGACGTTGACACGGACGGTCGCTAACAAAATGTCTTAACGACAAAACTGTTGAGGGTCGCACAGGTCCCGGACGCTAGGTGTCTGTCTATCTGCCAGTTCATCTATCTATCTATCTATCTATCTATCTATCTATCTATCTATCTAATAGTTACTTAGGTTAATAATTCCGTTTCTCTCCTACATGATTACGTGTAAATGGTACTTGTGATTATTTAATATTTTTCTCTCAATAAACCTCTATTTCTAAACTCTGTCTTCTTTTAATCCTTCTTACTATAACTCAACGAAGTTTTACGAGCAGCGCTTCCTAACCAGAGATGACACGGAACGCAAGGGAACACAACGGCGGGACGAAGCTCACAACGAGAAGATTGAAGAAACGATGCGGATCATGACGGAAAATGAATGATGACATGGAATTCGAGGAAGAAACAAGGAGACAACACAACAGGTGTACACTAGTTAAAATATAATTATTTTTGAACTCAATTTAGATGTGGGAAAAAGATCAGCATAAGTAGATCATACACCTGAAGAAGGCCGTAGGGTTCATCGGTCGAAAGCTAATATAAATATAAATATCAACAAAACTGACAGAGATTATATTCCGAAAAAAAATTGTATTTCTTTTTAGAATCTTTAATGTTCCTTTCTCAAAATATTGGATATTAAAATGAAATAAGATTTCCTAATTAACTGGCAGTATTTTCGAATATGTTTCAATTCGCTACTTTTATTAAGACGAGTTTTTATAACGCTATTCAGAATTCAGACGTATATAAAATATATTTTAACATGTGCGCATTTAATACTTATTGAACGAGAAAGGCAATAAAAAGGTGAGAGAGAAAGAAGAAAAGGGAGTGTGTGTGTGTGTGTGTGAGAGAGAGAGAGAGAGAGAGAGAGAGAGAGAGAGAGAGAGAGAGAAAGAGTGGGTGTGAGAAAATATCGAATCTCTAACGTGCCTTAAAAGTATTGTTGTTTCTTAAGGCTGTTTACTACCAAACTTTTTTTAATGAATATATATATATACAATAAAAATGTGTGACCCGTTGTGTTATCCGTCGAGCTCGGGTTAGATTGTTTGCACTACAAAAATGTGAGTTTGCGAAGCAAGTTAAATATTAAAGAATAAAGACAAAATCTAAAATTAATCTTTTTCTGCTCGCCATATCTCCCTCATTTCCTCTCACTTTATTTCTTTCTTGCTTTTTATAACGACGGGTTAAATAATATTATTAATCCTGGTGAAAATCCCTTTTATTTATAATGGACTATTCCAACGTGTTTCCTTTTTCTTTTCTTTATTACCTTGTCAATAAAGGGAAAGAGGGAGGGAGAGAGAGAGAGAGAGAGTGACGGAAGCCAGAGTGATAGATACCGTATTAAAAAAAAGCAAGTGTGAAACATCATACAGTGAAAAAGAGGATGCGAGTGATGGATAGAAATGTAATAAGAGATAGATCACTTGGTGACTTAATTGCAAATTGAAACTAATTAAAACAATTAAAATGGAAGTTTTCAAACATAACGCAACCCCAAAACTGAAGAATATTGTAGCAAGTACTTTTTGCGATTAAAATATATAGGAAAACGCCTTAGGAGAACTAACGTTGATTAACTCAGCGTTCTCCTCCCCAAACAACAACCCCAGATTAGACAACACACAACCCAAAATCATCAATTTATCTTCATACACATTAACAAAGGAAGAAATAGAAATACTAAAATTGGGCGTCAAATTCTGCCTAACTCCCAACTGAAGACAGACCGTAAGAATTTTAACGCAAATTCAGACTAGTAAAAACATTAAAATATAACGAAAACAAAACAGATGACTCATTAGTAAAATATCAACATACTTCCCTAACAAACACAAATCAACACACTTCCCTAACAAACACAACAATACGAAAGAACTAAACACCTTCTTTGAAAACCTCTGGAACATCAACCCCCAGAGAAAAGCGAAACCTACCAGCAACCTAACATCTAAACAAAACACAGCACTAGATAAAATCCTAAATAATAGTAACATAATTATAAAAGAAGCTGACAAAGGCAGTGCAGTAGTCATCATGGACAAAAATTACTATCAATCGAAAATTATAGAGGTACTAGAAAACAAAGATTACTACAAACCAATTATCACCAACAGTGATAACAAAACCATTTCAAAAATTACAAAACTTTGCACGACATACAATAAAATACTAATAAAGAAAGAAAGGGATTTCTTAAGAAAATTCTACGGACTACCTAAGATACACAAATCAAATGAGATTAAAAAATGCCATCAACACACAGAAATAAAAATATATTAGTGTCCCGAATCCCAATGACCTTACATTTAGACGCATAGTAGCAGAACCAATATGTCCAACAAGCAGACTTAGTAACTTAATTGACATATTACTACAACCATTCACCGAACAAGTCAGGAGCTAGATAAGAGACGACATACACTTCCTGAGCTTCTTACCACAAACAAATAAAATTATCTTAGCAGCTTATATAGCAACATACTCCATGACTTAGGTAAAAAGGCAATGTCATACTGGATTGACAAACATCCACACATATTACACCCAATATTCTCCGAACAATTCATTATCGACAGCATAGCCATTATCCTAGACAGTAACTCATTTGAATTCAATAAGAAAAACTACATTTAGACCCTAGGTACAGTGATGGGAACTAAAATGGCACCAACATATGCTACCCTAACACTAGCCTATTTAGATGAAATCCTATATAAAAAGAGCGAACAAATATATGGAAAAAATATTCAAACTCTTTTCATAGAATCTTGAAAAAATACCTAGATGATTGCGTTATCCTTTGGGAACCCACATGGGGGGACATCAATAAATTACACAATATACCACAAAACCTACACTCCAAAATTAAATTCACCCTAGAACACAGTCACACAGAACTACCCTTCCTAGATATACTAGTTGAAATTAAAAACAATAATATTATCACAGACGTCTACCACGAACCCACAGACACCCAACAATATCTCCATTTTAAGAGCCACCACCCCAAAAGCTGCCTAAAATTTATCCCCTATCCCCTAGCACGTAGAATCTGTACTACAGTCATTTTGTCCGACTGAGGGAACTACGGAAAACCTTAACAAGAACAGGATACCCCATACAAATAATACACAAACGTATAGAACTAGCAGAAAACATACCATTAGAAAAATTGCGAATCCTCCAAAAACGAAACAAAGAACATATATTAGCATACGTCTCTTCACACAACAAAAACAATCCAGAACTGTTCACAGAAATAACAAAAAACCTAGACCTACTCAACCAAAACAAAAAACTAAGCAGCATATTAAAAACAACGAAAATAATAAAAAGCAAACGCAAACCAAAAAAACTCAAACAAATGTTAACTTTATCCAAACTCAACCAACACATAACACAAGTGGTCCCAAAATGCAATAAGGAAAGATGTGGGGTTTGTGACATAATAATAGAAGGGAACTCATACACATTTAAAAACCCAGCACAAACATTCACAATAAAAAAAGGTTTATACTGCACCTCCAAAAATGTTATCTATGTACTAGAGTGCATAACATGCAACGAATCTTATATAGGCGCCATCAAAACACTTAATAATTGAGTTGCTTTACATAAAAGCAACATAAAAATCAAAGAAAATAGAATGTTGTTTGTCTCTCAACATGTGCACTCGTGCAACGGGGGTAAATTCAAAATTATGCCCATCTTCCAAACCCAAAACTACTCATATCTTTTAACTCTAGAAAAAACTTTATATCTAAATTCAACCCATCATTAAATAAATCAGACAACATGCGGACCGCACACATATACACACATATAAGAACGAAGGTGCGTACATGTGTAGACGGGAACCCATGTGCATGTACACGCATGTGCATGTGCGAATCCACATACATAGAACGGATAGGTGGCATACTTGCGTGTGTGTACATACACACATGCAAAAATTAATGTGGGCGCGCGTGTGTCTGTATGTCTATCAATCTGTCTGTCCATTTATCATTAATCTATCTATCCATCTATCTAGCCATCTATCAATCCATATATCCATCCATCCATCTATCCATCTATCCATCCATATATTTACCCATTTGTCTATTTATCCATCTACCTATCTACTTTCCTACTTATCTATCTATCTATCTATCTATCTATCTATCTATCTATCTATCTATCTATCTATCTATCTATCTATATATCGATCGATCTATCTATCTATCCACTCTTCTATCTATCTATTTATCTATATACTTATCTGTCTATATATCGATCCATACACCTATCAATCCTATTCTATCTATCTATCTATCTATCTATCTATCTATCTATCTATCTACCCACTTGTATATCTATCTATCTATCTATCTATCTATCTATCTATCTATCTATCTATCTATCTATTTATCTATCTATATGTTGGATAATGGCCGTATGGGAATGGACGTATCTGTTGGAAATCGTTGGTTTGACTTGCGCGAATTAACGCGGGGTGGACCCAACAGTCGAGTACAGAATAGGGCCTGTTCTCACAATCACCGCGTGACGAGATCCCAGATCAAGGGTCAATGTGCACCTGTGAGAGGTTCTGTGACGTCACAGGCCTTTGCGTGGGAAACAGAGGGATCCGTAACGTCACTCGTTCTTCATGAGAAGCGAGTTTTAGTCAGTCTGGGTTTTGGAGGCATACATGATTTTGATGTAGTCAGCAATTTGATTTAAAGGAAATAATTCCCTAAGAAAATACAGGCGAAAAATCTCTTTCCCTCCCTCCACGAGTGATTCAGGACTTAATTGTTAAGTAATTACGAAAGCAGTAATATGCTCTCTCCCTCTCTCTCTCGACGTTGGTGAATATCTCCAAGCCGATAAATAACTAACGCCTGGAATAAAAATAATTGAAAGTAAAAGGATTGTTTGTCTTCGGAGTTCATCATGATGTTTTTGTTGTAGCGACGATGTTCACGGCAGTACAGAAGAGAAGAAGGAAGAAAACCACTAGACGACACGACCCTCCACACGACGAGGAAAGAAGAGAGGGTACGAGAAATTTAAAGGTATGCAAACTATATGATTTGTTTAAAAAAATGACGAGTATTAAATGTGAACTGCCACGGCCCTTTCAGGGACGAGTATACGAAATGAGTACCGCCAAGGCCCAAGAGTGGGGCTATGCAACATATCTATCTATCTATCTATCTATCTATCTATCTATCTATCTATCTATATACTTGTCTGACTATCTATCGATCCGTACACCTATCAATCCTATTATATCTATCTATCTATCTATCTATCTATCTATCTATCTATCTATCTACTTTTCTACCTATTTATTTATCTATCTACTTATCTGTCTATCTATCGATCCATACACCTACCAATTCTATTCTATTCTATCTATTCTATTCTATCTATCTATCTATCTATCTATCTATCTATCTATCTATCTATCTATCTATCTATCTACTTACTTATATATCTATCCCTCTATTTGTCTCCAATTGAATTCTACATATATACAGGACTGTTCACCTTGACCTTTATTTCCGCTCTCTCTCTCCATGTATATATATATATATATATATATATATATATATATATATATATATATATATGTGTGTGTGTGTATATATATATATGTAGATATATATTTGTATATGTATGTGGGTGCGTGTGTACGTCTGTGTGTATATGCGTGTGTGTGTGAGGGTATGTATATATGGACGGAGGCAGACGGACATATGTTCACGCGGGCCGCAGACCATAGCTGGCCACACACACACACGCACACAGTATGCCAACAAAGTCATAAAATTTGAAGACCAACTTTAAGCATTCTGAACAAAGTGTATTCAACCGCCGCGCACGAAGATGACCGGAAAGATAAAAGTCAAAATCACAAATAACTTTGACCCAGAGAAGCAAAACCTATTTAAACACATACACCCACGCACGCACACACACATACGCACTTGCATGCGCAGAATCATCAAACTGTTAAAAATAAAACATTTCCAAATGGAATATATATCTGAAGAGAGCAAGCAAGAAAACCTCGAAACGCGTCATAAAATCACAAAATTATGAAATTATAAAATAATACAATAACAAGTTTGTTTTACAAATGTTGGTAGCCTAGCTTCTTATATATATATATATATATATATATATATATATATATATATATATATATATATATATATATATAATTAAGATAATTAATATTTATTTATAAATATTATTATTAGCCCACTTCACCAAAGGCCGGGCATTCTTGAGTGACTTTAATAACAAGCAGTACTAATAGCTGCATGCACGATCCGAATAATTTCGTTGATCACTCTGACTGCTTGTGTAAATCTAGCCGCCAATTCGTTATTTACAAAGTTAAATTCCTCCATAATTATTAACTAATTGTCTATGGCCGAGTGGTTAAGACTCTTGACTACGAATAAGTGGCGATTTGTGATCAGGGGTCGCGCCCGCCGACTGTTGAGAATTAGCTTCCTGCACTGAAGATTTCGTTAGCATGAAACATCGATGTCTGTAGGTATTAAAATAATTACTATTTATTTATATATATATATATATATATATATATATAAATAAATGTTTTGAGGTACAAAATTTATAGATAACTTAAAAAAAAATACGCGGAAATCTCTCTAAGGCCCTTTCGACTATCATCTCATCAGGAGAAAATCGATAGTTTTAATTAATAATAACTTCGAAAGAAAGAGCAAATGGGGAAATTGAGTGTGCCAAAATTAAAGTTGAAGCGAAATTAAAGTTTTGTCTAAGGGGTTAGATTTTTGTATTCCCCCTACCCACATTAACAAAGAGAAAACCCTCGCTTCTTTCGAGGTTTTGTTTTCTCAAATTAGACATCACTCTCCTAGTTCTTTAGATAATGTTTCTAGAATGAAATCTAGGTTGGTTGACTTGGCACACCAATACAGTAATGCGTCCATTGACCACAGTGACTTTATTTGGAATAAAACGCAATTTCAAACCATAAAAGCGTTAAAATCTAATGAGGACATTTACATTTGTAAACCAGACAAAGGTGCTGGTGTTGTGGTATTGGATCGTAGTGACTACGTTAACAAAATGTTATCTATTCTTAACGACACTACTAAATTCTGTAGACTTGGTCCTGTCGAGTCAGCAGATAATACTTGTAAGAACGAGATCAAGATGCAGAAGCGTCTTCTTTCTTTATTTAAAAAGAAGGTTTTTCCGAAAGAGGTCTATGATAGGATCAGACCCTCTGGGTCATTGCGACCTAGATTATATGGTCTTCCAAAAATACACAAGGAGGGGGTGCCACTTAGACCTATATTATCTATGATAGGGTCCGCCCAACATTCTTTGGCTCAGTGGCTCCTAGTAATCCTGCAACCTGTGCGTGATCTATACACGACGCACTGCATCCCTGATTCCTATCGGTTTACTGAAGTTCTACGTGGGTTAGATCCGGATTCTGAGACATCATTTATGTGCTCTTTTGATGTCTCTAGTCTCTTTACTAATGTACCTTTAGATGAGACTATAACTATTTGTACCGACGCTCTCTATGAAGGTTGCCTGACTGCTCCTTGTTTCCCTAGGGAGATCTTCATAGAATTGATACTTCTTTGTACCAAATCAGTCGAGTTCAGCTTCGATAATATTATGTATAGTCAGGTTGATGGGGTCTCAATGGGTAGTCCATTGGCCCCCACTTTAGCTGATATCTTTGTCGGATATTACGAATCCGTTTTATTTAGATCTGTAAAGATGCCCACTACTTATGTTAGATATGTGGATGACACTTTTGCGATGTTTTCTTCACAGAGTGGAGCATTGGCATTCTTTCATAAGTTAAACTCTATTCATGAGGCTCTAAAGTTTACGATGGAAAGTGAAAAGGATAATTGTCTTCCCTTCTTGGATGTTCTTGTTGAACGTTCAAGGGGTGGCTTTCTCACTTCCATCTACAGGAAACCTACTTTTACGGGCCTATATGTAAACTGGTCTTCTTTTGTGCCTAAGTCTAGAAAGATAGGCTTAATTTATACTTTGGTACATAGAGCTCTCGTTATTTGTTCTCCAAATAAATTAGAATGTGAACTTAATAGGATCAGGGATATATTCATTGATAATGGTTATCCCGAGGACCTTATCAATGATTGTATTAATAAAAAGGTTGCTGATTTTAAATCCCCTAAAATATTTGGGCCTGTAAAATGCCCCATTTATTTAAAATTACCTTGGATAGGGGGAAATAGTATTAAACTAGGTAAACAGATTGTTGATAGCATTAGCAATTGCTTCTACTCTGTTTCCTTACGATTAGTTTATGCTACAAGACCTGCTTTTCCTTCTTTTCGCAAGGATAGTGTGCCCTATACAAATTATAGTAATATTGTATATCAATTTAGATGCCAATGTGATGCTGGCTATATAGGGCGCACTTCCTTGCATTTGCAGACTCGCATAAACCAGCACATTCCATCGAAAATACGTCAGGGAAGGGTAGGGTCCTTGTGTTACCCCTCCTCTAATTCTTTGGACTCTGCTATTGGCCAGCATTTGGTTGAAAACCCTAGCTGTGCCAATGGCTATAAAATAGACCGTTTTGAGGTCTTGCATCGAGCAGATTCCAAGAACCATTTGAAAATATTGGAATCTGTCTCTATTGCTATGCGAAAACCTTCCTTGTGCCGGCAGAAGGAATTTGTAAGATCGTTGAATCTCTTTGGGGAACTTTGAACTCCTTCCCAATTTTTTTTTTTTTTTTTTTCCCCTAACGTAGTGCCTTTTAATCGACTTTTAACGAAATAATTAAATTGAATTTTAATCGCTTCAACTTTAATTTTGGCACACTCAATTTCCCCATTTGCTCTTTCTTTCGAAGTTATTATTAATTAAAACTATCGATTTTCTCCTGATGAGATGATAGTCGAAAGGGCCTTAGAGAGATTTCCGCGTATTTTTTTTAAAGTTATATATATATATATATATATATATATATATATATATATATATATATATATATATATATATACACACACACACAATTATACAAAAAATATTACAGCCTTTCGTCAATCAACCAACGCTTCGACGTTATCACATCTTTTCAAAGACTGAATAAAAATAAAAAGTAAAAAGTGAGAATCCCGCATTGGAAACGTCACCAGCAGAAAACCGAATGTTAAGAAAAAGAGAAAAAAAGACAAGATCAAATCCGATCAAAGTGTGTGTTGGCAAAATATAGGTCACAGTCTGCTGACCCTTCCACATTTACACTCATGTACCGGCGTCCACTCCCATATCTAAACGAGCGCTCTATCTCTTCTCGAGCGGCTATCGTTTTGACGTATGCTTGATAGAGCAAGCATAGGGGAGGTAAGACATATATATATATATATATATATATATATATATATATATATATATATATATATATATATATATATATATATATTTATATGAAGAAACGCTAAGGAGGATTTCAGACTAGTTTATATTTATAATTATACCGTACACTTAATCTAAACATTTAAATAAAACTAAAACCCACAATGTTTAAGGTCGTTATCAGATAATTTTAGATCACACAAATTAAATGTATATTAAACAATACTAATAAATACTTTGAAATCATAAGAATTTTAGTTAATTCATTGCTACCAATTTGAGCTAGGTGCTACCACGTAACGGACCAATAATTATCGGGTTTGCATTAAATTTTGAATAAGTGTAGGTCCTACAGATAAACACCTGTAGTATTGATTATTATTGTTATTCTTATTATTACTATCTACCCTATTATTATTATTATTATTATTATTATTATTATTATTATAGTAATAATAATAATACCATTATTATTGTTATTACTACTACTACCATTATTACTCATTATTATTACTATAACTATTCCAATATTATTACTATTGTAGTAATAGTAATAATATTGGAATAGTTATAGTAATAATAATGAGTAATAATGGTAGTAGTTATAACAATAATAATGGTAATATTATTAATTTTATTGTTATTATTATTACTAATATTGCCCTTATTATCCCTATTAGTGCTATTATTATTGTTATTATTCCTACAAGTAATATTACTATTACAAGTAATATTACTATTATTTCTATTATTATTATTATCAATATTATTATTATTATTATTTTAATTTTTACGATTATAACTATTATTGCTATTTATATTATTAATTATTTTTATCACTATGGCTATCATTTTATTATAATTATCATTATTACTACTATTATTATTAATATTATTTTTATCAATGCTATTATTATTACTATTATTGTAATAATTATCACTACTGTATTATTGTAAGTACTATTGTTTGCTATTCTTATTGTTACTATTTACATTATTTTTATATTTATTACTACTGCTACTACAATTATCACTACAGCGACTATCATTATTATTATTGCAGCAACAATAAGAACGACAACTCTAGGCCTTGATTTATACCTGTTATATTATAACCTATTTCTCTTTAAGTTTGCCCTTTATTGAAAAAATGGACGGCCAATACGTAATTCAAATTGTAATATTAATTTTTAATCTTTTGATTAAGACTAGATCACCCAATTTCATTTTATAACTTTAATTCTACCCCTTATAACAAATTATACCTATCTAGGAATGCAGTAATTTTTGGCTATATTGTTAAGTTATTTATGTTATATTTTCTAGGTTGTTCACAAACTTATCCACTTAGCCGTTTGAAGTGCCTACAGTTAAAACCTATCTCGTCTCGTTTGTTTAGTAAACAACTTTTATCAGAGAAAATAACAATGGCCAACTTTTCACTAAGGCAGATAAAACAAGTAGGGTCGTATAGTGTGGGTGTCGAGGAATTTTTTTAATGCTCCATTTTACTGCAGAAACTATATTCTCATCTTTTAGGTATTTAATGTAATTGGAAAGTCAAGTTCCTACTTTCTTATTCTCTGAGTTATAAAATGGAAATTTGTGGTTAGGGTACCTGGCCTTAAATGCACCCTTATGTATTTTATTTTTAGATTAGGATGTTTTTTTGGAATACAGTTTTTAAATAAACTATATCTTTGCTTAAACAATTTTCTTGTAATGGCAATTACTCTTATTTCTACAACTACATTCATTGTTGTTATTATTATTTTGTAAGTTGTTATCATCGCTTTTGAATATATGTCTATTATGACTCTTAATTATTTTTCCAAGTTATTTGTACAACTATAACTAAGTTTAATCGTGTTGCGATTTCTATTTCTCCTTCTTGTTCTCTTATTCCGTCTATCTTGGTATTCAATGTTAGTGTTGGTATAGCCGCTATTTCTTAATGCGTTGTTATATGTACTGCTATAACTATTAAAAAGTTCTTCGTTATAGGAATTATACGAATCCTATGATTGATTGATATTGGGAGATGTTTAATTACGCTATATGGATGATTCAATTTGGGGTTAACTTATACTCGGTCATAGTTATCTTTCATATAAGGTTTATAATTACCGTGGTTAATGTTAAATGTTACATCTAGAAATAGTGTGATCTTGCTTCCCGCTGTGATTTCTACCTTAAGTCCTAAATCTTTCATAGCTTCATGTATTAACTTTTAAATTCTTTTAGGCTTGAGAACATTAGCATTTTTAACTATAGCTAAACCGTCGTCCTTATACAGTCCTATATCTATAATGTTAATAATATTCGCTTCTGTGAGTTTATATAAAATAAACAAACCCACCAAGTCAGACATTTCCGCGTGGACAGTGACCCATCGCTACATCGAACGAGTCTGTAGATTCAGTTTTCATCCATTGTTCTCCATTATACATCAGTACAGTCTTCCGGCATTTATATATAATATCTATTTCATCGCTTGTAATATCCGTGTGTTGCAAAGTTTAATGCATTGTAGAATAAATCTTTTGTTATAGAAGGTAGTAATCCATAATGTCAAATTGAATGATGGTACTTGTGGTGTTGATCTATTGGTTAAGATGCAGTTTTTTATTGATGGTCTTATTTATATTTTCAAGAATTGTCTTACTAATTTTTCTATTTTCAGGCCGGGTTGGCTATTAAATCTGGTCGCAGGCTTATTTAAGAAGTCTTGCTTGTTATCCTTCAACAAAATATAGGCCTCCATTTGGTATCAGTTGATAAACCCTGTTACTAATGTGTACCTTATCTGTAATAGTTTTGCTGTCTACGTTAACTTTATTTACAATATCTCGATATCTTGCTTTTCTGTGGTTCTTCGTAAGATTTTGGTTTACTAATCTTTTGTAATCTGTTTTACTCATCTTGTCTGATCCGATCTTATAAACAGCTTGTTTGAACGTCTAATTTCTTTTGCAGTGTCCCTAAGTTTCCTTTGGAACTTAGTAGTGATACTATGTAACTTTCATTCACTTATAATATCGAACAGGTCCATCTTAAAACTATTTATAAGTTCAACACTTGATTCTGCATTCAAACTTTTGTGAATACGTTTCTTTAGAGCTGCTATTTTCCTTATCACGAACTTTGATCGGATTAAATCTTGTCTTTAAAAATTTTTTCTAGAGATGTGGTAGCATCGAAACGTTGGTTTATTGACGTAAGGTTGTAATATTATTCATGTAATTTTATAAATGCTCTACTTGTTCTTGATCACTTCTGAAAATATTGGTTTTATGTTCATTTTATTAACATATTTGAACTTGATCAATTATATATATATATATATATATATATATATATATATATATATATATATATATATATATTTGAGGAATATAAGAAACAATGTTTCAGACAAAATGTAAAAATAAAAATGGAATAAAAGATAAGCAAATCAACAACTAGCAAAAATAAACTCAAAAACACATATTGAATAGTTCTACCAAAATATTTCAATTGTTAAAATACAATCATCATCAGTTGGTAGCAGAACTTTAATCTATTAAAGTTGTTGATTTGCTTATCCTTTATTCCATTTTTATTTTTACATATATATATATATATATATATATATATATAAATTTTGTAACCTACTGAATTTATACACATATATATAAATTCAGTATGGTTCCGAAATTTACTACATAATTAATATTTTGTAATCTGCTCCAAAAATCAACACTCAACAATGTTTATACATATGTACACGTTTTTCTTTAAAAAGGAAGTTATATCTTCGAAAACTAAGCTAAAAAACATTTTATTAATTTTAACCAAAAAATACCACACATTGTTTAAGGTTTTCTGAATTTAAATATATATATACATACACACACATAAATTCATGTCATATTCATTTATATCTGTTCCAACAACGGTTTAAGTGTACGATCGTTTCTGAGACGAAAGGATCTTACTCTTAGTCGAAACAAAACATACAAATTTAAGTACTATTCACCATAAAATACACATCAATTTGAGAAAAAAGGAAGGGTGGATATATGACGATCCATATCTTCATATCAGGAGAGGAAATTATCCCAATTCATATATATATATATATATATATATATATATATATATATATATATATATATATATATATATATATATATATCTTATATTTGTATTTCATAGACCATGGTGAATTTATCTAAAACAATAATTTTCATTGGTTCTAACAAATTCTTTATTTCTGTACTTCGATAGTTTTTTTATACATCTCTCATTTTACACACAAAAGGCTTAGGTAATGCCCTAAGACTTTGACATTGGTTTTGCTCGACCATTGCTCTCAAATGGTCATTGTTAAAAGTGCATGGCTATCCTGTACCTTCTTCATCTTCAGGGCTCTCATTAGCATTGTGGAATTTTAGGAACCATCTTCGTACTGTCCGATCACTTATGAGCTTTTTTTCACGCGTTCTGTTGATATTGGCGACTGTTAGGGAAGAACTATGACCAAGTCTGAACACTAGCAAGAAAACAATGCGTGTTTTTTTCTTTCACCTAAATGTCTCATATGCTTCAGAATAGTATCTTGAAATAAGTTATTGGATATTTATTAAAGAGTACACATCAATTATTGTGTAATTGTTTGTATAAAACACTGCAAAAATAGTAACCTAAATCAACTGTTTGACAAAATATCGACCAATATTTTTTGAACAACAAAAATAAAAAATATGTTATTAATCACAGGTCGGCATCCCCTTCAACTGCAATGATGGGAAAAGTATTACCTGACACCGCTGCCAGTGATTTATGTTGTAGTAGCCATTCTGTTTCTCTGGACTCACATTTAAACGAAACGCAATTTCATCAATTATCAGAAGAAACGCAACTGATCGAAGGTCAACAACCCCAGAAGTCTCCACTGCGAATCGGGAAAAGATACATTTGTCAAGATAATAATATTCATTTACTTTTTCAACCATTTCGTGTCGAGTAACGGACATCGGTTTAATTGCGGACCTGACCGAAATTCTTACTGTATTTCAACAGTTTTCGCTTTGAATTGATTTGAAGTATTTTTGACGGTCGGATCTCTTACACTTTTGTATTCTCGAAGATATTATGCCATGAATAAGATTTTTTTCTAAAGTAAAATTTTATCACAATTCAAAATAATCTGATAAATTTGTGATTTATTTAAATTTATATATTTCGTCCTAGATTATTTTATTAAATCAGAGTCCAGGACTAAGAGCGGGAGTACAGAGAGATTTTCGTGCATTCCCGGGTAACGCTGGTAATGTCTGTTACTTAATAAAGCCAGCTGAACCCGCGCGGTATTACCGGTTTGAAATGTAATAAATAATAATACTAAAATATTGAATAGTCGTAGATAGTTTTTTGAGATATACATAAAACAAACTTATGGGTGGAGATATGTAAAAACATTTAAATAGACGTTTGTATATTCGACTATACAAACCTTATCCTTTGTCGCGACTATCACTCATAATGGGTTGAGTCAATCCACCTGAGACGAGAAGACATCACATTTAGTATCAGCGAGACGACCGAGATATGAATTATTGTAAGTATTTCAAGAATTATATTTAACTCTTAACGTCCTATACCGCCACATTGATAAGAAGCGATGTTTGTATTCCCAATACGACCGATAATAAATGAAATGATAATTCTGTGTTTAAATATATTTTTAATGCGTTTAACAGTTATTAGTAAAAAAAACAAACAATTCTTACTAATTGTGATGCACGTGTAAGTGAACGACCCCATAAATGAGTACGTTCCAGTGGCAACAGACACCAACGCCAGCCAAGGTAACGACAACTCATATGATGTTACTATTTAAAACATCGGCTACAGTAAGGCAAGACGTATCGAGTTCTGCAAATAATTTGTTTTGCACGATCAGTGATATAAAAACATTACTGGCAGAGTTATTTCAATGAGTCGTTCAATAACAAGAACAATAATTTACCATTTGGGATTATAATTTTGCTAGTTTTAATGATATTCCATGATAAATGCCAGTATACTGAAATCATATGCCCTTTACACTTTTATTGTCATTAATTAAGGGTATGACTACATATCAACCAAACCATTTCATTATCACATCACTACAGTATAAATCTCTATGCATGAGTGGATGAAGTGTGTGAGGTGCGCTGAAGAAAAACTCCTACCAGTAAAATACATAGCCCTGTTGTGTTCGCATGCTCTTAATGACAATAAAAGTGTAAAAATTTGGGAATTTCCTTGCTTTTGTACAGTTAGTCTATATGAATTTTCATCTTAACCCTATTAAGGGCATATGATTTCAGTATACTGGCAATTTTTCATGGAATATCACTACTTTTGTAAAGGCTATGCCTCAATACAATGGTTATTTTAAAGGTTTTTTTGGAATTTTCTGGGAAACTAAGGTATATAGTAAACTGAAATTAAAATGCCATCAACTAGACCCTAGAACCTCTATCTCTGCCAAAAAATCAGCTGAATCTATCAAATAGTTGATGAGATACAGGGTGGCACATACGTACGTACGTACGTACGTACACACGGATAACATGATTTTATGATTGAACTTTCTGAATCTCTGGGTTGCCTTGACTAATGATGCTGTAATTCTACACACTTATAGAACCTATCAAATAAAAATGTTGTGCAAAGCTTTAACTAATTTGGTTTATTGGTTTTTGAGTTATGATTGATCAAAGAAATGAGATTTCTAGCATAGGCCGTTTTTGAGTCTATTAAGGGATAGAGCGCTCTTGCGTCTCCCTTGATTAAGATAGAAGAAGACAGAGAGACATTGCTTTTGCGATGTAGGTGTGTTTAAACTCCGAGTAAAACGTTGTTTTTTGCTATTTGTATCTGCTGCCATTTGATAGAAGGTGCTGTTTAGAGTTGAGATTTTCTCCTTTCATTATTCTGACGAAACTTCGCAATGGCCTTATTTCAAGTTTTACGCTCTCTTTATTTTGGGGGAACTTGTTTGTGGTCCCGTTGAAGTCAAGTTACAAGCAATTTTCAACTTTACAGCAATCCTTTTGAGACCTATATCCGGTACCGGCTACTTATTTCAGTATGTACTCATTTTCATAACGGTTAGAGGACTTTTTCCACGTGCGTTTTTTGAGAAAACAAAT
The DNA here is from genome assembly GCA_963556195.1 of Sepiola atlantica. Taxonomy (NCBI): domain Eukaryota; kingdom Metazoa; phylum Mollusca; class Cephalopoda; order Sepiida; family Sepiolidae; genus Sepiola; species Sepiola atlantica. The sequence goes on from OY744522.1 coordinate 65,233,029, forward strand.
CGTCACAAATGTCTGCTTTTGGCGATAACTCAATTTGTTCGATAAAAATATTACTAGCAGTGCACATGACAACATCATATTGAAGAAACACGTTTTTTTCAGCGATACTGTGAAGTTTCTTAACAATCTGTCCCAAACTAAAAGCATTATAAATATTTAAATAAAAAAATAAGGCAAGTGAGTTCTACTGAGGATATCCTAATGATCATGTCTGAACGTAAATACCATGCACTGGACAAGGCAAGGGAAGCCAGGGCGGTAGCCATTGATATATCCAAAACCTTTGAGAATGTTTGGCATGAAGGTCTCCTCATGAAAATTAAATCATACAGTATTACTTGACAAATACTTAATATAATCAGATCCTTCTTAGCTAAAAGAAAAATCCAGGTTGTCGTCGATGGCCATACATCCAAACAACATGATATTAATGGGGCATCTTTTACGAGACTCAGCAGAGTAAAAACGCTAAAAAAACAAATTTACAACAAATAAAAGTAACTGTAAGCTGTAAAAGTAAGTTTCAAACTTGCATGTGCTATTTGTTTGTATTTTAAACCCGTTTGAAGTGCTATTTATTAGAAATCAATAGTTTTGACACCGCTAGTTGCGAAAAAAACATGGCCGAATTGGGGGGGATTACTAACGAATGCACTAGGAGCGACCATATTGTTTTTGTGAAAACGGTGGGAAAAAAAACAAGAAATTTTTTTTTTACATCTAATGAAAACCCATTTATAATACGTAAAAATAAAAACAAATTACATAGGTAACTAGGAAAATATCTATTCTCGTCGTAGGTCAACTTCACTTAAAGCAAATTTATGTTTTTAAACCCTTTCTCGTTCTTTTTTTGGACCCCGTTCGCGCCTCTGCTGAGCGTCGTAACATATACCCTATTAATGCGGGTGTGCTTCAGATATCGATCGGTGGACCTTTAATATTCCTGATATTCATAAACGACTTCCCTAATTAAATTGTGTGCAAGATAGGTATATTTGCTGATGACACCACGCTCTATAAGAGACATGTGGGAAAAACGAATATACACATATACAAGACAATGCCTGAAACCTTCAAAAATGACTTCCAGTCTGTGTTGAAATAGAAACATAAATGGATAGTAACATTTAATTCTACAAAAACTAAGCTTCTTTCCTTTAACAATTACGAGAAACTATGTTAACCATCGATTACCACGGCAATCTGAGAGTTTATCATTCAAACTCCTCGGTCTAACATTCGCAAGCAACATGAATTAGAACAAAGACATAGAAGACATTGCCAACGCTGCTGCAAAAAAGGTGGGCTTCCTCTACCGCGCTAGAAAACTACTTACACCTCGTAGTATCCGGTATCTCTACAAAGCCACCATTCGCGCATGCATGGTGTATTGTTTCCACATCTGGGTTTTTACATCTACCACTAGTCTATCCTTCTTACACAGGGTCCCCCAAAATAGTCTCCGCTTTAATAGGTCCAGCGGTGTCAACTCTGTCCCATCGCCGCAATGTTGCATCCCTGTGCTTGTTTTACAAGTACTTTAATCGAATTTGCCCTGGCGATCTCGTATCACATGTGCCCTTCGACGTTAATACCTCGACTAACCAGACAAGCAGCAACATCCCACCCCTTCAATTGAATCAGACGTGTGGTTAACGAAAATCAGGAATAATTAGGTTCTAAGGATCGACTCTTGGAGAACACTCGCGTTAATGACATGTTATTCTGATGTACGGCCATCGAGGACAACATGGATCCTTCTTTTGGATACGAAGAATCTAATTATATTAAATATTCGCCCAGTAATACGGTACGAATTAATTTTCATGAGAAGAGCTTCATACATGATCTTGACAAGGCTTTGAATATATAAAGCGCTACTGCTCTAGCTTCACCACCCTTGCCAAGTGTATGGTAAATGCGTTCCGAGATGACAGTTAGTATATCCACAGTAGAAAGAGCTTGCCTAAATCTATAATGATGGTTAGAAAGAAGTTTAACATTAACGAGGTGGGGAACTATCTCTAAATTGATCAACAATTTAAAGAGTTTAGCGAAGAGCTGGAGAAGAATGATAGGAGTAATAATTTTGCGTGTCGGTTCTTTCACTAGAATTCTTGAACACTGATTCCACAGAGTCAATTTTCCAGCAACCAGGGAAGCAAGATTCGGCAAGGCATTTGTAGTAGGGTTTGGAGAAGACAGGGGCCAGCTCAGAAGAGCATATCTTTAAGACTATAGCAGGGATAAGATCAGGCCCACATGCGTTGGAGGTGTCATGTTTTTTTTATGATATCCCGAACTTGGAAAGGAGTGATGATCAGATCATCGAGTGTGGCTTTAGTCTACAGTGAAAAGTTATTTTCCGAGTTCAAAGTGCAGTTCAGCCTTATCGGTTGCCGGGAGAATTGTTTATCGCCCATTATTCGTCACACTATTACAGATTTTACAGAAATCGCGAATTTCTAATTTCTGTGACTCAATGCGTTTTCTGGTCATTTCGGTATGCCTACTCTTAGCTGCGGCTATTTCACTCTTGTAATGATTTCTTCATGCTATATATATTTTTCTCTATTTGAATCAGACTTATGGCGGTTGCATCGGCGGAGTGTTTTCTGCCTATGTGCAATAGCAGCTGCACAGGTCGAAGTAAACCATTGTGGAGAGTGGGGCTTGCTATAGAATTTCTGTACGGAGATATGCGCCCCAATGCCTTAATGGCGCATTGATCAGCAGGGAGGGAAAATATTTCACCCCATGTGGCGTCTTTGATGTGATCTCTGATGGATTCTCAGTCAGTCCGTGTGTAGTATTTACTCGTTTTGAGTAACGGCTCTTCAGCTTGGGGTCGAAAGTTCAGTGATATTAACCATTATCACAGCGTGATCAGCATTCCCAAGTTGGCTATGAGTATTCGTCACACAAGCCTTTGTCAGTGTAGTCAAGAATAGATCGAGAAATAAGTCTTGCTGGTTCTCAGGTTCTTTACTTTAGACAAGCCTGCAAGGGTCAGAGGAAGGTAGAAGAAAGAGATACATATAGCTAATTAGATGGCTGGTCAATATATCGAAAGTAACCGGCCTGAAGCTAAGCAATATACAGAGGAGGTCTAAGGACAGAGAGGAACAGCAAGACATTGAGATCAACCACGGTCTAGCCAGACTAAGAAATTTAGTAAGATGAAGATGAAAGTATAAGAAAATTAGAAAAGCCAAAATTACATGAAAAAAATGTTTTAAAACTTTAAACAGAACTTAATTTGATTATAATTCTTTTAAGTATTTAATTTAATGTTTTACGTTGTGGTTTAATGTTTCTTTGTTTATATTTTCATCGTATTTATCACTTTTTTCAATTTACTTGTTTGTTAGCATACACAGATATAGATAAAATAATGAAGACATTCTGCTTCATATGAATTTTACAACACTTTAACGACTCCATATTTTACGAATCTCGTAAACTCGCGTTAAAGAACAAAGATTTCTCAGTCATGTTCTGCACGCTTGAGGCTAGCATTCACAAATATTCGGGGGCTTAGAACCAACATCAATGGAGTAGAAACCTTTCTCCTGGTAAACTCTCCGGATATCCTAGCACTAAGTAAAACAAACTTAAAATCCTAAATCCCAATAACACTATCATGACATGACTGAATGCTTCCCACTTTATCGTAAAGACTGACAAACATACGCACGGGCTAGGAGTTTATGTTCTGAACACCCTCCCCTTGACAAGAGAACATAGGCTAGAATCAGATGATGTCTACATGTGTTTTAGAGTAACCTTACATTCAGCGTTAGTTACTTATATTTCAGGACTGTATCCTGCTTAACTTTGTCTTTGAAAGCTTAGATACGGCACGCTCACTTGACTCGAGTGCCCAAATACACGTAGTTTGGGGTTTTAATGTACATCACCGTGTCTGGCTTGGATTCTCCAGCTATACAGATGCAGCTGGTAACTCCACGTATAGTTTTTCCAACGCGCACTCCCTCTCACAGGCTGTCACATTCCCGACCCGTCTCCCCGATCGTGTTGACCAGCAAGCCTTACTTCTCGACCTGTTCCTGACCTCACCGCCCGAGGCTTCTGCAAGAAATGTTAACAGACCGCTCGGGAACGCTAATCACCTTGTGATAATGATTGATATCACCCTAAAATCTCGTCCCAAAGCTGATGAGCCGTTGCTCAAAACGAGATACTACAAGCGAGTTGATTTAGAATCCACTAGAGATCACATCAGAGACGCCGCATGGAGTGAAACTTTTACTTTCCTTGCTGATCAGTGCGAAAATGGGTTAACTAAATGGATCAAAGCAGGCATTGAAGCACATGTCCTTATGCGAACATTCTACAACAAGCCCCACTCTCCACAACAGTTCACGTCAAACTGTGCAGCTGCTATTTCTCAGAGGCAGCAAGCTTTCCGATAATTCAAACGCCACGAGTCAACTACAAATAGACCGAAACTTATAATGTCAAGAAATCATTGTAAGACTGTAATAGATGAAGCAAAGAGAAGGTATACATAGAATATCAGAAAATGCATTCAGTCACAGAAACTAGGTACTCGCCATTTCTGGAAAAGCATCAATAGTGTTGCGTTTGCACGGCTAATGATAAGGCTGAAATACTTGCCCAGCGTTTGGTCTTTAACTTTACTTTGGACTCTCAAAACAACTCTTTCCCAAATTTCCCATTGCCGACTGAAGCCACACTTGATTATCTGACAATCACTCCATCTCATGTCTGGGACATCATAAAACAATTTCCAAAGTATGTGAGCCAGTAATAGTAATAAATAAATGCTCTGTTAAACAGTCCCCTCCAAACTCTACAACAAATGCCTTGCCGAATCTTGCTTTCCTGATAGCTGGAAAATTGCCTCTGTGGTACAAGAATTCTGGGGATAGAACTGAATCTCAGAATAATCGCCTGATCAGTCTACTCCCGCTTTTTACTAAAATCTTTGAATCCTTAATCAATTTAGCGATAGTCCGTAACCTCTTTAATGCTAAACTTCTTTCTGACTATCAGTATGGATTTAGGCAAGCACAGTTACTGCGGATATCCTAACGTCATCTCTGAACGAATATACCATACACTAGACAAGGCAGGTGAAGCTAGGGCGGTCGCGCTTGATATATCCAAAGCCTTTGACAAGGTCTGGCATAAAGGTCTTCTCATAAAAACACCACGCTCTACTCTCGTCATGTGGGTAAAACAGGCGCGCACATATCCGAGGCAATTGACGAATCCTTAGAAAGTGACCTAAAGTCTGTAGTCGAATGTAGTCATGAATAGATGGTAATATTTGATACTGCTAAGATAAAGTTCCTTTCCTTCAACAATTACAAGAAACCTCTTCAACCACCGATTGCCATGGCAAATAACACTCTACATGAGAGTACAATGTTCAAACTCCTCGGCCTAACATTCATAGGTAACATGAATTGGAACAAATACATAGAAGACATTGCCAAGGCTGCTGCAAAGAAAATGGGGTTCCTCTACCGCGCGAAGAAAACTACTCACACCTGACAGTATCCTATATCTCTACAAAGCCACCATGGAATATTGTTATTACGTCTAGGCTGGTACACCATCCACTATTCTCTCCCTGTTAGAAAAGGTCTAAAAAAGAGTGTCTCATCTTATAGGTCCCTCACAAATTTAAAAAGTCTTTATTCAGAACACCAGGAAGTTTCATCGGATGCCCCTCTAGCAGGCTCAATGCGTTTCCTCAAATAGTGGTGATGGAAAGGCGCTCGTAAAAACAAGTCAATTCACGATGGTCCCCGGTATAGCGTATCATTAATTAATTAATTTCATAATTGAATTATTTTTAAATGGGATTTTATTTAATTTAGTTTTATTTTTAGATTTCAATAGATATTCTATTAATAGTAAGTACATTAAAAGAATAATAATCCAATTCACGTAGTCGCGAAAAAACACACACACCGAGACACATAAAGTCGTCTTATAATTTTATTAATATAAATATTTTCACGTAAAATCTTGCTGAAATAAAACATATACTTTGACAAATCACATCTAATAACAAAACAACCACGGGAAAACATAAAAATAAATACAGTTGTAGACATAAACAAAATAACTAAATGAAAGAAAAAATATATATAAACAAAATAGTAAAAAGATTGCTTTTATTTTTTTTCTCACTATATTTTATTTCTTTAGTGTCCAGCAATTATTGAGGTGTGAGTGCGCAGGCGCGAGTTCATCTTCGGATGTTTTTGGACATGCGTATTAAAAAAATGTGTTCAAAGAGATATAGGTCGATTGTATTATGTAAGCTTTCCCAGAAGTCGAGATAAGAAGACAACGTTTGTATTGTTGTCTTGGTCATTGTTATTCTTTTTCTTGAGTAGGCACCCCCGCGCGCTGTTTGTAAACGGATTGTCACTACTTATACAATCTGCCCATTTGGTATAATTGTTTAAATTTTCGCAAATGGGCCGGGAAACCGGGTTTCAATTCTCGGTCAAGTCATACCAAAGACTAAAAAAATATAGTATTCTATGCTACCTGGCAAAAGACTAAGCATTATAAAGGGTAAGTGGAGAAATCCAGAGAATGGAGTGGCGCCCCCCCCCCTACATCTTGGTGTAGTTTAGTAGCCAATGAAAAGGGAGCCTTCAGGCCGTCCTCGACTACGGTCGATGAATTTATTTTTATACCAGTATATATTAAACAGGGAGCTGTTTCTGGACTATCTATAAATTGTTCACAAAAAAAGCCTAAAGCAAATTGATATTGTACATTCAAGTTCATTAAACCTTTGTAATAGATGGCCGCTGTACTTTAGAGAAAAACGACAAACAGTTAAATATCCAAAATAGAATGGTATATATTTATTGTTTGAGTTGCGGCGAATGAGTTGAGTGAGTGAGAATCGTGGAGATTTGGAGTGCGCAAACAGGAATTGACGGGAGATGAAGCGACGCTTTCTTTCACTTGTAAGTCGAATTCAGTCGCTTTCTGCACGATCAAAAATCCAACCGGTTATTATAATATTTCTTGACACACAAGCATCCTTAAACTGTCACGCTTCTTCCGGCATTTTGCCTACGCACCTTATGTGTGCAGGTACTGTCAAACATGTCGCCTCCACACATTTCTGTAGTCACACTTACCCCTAGATGATTATTGTCTATTTAGCAAACGGATATATTTGTTTCCGCTTTATGCAGGTGGCCTCTTATTTTTTTTTATTATTGCCCCGTACGCAAGGTTCCCATTTATTCAGGTGACATCCTTGTTTTGCTGTAGTCATCGAATTTTATTCTTTCGCTCATACAAGTGGCATTTCTGTCTTTCTATAGCACCTGGGTGTAATACCCCGTTTATTTCATTCACAGTGCAATCAACAAGATATTTTTGCCGACGAATATCAGTATTATCTGTCCTCATCTTTAGTCTCTTTATATCATTTCTTCTCGTGGCATAAACTTACTGCTGGCACTCTTTTTCATAACAGAAAACTTTAACTTATTAAAGCCTAAATACTTAATTCTTGACATAGGTTGCTGAAAAAATATGGCATCCTTCTCCATAATAACGGAGGTCTCTGTGGCGATAGGTATAAAGTGGTATTGGTCCATTGGTTGGCGGTACATTGCCTGTTTCGTCTCTTTTGCTTGTTTCTGGAGATTCTGTGGTTGCAAAAGTGTTGTCAGTAATTGTTATACATTGTTAATTTCGGTTTCCACATGCTTATGTCATACCTGGATTTTAGTTGCCTGACTGCCAGATTTGTTATAAGTATCGCTTTATTTTAAGTAAAACACAGTTTCTAACCAAATTCATCTGGGTAGGTGGGATATGATAACCAAATCGTCATACGTCGCTGGGATCCATTATAGTATTGAAGTATATATTGTATCATTCTATGATTTAATAAGAATTCCAGAACAAAATAACTTTTAAACATGTTTCAAGATGAGCCGAAGAGAAGCACATGTCATCTAGGCTTGCTTACTATAGCAACCTCGTCTTCAGAAAGTCGAAAGGAAGATAAGTCCTAATGGAATCAAGAGTAAAGACAAATGCAATGAAAAATGAATAATCAAATCGTATTATTTCACCGCAATGGAGACAATTATTTGGTATTTCAATGATTTTACTTAATTTCTTAACCTTTAAATTTGTAAAATCATTTGATTCTATTATTTTTTATAATGCTTTGAACATTATTTGTTGTTTCTTTCAACCGTTTGTCGCTAGATTTTTCCTCTATGTTTGACTTTTTATTTCTAACGATTTGAAATCTCTGATCGACCATTTGCCATTTTTGTGATGTTTATATATTTATATATTAAAAATTTTTTTTTTTATACCTTTTTAGGCTGTAGGGAAGAATAGTAATCATCCTTCACTTTTTAGGCTGTAAGAATAGTGATCATCCCTCACTTAGTTACGAAGTCGATTTTTTACTTTGTGAAGACAGAAAAGAGTGCTCTAAAAGGCACATCTCAAAATGTGGCAGCAGTACTCCATCTTATGACGTATCTCACTTTTATAAAGGTTTCATTAAAACAATAATGGGCAATAATGCATTTTATACAATTTAATTTTGTTGTTAGTATGCATGAATATAAAACAAAGCAGTACGATTATTGAGGAGCAATACATACAATTAAAAACACATCAAGATTCCCTCGCTTTATGGCTGTTCAAATCCTGGTCACGGCACCAAATAAGATTATGTTATATGTTTCTTATGTAAGTCGCTCCAGAAAAGGCTTGAAGCCACTTGATGTAAGGAGCTAAAAAAAATACTTCACGGTAAAAACTAGCTAACAATAAGTGTTAGATAGATAGATTCCGACCCAGAAAACAGCAATGTTTTCCTCGTCAGAAATATTGCTCATATAATGTGAGGACTAAAGGACAAAATAATGGAAACTCGCCCTTCTCTACCAAAATTTATTCAGCAACTGAATAAGCCAGCTAGAGATATTTTTCAATGTCACATAATAAAACTAACCAACCAGAAATCTATCTACACTGAAACTTAAGATTATCCTGAAGCCAAACTATATCAATCATACCTATTAACTCAGCAAATTATAAATATACTAAACGGGGAAATCATATTACTGCTAAGTAATGTGCAACGCCTGCCTAATCACAACTATTTGTGTTTAACGTTATTTTCGTTCTTATTGGATCCGTTGTTATTCAAGTACCTTCCAAAAAAAGGACTTCTGGTCGAGTGAGCATAGTACATCATGGACACTCATGACTAGATATTAAAATAGCATCAGTTTTCTCGGCATTCCCAGACAAGTCATAACGTCATTCCCCCTATTGTATAATGGGAAAGTACTATATGGGAGGATAGTCACCCATGACTGGAGTCTAATACTTAAGATATTCGCAGAACACACAAATTAGTCGCTTTCATTAACTTCTTTCATTAAACAAGTAACAATCTGTGATTATAGTAGGTTGGTTGATAATAGTCAGTAACAAAAAACATTTATGAAAATCATACATTTATATCGTTACGCAATAATACTGCACGTTTCTCTAGATCTACTGTACACTAGCCTAGTTTAATAAATACTAAACGAGTAGTTACAAAGACATATAGCTATGTTCTCAGTTTCAATATACCGTTTTGTATTCCTTATCTAACGCATTTACGGAGGCCTGTCATATATGTAAAGTATTCAAATATTAATTTTATATTCAATGCCTATACTTTCCATGTTCCCAGCCGGTTTATTGTTATTAGACTAGACTAGTGTTCAAGATAGATAGAGAATTATTACAGATCATTTTGACAAATCACGTCTTCCTTTTCGTACTGTGGGCTTCTCCTCGACACTCACTTTTTGTGTTAGATATTTAACGAATTTATGGAAGCCTATTCTACGTGTATACCCTATTGTAACTGTTGGTTTAGTATTATTTGACTATAATCAGCAGACAAACGAAAAGAACAATTATAGATTATTAGAGCCATCCGTAACTATATTTTTCTGATATTCTTAAATAAAAGATTGTCTTCGTCTTTCTCATACGTTTTACCTCAGTTATTGTACAACGACTATTACAAAATTGTGACGATATACAATTTGTGCGGTTCGTTCTTTTATTTATTTCGCCATTTTAGATTCGTCCACGGATCTCTATAAGAGGCTTTGTCCGTTTTCCGCCCATTCGTCATGCATAAAATTGAAATCGCATTAATTATTGCAAAACGCGTTTTAAACGTGGTCACGCATCTGCTTAAGAGGCTCTATCCGCCTGGTGGCGCGCACGAGTTTAAACTAGCATTTGTAAGACTACCTACTGTTGTTTTGAAATGTCAACCTACATTTTCTCATCGTAATTTGAAAATGATACCTGTTGTAATTGAGAAGGTTTCGTTTTATGGTCGATACGGACAAAACTCATTTATCTTATTCCGTACTAGCGTATAGGCCAGTGGGAGGAGGCTTGTCATATAATAATAAAGATTTGGTGTTTGTCTATAACCGAAACTTCCTTACATCTATCAAAGATATAACGTCAACTTTTCTCAAAATTTTAAAACAGTAACAACTATTGCCCTATTTCAATACTGATGCCGCTGTTAGTATCTACATACACTCTGTCAATGCTGTTGTATTATAAAACAAGACGGGGTATAATAAGACTTGCTGAGAACACGTGTGACTGTGACATCACGCGTGCACGAGATAAAACATCCTTCTTTTCAGCGGTTGACTTCAAAAGAACAAGATATGTGAAAGCTCCCTCTTAACAAGTCAACTCCATGGTGGAGATGAGATTCCCAGACCAGTTGCTTCTATGCATTCTCAAGGTGTATGAAACAGGTGGAAATAAACATCTCAGATCATCAATCTCAGAGAACGAAACGAGACCATGTGACCAGACAATTGTAGATAATCGACATAAACTCCGACCAAGACGATAACGTAACAATTGATACATATTGGTATTTACTTGCCTCACCGCGAGGGCAAGATGTGACACAAGCTCGTTTTGAATGAGATCGGCAGTGTTTTATTGGCACTTAGGGTAAGTAAGGGAACACCACGCGACAGGAAATAAACGAGCACATTCCTTTTTGTGCGATGAGTAAGAACCCCAGGAACTTGATCTATTAATTTTTTTTAATTACTAATAATACACTAAAATATTAATGGGAATTTATAAGTGTTAATAAAATATAACGAATATATATATATAAGAATTTATTGGGATTTTTTTCCATATATATTTAATATCTACAGACATAGGTTTCATGTTCACTAACAATCATCAGTGTAGCTATATATAACCGTCCCGCCGGTTTCACGATTCGAAACCTGGTCTCGAGTCACCATTGTCTTTTACCAATCGTCTTTAACAAATATTTATTTTACAAGCTTTAGAGAGTATTCTATCTATCAAGGGGGGACTTCCTATATTGCCGATATAGTAGCTTTAAATAATAATGTTTTTCTTAAATATCTAATATACACAGACATATGTTTCATATTCATTATGGCTATATATAACTATTTCACTGGTAGAACAATATGAACCCGAGATTCGAGTCACCATTGACTTTTATTTAAAACCCTTTATATATATATATATATATATATATATATATATATATATATATATATATATATATATATATATATTCCATGATAAATGCCAGTATACTGAAATCATATGTCCTTAATAGGGTTAAGATGAAAATTCATATACACTAAATGTACAAAAGCAAGGAAATTCCCAAATTTGTACACTTTTATTGTCATTAAGGGTATGACTACATATCAACCAAACCATTTCATTATCATACCACTACAGTATAGATTTCTATGCATGAGTGGATGAAGTGTGTGAGGTGCGCTGAAGAAAAATTCCTACCAGTAAAATACATAGCCCTGTTGTGCTCGCATACCCTTAATGACAATAACAGTGTAAAAATTTGGGAATTTCCTTGCTTTTTTACATTTAGTGTATATGAATTTTTATCTTAACCCTATTAAGGGCATATTATTTCAGTATACTGGCATTTATCATGGAATGTCACTACTTTTGTAAAGGCTATGCTTCAATACAATGGTCATTTTAAAGTTTTTTTGGAATTTTCGGGAAAACTAAGGTATATGGTAAACTGAAATTAAAATGCCATCAACTAGACCCTAGAACCTCTATCTCTGCCAAAAATCAGCTGAATCCATCAAATAGTTGATGAGATACAGGGTGGCACATACGTAACGTACGTACGTACGTACACACGGATAACACAAAATCATGCCTGACCTTTCCGGATCTCTGGATTGCCTTGACTAATGATGCTGAAATTTTATGCACTTATAGAACCTATCAAAAAAAAATTTGTGCAAAGTTTTAACTAATTTGGTTTATTGGTTTTTGAGTTCTGATTGATCAATGAAATGAGATTTCTAGCATAGGCTGTTTTTTAAGTTTATTAAGGGATACAGCGCTCTCGGGCCTCCCTTGATTTATATATATATATATATATATATATATATATAGGTAAAATTTATTTATTATACAGGTCTAAATGAAGACTACGGAGTTTTCGCGTCTCGTAATTTTTTAAATTACTTTCTCGACACGGCGAGCTAGTTTCCGGGCCTACTGTGGTAATTAGTGTAGTATAGTTCCATTGCGATCGTCGTTATGAGTTGTTATTTTTGTCATGAGGTTGCTGTTGTCGATTTTGTATTTTTATTATTTTCTCTGAAGTTTTGTCGGGAGAAGAAGGAAAACAAAAGAAAGGGGGTGTAATTGAGTCAATATTTATTTACGTACTTGTGTATTTATCGTTTTTATTAATTTAATTTATTTATTTTATTTATTTATTTAATTTAATTTATTTATTTTTTACATTTAATTTAATTATGTAAGACGTTTAATAGATTAGTACCGATGTTAAAGGCTATTTTGTTAATATGAGGTTGTTTCTTTTTTAATCGGCGTGTACAATAAGTTTTGTGCGTGATTTTAGTGTTAGTTGCTAGTATTTTTCTTATCTCGGCTGACTGTGGTGCTTTTTTTGTGTGAAATGATGTGGCGTTGAATTGCGTTTTTGTCGGATAGATGATATGTAAGACGTCGAGAGAGAGTTTGTGTGTAGGTACTATACTTTTCAGTTTGGTTATTAGGAAGACATTCTTCAAATAGGCATGTGAACATATATAATACGTTTGTTTGGATTAGAGTTGAGTTAATAGTGTGATTATTGTTTGTTATTAAGTTAGGCGTTTAAAACTTTGTATAGTAGATTGTTAGTTTAATTTTATTATGTTGTTCGATAGGTTTAGTATATCACTGTATTAGGGTAATTATTGCTTTTTAGTCGACTTTATAATAAGGGTGCAGTGATGTTTGTAATATAGTTGAAAAGTGTTATTTTTGTTGTGGTTTTTTTTTCTTATTGTTTTGGTGTATAGAGTTTATATATAATTTTATTTTTTTGACTGACTATTCTATTGATGTCTTTTGTATAGTTGATTTACGTTTTGATTTAGTTATAATTTTTGTTGGAGTTGTTCAGGATAGAGAGTTTCGGAGATTTTACTTTGCATGGTGCAAAAAAGGTTTCTGTTGTTGCTTCTTTGAGTTGTTGCGTAGTTGTTCAGAGTTCTTGGTTAAGTTGTTTTATGTCGGCCTTTGCGGATGAGATTTGCCGTTTTAAAATACTTTTTTTCTTAAATCGTTTGTGTGTTTGCGTTTCTTGGTCGTAGAGTTTGATATATGTATATTTAGGCAGCAAGTCGTTATGTACACATAACCGATAAAATCACAGACACCATACTTCTCTCTTAACTCTAGAACTAAGAAGCAGCTAAAGAACTATACAATAACAACGTCATCACCCTACGAACGATCGACAAATCTAAGATTTACAATAGTCTAAATAAAACAGATTACAACACTAAAATAAATAACATTTTTTGCAATAAAACAAAATTCAAATTACTTACCAAAAACTCCACCGATTAACTATAAAACAAATTAACCAAATAATTTTGGATTGAAACTATTATTTAAAATGTCATCCCAAATAAAATAAATAAACTAGAGACAGATAAAATAAACACTTAGTCAACCCTAATGCAACATCGGCTAAAATACTTATATAGGGTTCAGGGATGAGAGCATGGTTCCTTGGCTTCCTCAATTTTCCCGGGAAACGCTGGAGCACGGGTTTCGCTAGTGTATATATCAAAATTAAACAAAGGTTATTAAAATTGTTGAATTATTTTTGTTATTGGTAATAGTATGTTGAGTTGTATGAGCCAACTTTATGAATAAGTGAAATAAATATATAAATTTTATTTTTGAAAAGAAAAATGTGAACCTTAAATCGTGTATTTCAACGTTGTTACGTTTAATGCCATGAAGACAAATAAGTTTTTGGGGGCGTTATTATTCTTCGTGTACCTATGACTATCAAAACACGCCCCAAAAAGCTAATTTTAAGATGGAATGTTGTAACAGTGTACAAGTATTTTAATTAAGAAAATAAGATAAGCAATATGAGCAATATGAGCTAATAAGAAAGATTTAACAATAGGAGTATTTTGTTTTTCTTGCTAATAATATTCATAGACTCTCTGATATTTCATACAATATATACGAGGTCGGTCTGAGAAGTAAGAGACTGCGTGTAATGTGTTAGCTATGGGCGAAAGAGGGAAAAGCAGATTACGTTTATCATCTAATATATCTTTCTAGGATATAAATATAATCTTTTTTTCGCGTGATTTTGTTTACGCATTTTTATTCTTCAGGTAGTTCAGCTATGAGCACTGAGGAATGAACGATTAACATTTAACAATGCAAAAACAAACACACCACCGTACTGGAACAATCTTCCTATTCACCTAATCTTACACCGTGTGACTTTTTCCAGGTTGAAATGGGACACCAAGGAAAGCTGGTTTGAAGTCATGAACATCACGATTGTGATGAGTGTCACGCTGAAAGTATGCAGCCATGCACCATAGCCTGGCAAAGAAGAAAGTGTATTTGACTTGTAGCAGGAGGTGTCGATCGTAACAGAGTCGCCTCCCGTGTTTTTCTCACGTTTTGTCACGTTAGATAAAAAGACTCACCAAAAACGAGACTTCAGCAATGAGAACTCAAAAAGTAGATCTCATCAATGAGATACGAAAGACGTCAGGGAATGACTTACTGAAAATAACCTCAAACCGTCGTCTGGGTTACACAATGAACTGGTGTAAGTATGATAACCAGATAAAAAATGTAAAATTTCATATTATTATGTGATCTATTAGTGTCGTTAATGTCTCTAGTTGAGAGCTAAATTCCCATCTCTGAAGTCCGGGATCTCAGCTAAGACTAACTGCGTGCTTCTTGCCTTCCGACTGGTCTCAATCGAAGCTCTGGTCGTCAATCTCCCTCTCGTCTTTCTCCTCGAACAATCACTGCTCCCCAAATATATTTACTCTAGATCGAAAATCCTCAATGCCCGCTTATCTCTCAGCCCACTACCAGAAACAGGCCACGTCGACCCCTTCCTCAGCACACTTTCTCCATCGCTACCCAGAAAGTTAACAAAAAAACGTCATGGCGTAACTAGTCTGTATAGCACAATAGGTTGTCATTTATTTCCTAGCTAATCTCTTTCGGTGATATTTTTGTGGGGAGTGTGGGCAATAGAAATACAGACTTAAAAGGCGATTACTTTGAGGGGAATATGTACATTAACTTTGGGTGGTTGTAATTTATACAAATTCAACAAAAACGGAAAATGTTTTCATTTGAAATGATTTTTTATTTCCTTATTTGGTATTTAGATCAGTATTTCTTTTTGTGTGAACTCACATATTTTTTGCGAACATGGAAAATAAATATGACACACCCATAAATATACAATCTAATATACAAAGAAAGAATGTAGTGTTACGATCGAATAATTCTTTGACTTTAGCAGATCATCTGGAACGGCGGCTCGTCACGTTTAGTACTTGGCACGTTGTTCTTTTTAATACTAATCAGTCATCACTAACCAAGGTCAAAATCCATTCGAGGATAAGGGTTGATGAAATTGTCAATTGAATGACGAACAACACTATGAGAGGGTTGTGAACGATAAGTGAAAATGGCAGAATTTGATCACTTAAGAGGACGGCTCGCCAAATATTTTGTGACATTGGACTTGAAGACAACTATGTTGGAGTCATCAGGGAAGCTTTCACATAGTATTGTCTTCCACTGATGGGTACTTATTGGAAATAAACTCTGTTTATGGAAACTCGGTTTCAATTTAAGTACACAGAGGAAGAAAGGAAAGTTCTTTGTAGTGGTGGTAGTTGGACGAGTTCTTGCTGTGAATGTTTTAGAGAGGGAAACTAGAGAGTGGAGCTCAGTCGAGCACCCACTATGAAAATAACGATAGAGTAGATAAAGACTAGCAACGTTTCTTTAGTGAGAAAGAGACTGTAGGGAAGAGAATAGATCATCCTCCACGAGATTGGGAAGTCAGTTTTGTACTCTTGTTAAGGCAAGAAATAGTGCTCTTGGCGGCACATACACAGATGTGGTAGGAGTACCCCATCTTTGGACTATCTGACTTTTATACAGGTAGAGCATTGCGTCCGGAGTCATGTAATTTCTGTATTTGTATAATGTGTATGCAGTCAGCTCAATCAGTTGCGATATCTTTTTGTTATCTTCCTTTTCGTTGTTGTTAACAGCCGCCGTCATAGTTGTAGTGGATATATAGCAGCTATAGTTTATCTGTCTTTCACTTGCCGTTGAATCTTTAATAGGGTAACAGCAACATTCTTGCTCTATGACAGCATGTTCTTTTGTTGTTTCATTTTTTAGCTTACTGTAATGTTACATACAACATAAACTTCGTCTCGTCCGAGCCCCGGGAAATGAGATAAAGGTTCAAAAAGGAGGTCTGAATCTGACCAGCCCGCCAGACAAAGAGAACGATTCTGCTATTTTATTAAATGCGTCATACTTCGAAATTCCTCTCCATGACGTTATATCCTGACACGTACAGGCTGAGTTTGACGAGATGCTGACACAGACCTTATGCAAAGCAGATTGGCACTGTTTTAGGTAAATGTTTACCAATGACAAGCTCGTTTCTACTTCATACTTTTTGCAAACCACCCGAAACCGAGACCAAATTCTCAATCTGAAACAGTACAGTTTAGAAAAAATGTGAAAGTGTTATACGTAGCAAGAAAAACAAAAATAAACGAATTATTTGTGAAAAGCGTAAACGTATATTATTATGTACGTGTGTTTCTATAACAGAGAGTGGAGAAAGAGAAAGAAGAGGAAGAGTAACAAGGATATGTTGCTTCGATACCACAGCCGATTGTTCGCTTTCTTTTTTATTGATCACTGACTACCAGGGACCGGAGAAAAAGAAAGCGAGTGCATAGTCTTATAGGGTAAAATAATGAAAAAAAAGAGACGAGGAAACTGGAGGATTTTAGCAGATGAACTTTTATTTTTGGCTCGTTGATTTGTTTTTGTTGATACAATCGAGCGGATAGTGTCGAATCAGTAAGACGTATACAGTTGAGCGGAATATATTGGAATAACAAGATGTAACAAAAGTTTGAAACTTTTGCCTCACGGAAAATGTTGTTCGTCTCGGATTTCAGGCATTGCTATTCAGAGAAAAAGAAATACGGTTTAATGCTTGAATACAGAGTCTCGGTGAGAGAGGTCAGGATTTAATATTAGGTGACCGGATGAAAATATATCGTAAGAAAAGAAAGATGATTTGATGAAAAGAAACAATACATTTGAAGTGAACATTATGATTTTTAAAATTCACTGAAAAGATTGAAGAGATAAGTGGATGTTATTGTTGTTTGAATTCACGGAACATTCCATTATTATTAATTTGCATTTGATTATTTATTATTCATCTTATTTTTTATTGCTGTAATAAATTTATTTGTTCGTTTTATTATCATTGCATTATGTCGTCCTATTCCTTCCAATCATTTCATTCTTGTGTTTTCCCCCTTTTAAAAATAGCATTATAGAATTGGGAAATTCTCTTTTCAAGCAAAAGCTTTCCGGCAAAATTACTAATATTTTGTGTTGCGTCTGGACAATAATACGATATAATATCGCTCTTGCCGGGGTCGTAACACTATAGTATTAAATACATTATCCTCTTGCAAACGTAATAGAGCACTCTGTTTTTATTTCTCCAAAAACACATAGCGATACTAATACACACACAACATGTATGGTTGTGTAGTCAAACTCAATGGCTATTAGACGTTCCAACGGTACTAATATTTAATTCTAAGACTATAAATTGAGAACTTTTCTGACAAAGACAAGTTTTTGTATCAAGCCAAATTGGTCTTTATTAAAAAAATAAGATGTTTCCTCATAATTAATACAACTCGAAAAATACTTCAGATTTTTACGGAAAACGTCTATTTTTCCTTCGATACACGCTGCGAATAAAACTTACAATTCGCCATTTTTTAACCTTCATAGATTAATTGTTGCCTATATTTCGAGAAGGTGAATTTCCATTGATGCATACAGTTATGTATTACTTCCGATTGTGTATTTAAGAGATTATCGTTATTTGTTATAATATGGAATAATTCCAGAATACATACTTTACAATTCTAGAATTGTTTTTGCAAATATGTTTTAGCCCTACCTATAATTAACTATTTGAATTTGAATGTTTTGTTTTTATCTTCAAGTTCCCTAACATTTTGCTAATGAGATATAGATAAAACTTTCTGACTGCCTTTTACGTTAGGTGATTTTTATATCTGGTTTTAAAATTGGCAATTAGTTGCTCCTATATATGACATTATTCTATTCGTTTTTATTATGTCCAAGTTATGATCTGTCTCTGCAGTAAAACATTTACCTCACATTTAACTAGTTTAATTATATATATTTCTAATTTTAATTATTCCATTATTCAATAGAGGGTTGAAATAATAGTGGACTGTAAGTTTTATTTGCTGCGTGTATCTAAAAAAATTTGGACGTTTTCCGTAAAAATACGAAATAAGTCGTTTTTTTTCTGTATATCTGAAGAATTATTTGTCTATAAGATTCGGACTTTTTACTGCTAATGTTCCGATTGTATGGGCTATAAGGAAACGTAGATTAATTTGGAATAAAGACAAACTTTGATTGATACGAGACCTTGTTTTTGTCGGAGAAAATCTCAATTCATATATATATATATATATATATATATATATATATAAATGACGATAAAAAACCCTTTTTACAATGCGTGACAAATTTATTTCTTTTTTTTTCTTTTTTTCCAATTAATTTCGGAGGAATCCTCCATCATCAGAGATATATTTGTACTCTTTTTTTATAAAATAAACAAACTTTTACTTTTGTTTATAGGTAAGACGTCCTTGGGTTGGTGTGACGTTATCCGCTGAGTTGTAATAGGCGGTTTTGAGAAGAACGGAAATGCCAGGGCATGCCGGGAGGTTAATTATATTAGATATGGTTCGTTCTTTTTTTTTTATAAAAATTATTATAGATATTGTTCGTTCTCTTATATATATATATATATATATATATATATATATATATATATATATATATATATATATATATAGACAGAGAGAGAGAGAGAGAGAGAGAATATATATGTTGCTATCCGGGTCTTTTAGTTTGTCTTTCTTTATGAGCAGACGATAATTATGCAAAATCTCATTCTCCTTCTCGTTCTCTCTCTCTCTCTCTCTCTATCTCTCTCTCATATATATATATATATATATAACTTTGACATAAATAAAATATTCTTTTAGACCGTTTTTAATAACAATTAAAAATAAGTGTTTGTTAATCACACAAAATACATGCTAACATATTCTTTAGTTTTGGGGATTGAGTTATGTTTGAAAAAATCCATTTAATCGTTCGAATTAGACACAATTAGCATTTAACTCACAACGTGACCCATCTTAAACTTGATGTATGTCTGTTACTCTAATCTTTTCTACCTCTATGTTGTTTGAGCCCCCCCCCAGCTCTTAATTTATACGGTGTTTATCACACATTGCTTCCGTCTCTCTCTCTCTCTCTCTCTCTCTCTCTCTCTCTCTCTCTCTCTGTTTATTGAAAACCACTGATTGTCATGGCAAATGACACCCTACCTGAGAGTTCAACATTCAAACTCCTCGGCCTAACATTCACAGGTAACATGAATTGGAACAAGTACATTGAAGACATTGCCAAGGCTGCTGCAAAAGAAGGTGGTCTCCCTCTACCGTGCTAGTAAACTTCTCACACCTGGCATTATCCTGTATCTCTACAAAGTCACCATCCGACCATGCATGGAGTATTGTAGTCACATCTGGGCTGGTGCATCATCCACTAGATTCTCCCTCTTAGACAAGGTCCAAAAAATAGTCGCCAACTTAATAGGTCCCTCACTATCCACCAAACTCCAGCCCATGCCTCATCATCGCCATATTGCCTCCTTGTGCTTGTTTTACAAACACTTCAATGGATTGTGCTCCGATGAACTAGCTGCTCTCGTGCCCCCTTACCGTAAATACACAAGACCAACCTGACAATCAGCTAAATCCCATTCATACACTGTGGAGGTCCACAGATGCCGGAGAATCTTCTACTTCAATAGCTTTTTTCCTCGTGCTGCAGGCCTCTAGAACTCCCTCCCTACTTCCTGTTTTTCCGGCTGTACTGACATGCAGAAGTTTAAAACTGATGTAAACAGACATCTCGCTGCACAGCTCCTAACTTAGGATGACACCCAAAACCTACACCCTAATTTACGCTTTCTTGATTCAAACAATCTATCATGAGTTTAATGGGTGAAACAACAAGTCACATTTTCTCGTACATATATATATATATATATATATATATATATATATATTTCAAAATAAATATTTATTTAAAAAAAAGTTGCGTTGTTTCTGATTTTTCTAAACTTACAAATTTATATATATATTATTATCATTATTATTACTTGTGTATTTTATCTCGGGTAATGATAGCCAGCCTGAGTTAATGGCATCGGACCGGATATATGGTTGTTTATTTGATCTCTCCGGTCCATTGTTTGTTTCTTCCTGGGACTTTTTTGTTTGACGTAACTGGGTTGTTTACGATGATAAATTCAAAAAAGAATTGACGATATTTATATTTTAAATAGTTCATTAGGTCATTATCATTTTTTTCTTAATACAAGATTAATATTTCAATATTTCAAAACGACACTAGGATGTTGAAAGCATTTTTTCTCGTATGGAATCACGTGACAACCAACACCAACAACTGACAGAGAGGGGAAATATGAAGGCGTCGTCTTAAATGTACCACTTGTAACGCTTCCTACGTCACATGAATGGCTACCACTTATAATGTAAGACTTCGCCGTAGAATAAAGATAGAACGCGAAATTGCGATAAAATTACGTATAGCGTAGCGTAGAGCGATGTGACTATAAAAAAGAAAGATGAAGATCATTGCCCGAATGAAAAAAAAAAGTGTGACTGGCGCATTAGTAGATATCCAACAATTCGGGTTCTTTGTTATCGCTTCGTTTTACGACCTTATTTATACAAACACATTTTAAATCTCCACGCCTAAAATTGTGGGTAATTATTACCTCAAACTGAGTCATGATACCATGTCGTGTTGAAATTAATAAGCATATAAAGTGACATCATATGACGGGACAAAATCTCGTTGTGAAGCAGACCATGAAATGAAAATGACGTCGACAACGCACACTTCCGAAAGACTAGCCCACCTAGTGTACTAAATAGTCAAAAAAAAAAAAACAATAACAACTGTATCCCCAACAATTACCTCCCAATAAAACGAGCATTCAGAATAAAGCTAAAACTTTCGTTTGACATTTTCAATTTTACATACATTTCAAATAAAGCTTTAAGTAATTTAATAATTCATAAAAATAATAAAAAATGCAAGTATGACGTATCTAACTTCGTAATTATATAAATTATTTCATAGTATTTCTAAATAATCTGTTTATTTTATGCTACAGCATATATGATTTTTATAATAAACGACTTTATATAAATAATAATGAAACAGGTTATACAGTAATTCGTTATGAATGTAATAGTTAAATTCGGATTTGAGCGAAATATTTTAAACGAGATTTGGTTTTTCTCTTTCGCTTGCGAGTTCGTGCGAAATGCTGTTAGACACGGTCGCCCCTGTTTAGAATGAAGATGTAACGCTTCAGTTTGGTAAACGGTAAGTTTTAACCCAACGCCGAGTTTTAATCGTGAGGTGTAAAAACGTCACGAACAACCTTGCCTCTCTATATCTCCGTCTGTGTACCTGCCTGCCTGTCTGCCTGCCTATTTCTCTCTCTTTCCTTCTCTCATTTTCTTCCTATGCCTTGTTCCTTGTATTTCTATTTATATAAAGTTAGTTGTGTGTATATGCTTATATAGTTGTATGTATATAAGATTTTCCTATTATGAAGCACCTCTATTTTAATGGTATTTATTAATAATAGATGCAATAATGTATTATTAATAGTATTTACTATTAGTATTTACATTTGCTGCTGACAAGAAAAAGTGAGTATTTTGAGTTGCTTCGGCTTTATTAAACTTATAAAGTACTAACTCGGTTTGCCAGCTCACTATCGCTGGGAAATCTAGGTCATATACTCCAGGATCTGCATTTTGTCAACTATCTACTTTAGAAACCGTCATGATAGGCACTGCTGCCAAGAGTAAAAATATTATAAATTCTATAAGCGAATTTCTTTCGGCATGCAGCGATGAAAGAAAATTTAAATATATCAATGTTATTGCCCTCACTTATACCCCCTTCCCCAGTCAATAACCAACCTCATGCTAACTAACAACGGACTAATATTACAACAACTTACCTAAATTATCTAAAACATGTCCTCCTTCCAGTCCTTACCTAACCTGTATTTTCACCACATATTGAGGACTACTATTCGTACTCATTGCACCCTTAAATTTAGAATTCTCTCTATCTTCGCATGGATGATTTCTAACATTTTAAGTTTGATACCAATCTTCAACTACAAACATATGTTCCTTTCAAATTTTATCCTCGAATTCTTATCTTCTTTGTAAAAGCACAATCTACAGATTTTAAAGATTTAATATTTTCAACCGATAGCCAACTTTTTATAATTCTATTTTTCCTAAATATTTCCCTGTCATCTCTTCTATCACCTATTCAGTTCAATTTAATTAACTGTATGCTAAATATTTCATGTTTACATATTTACCTCAAATTATTCAAACCCCATTCCTAACCCCTATATATTGATTTCCCTAACATCGTGAGACTAATCCACCTCTCCAAAAACATTAGTAATATCTTAAATACTCTTACATGGCTTTACCTTTTTACTTTGATAACCCTTCTCCTAATAGAGATAATATATTGCCAAGGCTGCAGCAAAGAAGGTGGTCTCCCTCTACCGTGCTAGTAAACTCCTCACACCTGACATTATCCTGTATCTCTATAAAGCCACCATCCGCCCATGCATGGAGTATTGTTGCCAGATCTGGGTTGGTGCATCATTTACTAGTCTCTCCCTCCTTGACAAGGTCCAAAAAAGAGTCGCCAACTTAATAGGTCCCTCAGTGTAAACCAAACTCCAGCCCCTGTCCCATCGCCGCAATGTAGCGTCCTTGTGCTTGTTTTACAAATACTTCAATGGATTATGATTCGATGAACTGGCTACTCTGGTGCCCCCTTGACGTAAATTCACTAGACAAACTCGACAATCAGCTAAATCTTATTTATTCACTGTGGAGGTCCCCAGATGCCGGAGAGCCTTCTACTCAAATAGCTTCTTTCCTCGTGCTGCTGGCCTCTGGAACTCGCTCCCTGTCCTCTGTTTCCCTGACAGTATCGACATGCAGAGGGTTAAAACTAATGTAATCAGACATATCGCTGCACAGCTTCCAACTTAGAATGACACCCAAAACCTTCACCCTAATTCTCAGTAGCCCCTTATGTCTACAGTGGTGTCCTGCCTTGTTTGAGGTGAAATATCATTAAAAAAATATTTCATCTATCTTCATCCATGTTTTTAAACATTCAAAAATAGATCGACATTAAACATTCGACAAAAATTTAATTTATTTAATTAATTATGAATTTTTTTTACTCTTTGAATTAAAATAAATGTTTTAATAGAATGTTTAAATTTTTAGACTTTAACATTTTTAAACTTTTAACTTTAATTCACCTTTACATGTTTATATGTTCTATCTTTTTATTTTATACATTTAATTTTTATTAATTAATTTTTTAAAACTTTAATCCATTTAATTCTTAATTTTTACTAATTATTGTTAACTTGAATCCTTTACACTGTATTTAGTTTAATTATTCTTTCACTTGTTTTAGTTACTTATTCATTAATTTTTTAGTTTCCCTTACTATGTACAAAGCTTTAACCCTTATCCAATCTCTACATTATTCTTTAATATAAACCTTACACCCCTACCCTAGCACCCTGTTCGCACAACTTATGTGAGCTTTCTTTTGCTTAATATAAACCAGTCCCTTAATCTGTTTCCACTTAATACTACAATTGTCCTAAAAATCTATTTTTATATCTGAATCGAGCTTGTATCCAGGCGAGCCTTCCCTACCCATCTTGCTTTCGCATTACTCGTATTAACCATTTTACAATTCTTCCGTTCCTAAATTCCCCCTCTTTCAACCATAACTTATTTTTACTTTGAATTTCAACCCATGTAACGGCTTTAGTCTATTCCCTGACCTCCGTCGGACTAGTATCTACCCACCAACGGAATTTGATTGATTTTGAGAACTACTCCTTATTTTATCATTTAAGATTCAAATCCTTAAAAATTTTAACCGAGAACCCATGGAAGCATTCAAAAATGGCCTCTAATACACAGCCTGCATCCTAAACAAATCTCTTAAAACTGGATTACTTTTACATTTGATGGATTAACTCTGTTTGGATCTGCTACCTTTTGAACCTACTGCTGCATTCTTCGTGAAGCATTCAACGGTGAACTTTTTTATAGATTTTCAATTTTTTCTTTGGACATTTTCTATTTGTTTCCTAAAGTTTTCTATTATACTTTTATATACACCTTTTCAAATTATCACCTTCGGTATTTCTTTTGCCAACTTATCTATTTGTATTCCTCTGATGATAAGAATCCATTCTTTGAAAAGTCATGGCTTAAGGAAAGAAAAATAAATATATTCTTTAATTGAATACACCTTGTTTTGAACAACCGAAAACGTAATAGACTTTGTATGTTCACAACTTTTATTTCTCTTTTACATGTGTCTATATTAGCAGTAGTATTAAGGCATAAGGAACAATAGAAATCGTCTTATTTGTATTAGCAGTAGAAGAAAGCATGCACATAAATATGCTGTATATGAGAAAAGAAGCAGTCAGCCATCTGGGTAGATTCGCCGTGAACTGTACAAAACAAACGTACATACTGCTGGAATTATTTGAAGTCGCAGATGTTAGTAGCAGAAGTAGTAAGCGTGTATAGACAGAGAAAGTGGCAGTCGTAATGCCGATATTAGCAGCAGTATTAAGGCCTAAGGGACAATAGCAGTCGTCCTGTTTGTATTAGCAGTAGAAGTAAGCATGCACATAAATATGTCGTAAAATATATAAACAAACATAAACGATGCCAAAATATTTTGAAGTCGCACCAACTTCTACTGCTAATACGTACAGTAGGTCTGCCATTGCCTCTAAGCTCTTTCAACTAGTGCTTATAAAGGCATGACTATTGCCACTTTCTTTGTCTATATGAACTTATTACTACTGCTTCTATATCGTTTGCGAATATAAGCAGACCGCATACAAATAATGTTGGTATCCTTTACGCGTGTTTGTATGTATTACAGCATATCGCCTAGTTACTTTTTTTGTAGATCAATTTATTTTTGC
The DNA here is from genome assembly GCA_963556195.1 of Sepiola atlantica. Lineage (NCBI taxonomy): Eukaryota > Metazoa > Mollusca > Cephalopoda > Sepiida > Sepiolidae > Sepiola > Sepiola atlantica. The sequence goes on from OY744522.1 coordinate 65,259,016, forward strand.
TTCAAGTAATCGCTGAGGTGGCTGTCGGCTTCTTTTCTAAAATGACACATTTTTTTTTTATTAATATGCAGTCCGTTTAAAAACATAGGTAGCACACGCTTATTTCCTTTTAGTTTGTTTTCTTTTTACACACGAGTTTTTAACACACGCCTTCTTTGATTTTACTTCCCACAATTATGAATATTTCCTTGCGATAAACTACGATACAGGGGGCGCTACGAGTGAAACAAAAATGAAAATAGAGACTATCAGGCAACGCTGGGTAGGTTTACCTAATTCAGTACAAACATTTTCGCCTACATACGTGCATACATATTTCAGCTACATCTTTATGGGGCTGAGCTTCCTCCACTTGAGTTTGAAAATGAAATTCGGAATAATTTTCGATGAAAAAACTCTGAAAATCAGAGTAGACACGTGACCGGAATAACAACAATATATATGTAAAAATGAATGCATTCGGAATTTTGTAGATGACAATTGATAATTAGTATCATTTGGATTATTCGGGATACTATTCTCATCTTAGATGTTATGCATACAACGTTTCGACTGATGTTACTCCCGAACTTCTTCAGATGCGTCTTGCCGAGCTCGGAATTTTTCATGTCGACCGAGGGAATATCTACGTAATTTCGAATAGAACACTTTATTTAATCCATGGTGGGAGCTTGACCTCGTTCCGTAAGCCGAATAGAAGTCTTAAGTAATTCTTAATTGTATTTTTAGTATCGCCCTACTGAGGATTTGACCTTCAATCTCAAGAAGAAAGTCACTTAGAACTAATTATTACTTAGCATTTTTATCCGTTGCGCAACGGATCCTTGCGAATAACATCGAAGCTGATAACAGTAATCCGAATAATTCAAATAAAATAAAAATCGAAGCACTTTCTTATTTAATCTCTATTTAAGATCTGTACTTTTGCTAGAATATAAATAGACAAATAAATAAACGAATATTATTTTACAAGATAAACTATTGCCTACGAGAACGTCTACTCGGAATAACTTGCGTCGTTTATCGTTTTCCTTTCGAACGAGCGTGTGAAAACCTTTACACAAACGTGTGCAAAATTTCCGTGCGCCAAACGTACAAAAAGTACATTTTCTAATGACGCTTATAAACCTGCTCCTATTTGTCTCCGTCTGCACATAAATGTGTACATTTGGTGTCACGTGTTCAGTTTTCGCAAACCGATCTCCGCGTACGTTTTATTGGGCGATTCATGTATACCCATTAAGTTTATGTAAATATTATAAAACCTAAAGAGAAGAAAACTTTAATAAAGATGGAATAGAAATAAAAACACAAATGAAATAAAATAAAACGACTTTTCCCCAAAAATGGTTCTCTTAGTTTTTTAGTTTTTTAATTATTTTTTTTCTGTACTTGTCGGCTACATAATAACCGGTTAGAGACGCTTCATCGATAAGTTTATGCAAATATGTTGTGAACTTTAAGTGTCTACTTGTGTATTTGATCGTGTTATGCAATCGATTATCAAAAGCCCAACTTACGTTATTATAAAATGACTCGTCGATCTGTCACGCTTAAGTTTGAAATAGCATTTCAATTGTTAAACGCGTAGATTGAATAAAATCCTTGAAGAGGGGGTGAAAGTAAATAGTTTATAAAATGCGACCACGCTAACGAGATTACCCTACAGTGATCGAAAAAGCAGGATAGTAAATAAGAATTATAAGCAAGACTGTAACAAGATAAAGGGCAGGAGTATAAATAGACGTCGCGTTTGGAATGCGACTGTGATTGTTTTAATAACTTCAGGGTTGTGACAAAAATGAAAATATAAATATTTTATTGAGGTATTGGATTAAGGAATGTGTTAAGAAAAACAATTATAAAATTGCGTCACCGGTCGAGAGAGAATCGAGGGAAACAACGGAGCAGATCGAATAGTCTGCATTTACCCCCTCTAATAGGAGCTAGAGATTATACTGCATCTGTAAAACGGAGTGTATCCAGAGAATGTCAACATTATACTACAATAAATTGTAAACTATAAAAAACTTTCTCGTTTCAATTGTTGCACAGAACAGACGGAAGCGCATTTTTGCATAGCCTTGAACCAAACGTGACTAAAAAAAGAAGGCGAGGTACTATAAATGCATCGGACTTGATTTTAATATATAACTGGGAAACTTTATTCTCTCTGTTTCGCATTGAAAAAAGAGATGGGCCCCTAGTCCATGATAATGTTAGAATGGTGCATTGACCAGATTCGACCTAGCGGGACATCCACTACAAGCAACACGGTACGCTTGTTTTGCAATAGTTCCTCAAACCAAGTTTCGACCCAGAAATATCTCCACGGCACTATAATATCACATTTGACGTTTTGAAGACGCAGAATCGACCGTGGAAAACGTCATAATCGTCTTCAACACAAAAGCATCAACAGCAGAGAAACAACAAATTAAAAACGGTTAAGATAAGTGGAAAAGAGCATTTTAGCCATAATAGTCTAGAACGGGGCTGTTCATAGTCACCCGAGGATACAAGTAAATGAAACGAAGCGAAGATCTCGCACAGATGCGCCCCTGGGCCACGATAGTGCCACACGATTCTACATTTCTGCTGTGACACCTGTCGCATTTTGATACCAGTAAAGAACGAGGCATAACGCGACAGTCGCTCGGTCCGTCTGACCCGCTTCAATTTGAAATAGCATTTCACATGTCTTCATGTAGTTTAAATGGGTGCAGTTTTAAAATATTAATATATGTTTATGGGGATTGAAATTTACCAGGATTTTTCGCCACAACTAGCTTTATTTAGTTAAGCAAATATATTTTTTTAATTATTGAAATAGTCTGTTTTTTTTTCTTACCCGGAAACCAAAAATAGATTCGTCCAAACTAAATGTATCGGTATTAACTGGGCTCCGTGAAAATTCCACGGTTGCTTTCTTCATTAAAATATGTTTTTGAAATGTCTCAACACCATTAAATCTAAGAATTTTAGATGATAGTTTCATTTTAGATAAAAAGTTGACTGAGCCACAATCTCTGCTTCCTTCTTTTTAAGAAATTCACAGCAAGAACACGTCTTATTACCACAACCACTTTCCTTTCTTACTCCTCATCCCTAACGTCAATTTCTATAAAACAGAGCCTCTTTGCAAGAGCTTCCCGTCTGTGTAACACATTATTGCTGGACTGCTTCTCTGCAGATGACAACACAGCCTTATTTAAATACAATGTCAACAAATAATTGTCGTAATCCGTCACCATAAGTAATCAAATTTAGTTCATTCCTTTGATCAAATCTAGTACTCCCATAATGCTCTTCATCTTTTGGTCAAAAATCATTTCCATCTTAGTAACCCTTATCCTCGAATGGCTCTTGGCGTTGATGAGTGGTAATCAAATAGTAAAAGAAATACAAATAACATATTTGTTTTCAATCAAGTAATATTCATAAATGTTGTCCCTCATCTCCATAAAAAGTAAAAAATGCAGTTAGTAGCTATATATAATATATAATACAACAGAAAGGCTTATAGACAACATTTGTAAGTAAGAAAAACAAAAGAAACAAATATTGAATAATTTAGGAAAGCCTTTCCAGAAATTAATAAATATGCTTCAAAAGTCATGTTTAAAATACTTATTTTATATCAATTACATGCGATGTCATTTGAGGCCAGCTGTATATACGTGTCCTGAAAAGGAGATGAAATTTCTTAGTTTGCTTGTGAGAAATGAAAATGATTTTAAATTGAATAATAAATTACTGAATAGATTCTAGTGATGAAAGATCTTATAAGAAGTCTGGATATATGGTGGCATTTAACCGGTACTTCCTCTGTTATATTTTGATTGCCCTACAAGAACCAAATCTTAATTTTTTTTTTAAATATCCATATAATAATGATGCATAAATTGTTTAGATCGTCGTCGTCGTCGTCGTCGTCGCTTTATTTCCATAGGTTGTTCTATTTACCAGAGAAGCTAATCAACAGAAAATATATTCAACCTTGGCACATGCTAAAAAATCGAAGAAAACGCTACACTTAAATACATATTCGAGGATGACTTTCTATACCAGGAAGCGGAGCTAATACATAACCAGAAATGTAGACTTATTGGTATAAATGTATAACAAGAAAACGGTAACGATCGGACTAAAACCTTTAATCAAATTCCGACCCCGTAAGCGAGTGGAGAATACTATTGTTATTACAAGTGTACACTCGACCGTTAATAATGACAGAAATATTATCCTTCTCCAGTGTTTTCACTAATATTTATATTCATACAAAATAAAGTCTGAAGAGGTGACGTTAAAAAAGAGAAATTAGAAAGAAAACTTTTCAAACTGGAAAAAGAAGTCACACTAAGCTTAAGATATACTAACACACCTTACACCACCGTTATGGTTATGGCCAGCAAAAATGCTGTAATATCCATACGTTGAGTGTCAAAAGGGATCAGACTAGTGTATGAGGATTGTCAGAAATTTTAACTGCAAGAGAAAAAACACTTATTTTTAATTGTTATTTAATACGGTCTAAAAGAATATTTTATTTATGTCAACTTTTTCAGCTGTCACAGAGAGAGATAGAGATAGACGAAAGAGAGAGCGAGAGAAAGAGAGAGAGAGAAGGAGATCGAGATATTGCATAATTATCGTCTGCTCATAAAGAAAGACAAAACTAAAAAACCCGGATAACTATATATATATATATATATATATATATATATGATAGTTATTCTGGATTTGCTTTAACCAGAGTACTTTGATAGTTTATCAAATAGAGTTCAATAATATAGTGAAGTTTTCGTTCGCGTCGGACGTCCATGAAAAAGAAAATAAACCACTAAGTCCTCCTAGGGTTTTGAATGTAACCTCCTCTATAACCGTATATATTCTGAAACTACATTAACCAGGGAACTTAAATGAGTATTTTTCATGTTTATCAACGTACACAGAATAGTATCGTTCGCGCCAGACACCCATAAGAATACGTAAAAAATTCCTCCTAAATATTTTGAGATAGACAACCATAAACATATATGTGCTGAAACTACATTACCCACAGTATTAGAATAAGTACCTGGATAAGTATGTTTCCTTTTGATGGTAGAGGATACTATACTATCGCTGGGTCTACGCTTACGCTGGAGATCCATAAAAATTAAATACATCACAAACATCTAGGGTTCGAGGGATATACCTTCATAACAATATATATTTTGAAATAAGTTTACTAGAGTATTTGGCTATGTTTTATTTTGATCAAAAGATTATGATAATCTCGTGAGGTCAGCGTTCGCGTCTTAAATCTATGAAAGTGAAATTATAGCTCTTAAATTTGTTGTGGAGCACTTTAATAATTTTATTACTCAACCGATCGAATACTTTTACTATATATATATATATATATATATATATATATATATATACCAGAAAATGTGTAACAGATAGCATCGTGTATTGAAGAACCGTTTTCCCAGATGATAATCCAAATCTAGAAAAATTCTATATAGGTGGAACAAGTATTAGTTTTAAAGCGACGTATAGAAACCATAAATTAATCTTAAATAACCTTGATAAGAAAAGAGACACCTCATTATCCAAATACATTTTGTCTCTAAAAGAAAACAATAAGGTTCCTGTACTGAAATCGAGCGTCTTCAAAAAGCTTCACATCTTACACTACACACCCCTAATTGTTTTCTTTGTCTTAATGAAAAATTAGCCATCATTACGTTCCTTGATAGAGATAAACTAATGAGTCAAAAGGGTTAAATAGTTATTAACTGTAGACACTTCACAAAGTTCACCCTAGATTAATATAGTAGCAACTTATTAAATTGACCACAGCATTCCATAAGGTAATCTTAATAAACTTACTATATAATTGTTAAAACTTCCTCGACTTGTTTGCAACTAATATAACATCGAATCTTTAACTAATAGTAATTAATTTAAGTATTAGAATAACTAATTAACAGATAATTTTAAATATAAAGGCCACAGTAAATAATGATGTGGTTGTTAAATATAGTAAGTCAACCGACTAAGATTTTATATAATTGTTAACTAATAATAAATATAAGGCCTTTGGTAAATTACTATAATAATATCTGCTTAACTCGCACAGTTTTCACGCTGATAAGTATGAATTCATAATTTTAAAATTAATTGTTGTTTTGTGTAGATGGCCATGCATGTAATTGTAATATGGGCTTTGAAAGCTATTTACTTGGTTTTAGCGTTTAGAATATGGTTTGGCAGAATCTTGTTTTTACAGAATGTTGTTTGTGTGGTCTCTAATTATTGATAATATGAACTATAACAAGACCGTCTCTGTTTTTAATAATAAGTATTAAACCACTAGGTTTAATAATTACTGGTTACTCGTTCTAATTGGTTGGTTTGAAAATAGGTTAATTTATTAAACCCCAGTTAACTACACTAGATAAATAATTCTAATCGATTAATTAGATGTTTTAAAAATTGTACGATTTACGATAAGGAATGCATATATCTCGGTTTATTAGCTTAGCTTATTAAATTGATAGATTTAATAAATACCGGTGGAACTTTCTAAGTATAAATTCATTTATTAAATACCAGTTAATTACAGTAGATATAAAATTCTAATTGAGTAAATAGAGGTTTTAGAAAATTTTACAATTTGAAATTAGCTCGATATATATTTTCTTAGTACTCTTATAGAGAACGCACCATGTTTCCGTGACTTCGCGTCGTCAACGTTCGGGCAGGTTACAGAAGCGCCCGAGCATTGACGAGGCGAAAACGAGGCGAAAATTGTCAAACGTTAAATTGAAGATTGGCAGACGATAATTTCAGACGAAGGAATTTAAAGTAAAATGCATATATAAAAATAAAGAACGGACAAGCTATAGCTAAAAAAATTATCAATTAGATGTTTATTTATTTATTTATTTATTTTTGTCAAAGGAAACATTGTTAATCAAATGTTTTTATATATATATATATATATATATATATATATATATATATATATATATATATATATATATATATATCGTACATATATTGTATTAGTTTCTGTAAATGTAAATCCGTAGAAACTCAAGTGTTTATAAAAAGTGCTCAATACCAAGTAGAGCTGTTTATAAGTATAAATTTTTATTTATACAAACATTATTGGTTACATATGTGCATACATGTTTCGGTTGCACGTTTCCAAGAAAGTCAACCTCCTTGGAAAAGTGCAACCGAAACATGTATGCACATATGTAACTAATAATGTTTGTATAAATAAAAATTTATACTTATATATATATATATATATATATATATATATATATATATATATTGTTCACCGGGAAGCTTCAAAAGCTGATTTTGTTTGATATTTAAAGCAAATGTTTGTGCCTTTTAAAAATGTTTTCAATGTTTTCTTTTTTTTTTACATTTTTCAATGTGTTTTTTTTTTCTTAATATTAAACACCGACACAGCCGGTTTTTTTTTGTAATTCTTAACGAAAAAACTCTTTTAAAGCAGATGGTTTATTTTTTTCCAATCTTTTTTCTATGTATTTTTTTCTTTTATGACAGTTTCTGGGGTTAGGGTGTAGAGTTAAGGTTGCAGATGGTCCAAAAGTTTTCTGGTTCTATTGCGACGACACTGACAAAGGACAAGGAGATGAAGAAGGGGTCGTCGAGGAAATGGAAATAAGATGGTTGACAAGGTAGTTTTCTGCTAGATTTTGAAATAAGTTTACTAGAGTAGTTGGCTATGTTTTATTTTGATCAAAATATTATGATAATCTCGTGAGGTCAGCGTTCGCGTCTGAAATCTATGAAATCTATGTTATTAAACGCGATTAATTTCTTCCAGAAGTTATTGACTGCTTGCAACCTGATTTGTTAATAGTTTCGTCAACTTTCGGCTGCTTCCGAGACCTACCCAAACGTTGAAGTGAAGTCACGAAAACATGGTGCATTCTCTATAAGAGTACCATTTTCTTAATTATATTATCCAGATTAAAGTATGTATAATTTGCCAGTTCAGAAGTATGCAAGTAAAGTATGCGAGTTTATGTTTAAGCTCTTACAATGTGTCCTTCCCTGTAAAGTGTGTATGTAAATATTTGATACTCAGTAATATGCTTGTGTTATCAGACATTACTTTTAGCCATGTCTAGACGGTAGTAATGTGTATGTATATCTAAACGGGGCTTGCTTGTTATGTGTGTTGTGTATACGTTGTGTGTGTGTATTTGTATGAGCGGTAAGCAATGTTAGTGCGAATAGACGTATGTATAATGACACGTTTCGGAATTTTTTAGATGAGGGTTGATAATTTGTAGAATTTGGTATACGGACTACTGTTTTCATCTTGGGTGTTTTTATCACTACGTTTCGGCCGATGTAACCTCCAACCTTCTTCAGGTGTATCTTGTCGAACTCGAGAATCTGGACGGAATGCTCTCGTTCCATCAGCCATGACTGGGAACAAGTCTTCAGTAATTCGCAATTCTTGGCACTGAGGATTACCTTCAACCTTCAGATGACTGTCACTTAGAACTGAATTTTACTTAGTACTATATCCACTGCGCCACAAGGACCTGACAGTAGTTCAGCCTTATCAGAAACGACATCACCGTGGTCGGATAGCGGGAGAATTGTTGATTGCCGATTGTTCACCACACTATTCAAGATTTTCCAGAAATCACGAGTATCCTTAGAAAATGACCTCCAGTCTGTAGTTCATTACGGTCATCAATGAATAGTAACATTTAATGCTACTACGACAAACTCCTTTACTTTAGCAACTACAAGAAATCTTTTCAACCACCGATATTCATGGATAATAACACCCTACACGAGAGTCCAACGTCTAAACTCCTCGGCCTAACATTCGCAGGTAATATAAGTTGGAACAAATACATAGAAAACATTGCCAATACTGCTGTAAGCGATGTGGGTTCCGTCTACCGTGCTAGTAAACTTCTCACACCGACTAATATCCTATATCTTGACAAGGCCACCACCAGCACATGCATCGAGTATTGTTGTCATATCTGGTCTGATACACCGTCCACTAGTCTATCCCTCTGAAACAAGGTCGAAAAAAGTCGCTAATCTGATAGGGCCGTCACTATCCACTAACTCCAACCCCTGTCCAATCACTGCAATGTTGAACCCCTGTGCTTGTTTTACAAGTACCTCAATTGAATGTGCTCCGATGAACTTGCTGCTCTGGTCGGCCCTCGACCTAAATACATCCCACCAACTCGTCAATCAGTTAAATCCCACCCATTCACTGTGGAGGTCTCGAGATGCCGAAGAGCTTTCTATTCTAATAGCTTCTTTTTTCGAACTGCCATCCTTTAGAACTCCCTCCCAGCTCCTTGTTTCCCCGACTGTACCGATAGGCAGAAATTTAAATGTAATGTAAAAAAAAACATCTCGCCGCACAACTCCTGTCTTAGGATGTCCATGTCTCAGTGGCAGTATTCCTTGTCTGGGCTGAACTCAAGTTAAAAAAAAAGGAGCGTCTATATTATTTGCGACGTAATTTAATTAACAAACACCGGTTTATAAACTTTTATTTTGTTATTCTTTAAGTATAATATTTTCTAAGGTGACGAGATTCACATCATAGTTCAAATTCAAAAGAGGATGGACAAGTAAGAGATTGTATTTTCAGAATAGGAGCGCCCGCCTGTCTAGTATATCAGCATTCGAACTCGTCTATTTAAAACGCATTTTTAGTACATTTTTACACGAAAACTTCATTGAGAAGAGTTCAGTGATAGTGTTCGAATTTTATTTCCTAATTTCCATTTATTTATCTCTCTGTTTTTTTATTTAGGTATAGTTCACTTATATTCTTACGTTGGGCTTTTACATGTACATCCCTTATCCTACAGATTACACCGGTAATTCTTTTGAAAAAATAATGTATAATGTGAAAAACATATTATTTAAATGATATTGATTCGAAAAATATGTTTTAAAATAAATGTCTAAACACTTGCCGTATTTGGATTATTCGGACTACTGTTCTCATCTTAGATTTTATCTCACAACTTTCCGGCCGATATAACCTCCGACCTTCTTCAGGTTCATTTTGTCCAACTCTGCAATCTTTACGAAATTTCGAACGGACCCCTTTATTTAATCCACGGGGGTAGCTTGCTCTCATTATGTTAGCAATGACCAGACAGAAGTCTATTCCCGTGGATAAATAAAGGGTTCCGTTCGAAAAATCCTGTACAAAAGTTCGACAAGACACACATGAAGAAAGTCGAAGGTTATATCGGCCGAAACGTTGTGAGAATTACCTTCTAACTTAATTAATATTAATATTTTAAATATAGATTAATTTCTCCTTCTTTGAATATTACAATGTAAATTTCTGGACTGCAAAACTTTAAGCTAAATATTTGGTGATTACACTATTTTTTTATTTATGTATCGTTTGGATAAACAAACATTAAATTTAATAAGACTTTTCAATAATGTGTCGTTTTGACTAAATAAAACATAATCAAGATTCTTACCCGATATTCTCAATAAATTTTGGTCAATATGTGGTTTTGATAACTCTGAAACAATAACATTTCATCATAATTTTCTCTACAAAGCAATAGTCGATATCACCAAACTCCAGCCTCTGTCCCATCGCCACAATATTGCATCCTTGTGCTTGTTTTACAAGTACTTCAATGAAACGTGCCCCGATGAACTTTCTGCCATGGTGCCCCATCGACGTAAATACAGTATACCAACCCGACAATCAGCTAAATCCCATCCATTCACTGTGGAGGTCCCCAGATGTCGGAGAGCTTTCTACTCAAATAGCTTATTTCCTCGAGCTGCCGACCTTTGGAACTCCCTCCATGCCCCCTGTATCCCCGACTGTATAGAAATGCAGAAATTTAAAACTGATGTGAACAAGCATCTTGATGCACAGCTCCCAACTTAGAATGAGCTCCTAAACTGTCACTCTAATTCTCAGTAGCCCTTGACGTCTACAGTGGCGTCCCGTCTTGTTTGTGGTAAATTAAGTTTTTTTTTAAATATGGTGCTACTCATGATCGTATCATTCTAGATGGTTCCGGCAACTGGATTATCCACCATCTTATAGTAATGCACTTTTTTCATTTTTTAAGGGTTCAGCAATTGCCTTGGATATTTATTTACTCCTCTGCAGGAGTTAGGCACAAGGCCAGTTTTATCTTACTCCCACAAGTAAGATGTGACCACAGCTTGGGTCGAGTAAGTGGGGTTTGAAAAGCCAGCGCCCGAGAAAGTGAGCACTCTGGCCATTAAAAATTGCCTGGGCAGCCCCGTCGGCATTCCCCGGTAGGGGCGCCTCAAGCAGTAAGCAATAAACTTACTCCTCCCCAAAGAGGGGAGGCGAAGCCTGGGAGGGTGGACCTCCTAGAACTGCACAGGACAAACCCACAGACAGGTGGAATCAAGCCCCGAAGGACAAGACGACATCCGTCTATAGGGTGCAGTATCCATCGGAACAGATACTACACTTACTTCCTAGCGTGTGCCAGGTAATTGCCTTGGATATGTGTGTGTGTTCGATTTGATCGCATGTCGAGAATAAACCGTGTTGTAATCAGCAAATATACCCATCTCGGACGTGATTGCACCAAGGAAGTCGTTAATAAAGATCAAGAATAATAAAGGTCCAAGTATTGACCCCTGTGGCACACCATCATTTATGTTATGTTGTTTGAATGTACGGTCATCAAGAACGACCTGGATTTTTCTTTTAGCTTAGAAGGATCTGATTGTATTAAATAGTACGGATAAACTTTACTGAGAAAATCTACATGCCAGACATTATCAAAGGCCTTGGATATAGCAAGCGCTACCGCCCTGGCTTCACCAGCCTTATACAGTGTATGATATATGCGTTCAGAGATTACAGTTAGGATATCATCTTCATATCATCAAAGATTATCTATCTATCTATCTATCTATCTATCTATATGTATATATATATATATATATATATATATGTGTGTGTGTGTGTGTGTGTGTGTGTGTGTGTGTGCGAGTGCGATAAAATGTTTTGGTGTTTCCATTAACGGGATATGTGTTTTTCAAGTAATGCTAAAAGATGATGTTCTTCTTTTAACTTCTGTATGTGATTATATTATAAGGAGGCGTTGGTGAAAAGACTTTTAGGAATCATCTGAAATATAATACAAAATAAAATTCTCCAAATTGTAAGAGGTTTATGTAGTTTGCTTGAAGCATAGTTTATTGGTATATAGAAATGTGATATTTAGAAGGCAATACAATGCAGAGGTGTGACGGATAGACACAAGTTGGAGCAAATAAGACATATAATGGTGGAACAAATGAATTAGTTTCAACCTTAATACAATGTGTACATACACACATATATATATTTATTATTATTTTTTGTTGTTTTTTCCCCTTTCAAAACACATATATATCTGCCTATCTACACAATGTTACAATGTTATGTAATACCTGTATCAAGATGGTCTGGTGGAAATTCCGTATGATATAATATTTTTTTTAATTTTCGGGAACTCTTTTCTTTCTTCAGAACCGCGTTCAACTCAAGTTCAAGCGTGCATATGAAGGGAGCTGTAAGATTTAGTCTCGCAGAAAATACCGGTTAAATTTAAATACCAAACCAGATTCAAAAATAAAATAAACTTTTTTTTTATTTCTTTTTTTTAATTATTATTAATTTATTTTATTATTTTATTTTTTTTATTAATATTCTATTTATCTACTTTTTATAAAATTTATTTATTAATCTATTTACTTTATTAAACTTTTTTTGTTTGTTTGTTTTTACTTTTTAGAATCTTTCCTTTTTTTGTCGTTAAATTTTAAATTCTAATCTAAATCTTTTTTATTTTAACCAAGTCTATTCGTTTAAATTAATATGACGTTTAATACTGTCATTAAACATTGCATCTCTGTTAGTTTTAAATTATTGTGTATATTAATATTTAGTTTATTTATTTTATTCTATTTTTAAATATGTATATTTCATTAATTCATTCAAATTGTTTTATAAACGATCTATCGCCAAATATTCGTGGTGTTTTCATTCTTGGAACTGATATAAATAATGTGTTAATTTTATTTATCTCAACTTACTTTATATATATATATATATATATATATATATATTGTCATAGTTAGCTATGCTGATGACGGTTGTTAGCCAGAAAGACGTGTCCATGGATTACTTTTATGTACGTATAATATATACTTCAAAATGGATGACATCATATAGGATAAATTGTATCCGTCAAAAGCGGTGTGACGTTATAAAGGATGATTGGTAGTTGTCAAAAGTTGTGTTTCTCTGAAAGCAGTAGCAAACGTAACAACTGGCTGCTGCTGCTTTATCAAGCAATTATTATATATTTAAAGTGTAGTATCTGTTCCGATGAATACTAACCCCTATAGACCGGTATCGTCTTGGCCTTCGGGGCTTTATTGCGCCGATCTGTGGGTTTGTCCTGTGCAGTTCTATGAGGTCCACCCTCCTAGGCTTTGCCTACCTTCTTTGGGGTGGAGTAAGTTTATTGCTTACTGCCTGAGGCGCTATTACCGGGGAATGCCGACGGGGCTGCCCAGGCATTTTTTGTAGGCCAGAGTGCTCACCTTCTCGGGCGCTGGCTTTTACAATTCCACTTTCCCGACCTTGTGTCACATCTTACCTTATGGGAGGAAGATAAATAAAACTTCCTTAGCATTTTGGCTAAGATCAAAGTGTAGTATCTGTTCCGATTGATACTACACCCAATAGACCGGTATCGTCTTGGCCTTCGGGGCTTGATTTTCGCTGGTCTATGGGTTTGTCTTCTGCAGTTCTAGACGGTCCACCCTCAAAGGCTTTGCCTTCTCACCCTTTGAGGAGGGGTTAGTTTATTGCAAATCGTCTGAGGTGTTCCTACCGGGGAATGCCGACGGGGCTGACCAGGCAATTCTTAAAGGACAGAGTGCTCTTCTTCAAGGGTGCTGACTTATCAAATCCCACTTTCTGACCTTGTGTCACATCTTACCGCTGTAGGAAATAGATAATAAAAACTTCCTTAGCATTTTTCGCTAGGATCAAAGTGTAGTATCTGTTCCGATGAATACTAAACCCTATAGACCGGTATCGTCTTGGCCTTTGGGGCTTGATTTACGCCGGTCTAAGGGTTTGTCCTGTGCAGCACTAGGAGGTCCACCCTTTCAGGCTTTGCCTCCCCTCTTTGGGGAGGAGTAAGTTTATTGCTTACTGCCTGGGGCGCTCATACAGTGGAATGCCGACGGGCTGCCCAGGCATTTTTTGTAGGCCAGAGTGCTCACCTTCTCGGGCGCTGGCTTTTACAATTCCACTTTCCCGACCTTGTGTCACATCTTACCGCTGTTGGAGGAAGATAAATAAAACTTCCTTAGCATTTTGGCCCAGATCAAAGTGTAGTATCTGTTCCGATGGATATTGCACCCCATAGACTTGTATTGTCTTGGCCTTCGGGGCTTGATTTCCGCCGGTCTATGGGTCTGTCCTGTGCAGTTCTAGGAGGTCCACCCTCCCAGGCTTTGCCTCCCCTTATTGGGGAGGAGTAAGTTTATTGCTTACTTCCTTAGGCGCCCCTACCGGAGAATGCCGACGGGGCTGCCCAGGCAATTTTTAATGGCTAAAGTGCTCACCTACTCGAGCGCTGGCTTTTCAAATCACACTTTCCAACCTTTTGTCACATACTCCTATTGTGGGTAGGTGTTGAATAAACACTAACCCAAAGGGTCACATGCGGTCTAGTATACTACTGAAACTATGGGTATTGCTTGTTATCTTATTATTGTATTATCTGTCTTGTTTGCTTGTTTACTTGGTTCCAGCTAAAGAAAAAAATAGTAAACGGTCGGAGGGTGGACTAGGCCATTCATGTTAGAAGGCACTCTGGTTGGGTATAAAATAGTCAAGAACGGACCCGTCGGCATTCTCAAGTACGGGCACCTCAAGCGATTGACAATAAAATAAAGAAATATATATATATTTACTTAAAAATAACTGACGTCATAAAGGATGAATCGTAGTTGTCAGAAAGCAGTACAACGTCATAAAGGATGAATAGTAGTAGCCAAAAGCTTTAGACATGTAATGTTTGTTTGAAAGGAGCAACATGAACCAATGTCAAAGTTTAGAAATAATATATTTAATAATATAATATATATATAACAAGTACTGATCCAACGGGTCACAGGTAGTTTAGTACTACATAAGATATGTGATTCCAGAGATTATATCTCTAATTGTACGATTGGTATACAACATTAGACGTATATAGAGACTTAGGTTGTGCTAAGGTAAGTTCTAAGGTAATTTAACTTTAAATTTTATTTAAAAACACAATGTATTTGTTACGCTTCTGTGGACAGCTCTTATTTTAATCAATAATCTCATTTTAACTTGTTATTAAAAATCATGAAGTATAGTTAAAAGCTGAGAAATCGTAAACAAACAAAATATACAGCAAATACCCTTTACCAAACGTAACATTGAATTTTCTACTGACCTGTATAATTTTGATGCTTTCACAGATTAAGACCCACGCTCACTTTGACCCTAACCCTAAACGCTAACCCTAACTCTAACGTTTACCCTAACCCTAACACCAACCCTGACCCTGACCCTTAACCCTAACCCGAACCTAACCCTAACCTTAACGACGGGGGTCAAAGTTAGCATGGGTCCTAATCTGTAACAGCACCATAATTTTAAAGTGTGGAAACTGATTGTAAGATTTATTATTCCTAATATGCTAGCATTACTTTGACTTAGCCTAACACGAGTTAATCAAAGATGGTGGTCGATTTTGTTTGGAGATGGTCACTAATTTCAGGGTTAAAAGATAGTAAAAAAGTCTCACTAAGTCGAGCGGGGTTTCAGTTGGACTTAGGGTAAGTGCCAAGGTAAGTCATCTTTAAAACTATTTTTAAGGGATGAAAAACAGCAAAAACTAGGGTGAGTCGGCCATATTGGATTCTTACTGTATCCGAAAGACCGATATCTACGAAACCTTATATTGAAATTTAAAGAAAACCTTTAAAACAGTTTCAGAACGTTAAAAGTATGCAGGTCGGTAACTAATTAAGTTTTATTGCGTTTGGTAAAAGTTCTTTGTATATTTGTTTGTTTTAAATTTCTGGGCTGTTTAATATACTGCATGATTGCAAATAAAAAGATATTTTAATTGAAGAACATTTCACCGTATATATATGAAATTATAGATCAAATTCCATTAATTATTTCAGCAGATAGCCCTCACAAATGTCTTGTACGTTCATTGTGTCACTTTAATTTCTGAATTCATCCAGTTTATTCTTTAAATGATCGACATTACAAATTTAATAAAAGTTCTTGGTGATAATAATAAAATACTGTGTAAAATAAATTTAAAGACCTTTTCCAAATGAACCCCGAGCGAATTATTTTATCTATCTAACAGAAACTGGAGAACGAGCGTGGCTTGTTTCTGCCCCACCTTACTCGTACAAGCCTCTCCGGGCAATGCCTTTATTAAATAGAAAAAAGACAGAAAGAATAATAAATAATAAATAAATAAATAAAAATTTAAATATGAAAAAAAAAAAAAAATAGAAACATTGCCCTCTTCTGAGCGATTAAGAAAAATACACAATTTTCGTAAAATAAATTATTTGCCGAACGCGCTAGTATCTACGCCAAAACTCGGGAATCTCTGTAAATACTGAAAGTGTTTAGTGTGCTATTCTGCACAAGAACCAAATTTTTAACAATTTCTACACATCTTTGATACTTGCAAATAAGGCAGCAGTTGATTTTCGAATTAAAAATCATCATATAATCTGATTTAAACATTGTTTTCTAGTATAGTATTCTTGACGGCAGCTTGGATTTAACTTTATATTTATTAGTGACATGTCATTAACTCAAAATATGTTTGTTTTTTGTACATGAATAATTACATAAACGTTTTTTTTTTCAAATAAAAATGTAACTGAACAAATTTGCATTCAATTTATTACATTAAAATTTCAACATCAAAATTTTACCATTCCCTAAATTTGCTTAAATATCAAAGAATATAAAATGGCTCCACGTTTTAGATGAATGAAACTCTAAAATTCAGAAAGACTTTTTGAAGACGCAAAACAACTTACAATTGTCTTAGAAAAATCACAAAACAGAGAAATGAATCCAAGAATGTTTTATTGAAGCAGATTTCATATGGCGGGACTGTTGCCTAAAATAGACCAATAGTCAACAATATAGAAACCAACATGAATAAACCTAACGGTTCTTGTCGGATTAGAAAATAATCATTTCATCTCAGTTTACTAGGCCATTATTATCTGATACTGCTGCGTCCGTCATGTTACCGGATGTTCCTCGTACAGTTTGGAAGTAAAAGAAAACATCCCTTATTTTATCCATATCCGTTTCAAGTTTCCGAGGCGTGTAGGCGGATCCTTTGCATTCCGCAAAATCAGTCCTATGTAAATCGATGCTTGGGAAATGAATCTGAATGAACCTTTCGAATTTCGAAGTTGGGAAGAGTGCATTATCAGTTGCTGCCTCTAAAATATATTGGTCTTCTTCAAACGAGTAAAGTGGAGTTGGTGGAGTATATGCCTGTGACATTTCAGTGATTCCTTCATTCTCCAGAATCAAGAAATCTATGTATTTTCTCAAAATGAATTGTCCTTTGATGGCGCCGTTTATCGACTTTGGTATTTGGAAATCGTGAAAGACCCCAAAGAGTTCATCTGTTCTGTTGAGGTCAACCAACTTAGCGGTTTTGTCCAGAAGCTGGGTCTCTTGAGAATACTCTTCATTGTTGGCTGAATTAAAATCGTGGCATTCTGAGGAGGGGCTTTTTGTAAAAGCTGAAGTTTCTGCTGTTGAGATGAAGCTTTCTGGGAGTCGAACAGTGGGCATTCTTATCATGTTCCTTTTGGGAGGTGCCTTGACTGTCATGTTCGATAGAGTGGGACCCATTTGGGATGGACTTTGGTTCGGAAGAAACGAAAAGGGTGCAGATGGAGATGGTTGCATGGAATGGACAAAATAACCACCTTGTGATTGGTTTTTCATCAAGTGACCAGGCATTAAATTACCATCAGGGACTTGAGTCATTGGTCCCGGTATCATACCGCTCTCGTAGAGAGGTAGATTCTGATTTCGGCACAATGCAGACGAGTGGGGAATTAGCTGTTGTGGGTAAGGAGCCATGGAATTGCCATATGCTATTTGAGGTCGTGGATAAACGTAATAGGAGACATTTGGTTGCTGAGGTGCTGGCAGGCCCATCGTCATCCAAGGGTGTAGATCATGGCCAGTTTTTGGTGGTACAAAATTGAGGTAGTCTTGTTTGGGACCCAAAGGTTGAGATGGCGTGAAATAATTGTAGTTCATTTCATGACGCAGGTTTTGCTCATCTTCTGATAGTAAAAGATTCAGACAGGAATCTTCATGCATATAGTTCGGAATCTGCAAATTTTGATTGATGTTAACTGCGGACATTTGACTTGCTGACGGCACCTGACTCTGCCCAGTGTTATCTTGGGTTTGAATTGAAATAGGTTCAGATTTATTTGTGCTGGTTTCCTGCAATTTTCCATTACTCGCCCAAGAATTGTGCAACGTGTTATTATTTTGCAAGTATGAAGAACTCTTCTGTAATGTCGCTTTGCTAAGATCCACACTTGTGGAGGGATGGTCAGTAATTTTTGATACAGTTGAGTTCAGAACTGGAGAGTTAGGTGGATATATTTCAGAATTGGAAAGGCTGTGGTTGCTGTGTGAATTTTTGATAGGTACGGACTGGGTCGGGGGTATCGGATCATATTCTTTTTTAATTACAACCGTCGATTTGCTTGGGTCATTGTTATTACAATTTGTTTCATTGTTGAAGTTCTGTTCAAGGCGCATCGTCTCTGGCTGCTGCCACTCCTTTTGGCTTGACTCCAGATAAGAAAGCTTCCAATGCTTTTTCCTATCAATTGTAGGGCTCAGCTTTTCTAACTTCACCCTCACCTGTTTCAAAGGCAATTCGCTATCACCTTTCGTCGTGGATAGATTCAGTGGGTTTTTCCTGAACACATCAGGATCCTCAACCCTGTTGATATTCGGATCTGGGGATAAGTCCTTCATGGGAAAGAAAGAGGTAGAAGGGAGATTTGCTTTCACGATATCTTCAAAGTTGGCTCTTGGTGAAGGAGGATGTTCAGGAACGGCAGTGGGTGATGAAGAGGCATCCAATGCAGGATTCTTTTGATGAGCCTTCTTTGAAGATGATCGTAACACTTTTGGCATCCCTGGATAATCTTCGGGCGATTTCAATTTGAGTTTTTTCATTGTAGATTCTGTATAAAATAATATAAATTATATGGATAAATGGCGTTGGGTATAAATTCAAAAGTCTATCTACTTATTTATTTATCCATTTATCTTTAAAACTCTGTAAAATTTGGTTGCTTGTTATCTTGAATGAAACTTGTTGCCGTGCACACTGCATGAGATCGCAAAAACGCGAATGATATAAATAAATGGCGAATGATCAGAAAAGTAGTGGGAGGGGGCAAATGACGTAATTTAATTAAAGAGGACGCGGAGAGATGACTAATAAAGAGAAAAGTAAGAGCTGATTAAAAAGAATGATTATTATTAAAAATATATATATTTACTTGAATATAAATACTGACTCAACGGATCACGGGTGATCGTGTATACTACTAACCCTCTGGGGATTTTTGTCAACAATTCTTAGTTCTCTTAAATCCAGTGACTTGTTCAGAATGCACTTCCCCTTTAATAGCGTAGCATACAGAGTGAAAGTGACGGAGATTCCCGGTGATTGTCGACACTGTAACAATGCGAAGGTACAAACGGTCGAACACACCTTCTTCCACTGTGAAAAATGTCGTTGTTTGTTTATATCTTGTCACTGTGCATACTGGATGACGTCACAAAGAGAAATGGATGACGTCATGACGCTACTTTTCATCCTTTATGATATCATCAACTTTCAAGTATATATCTATATATAAATATTTATTTATAAAAAAAGGATTATATATATATATATATATATATATATATATATATATATATATATATATATGGATGTTACTACAGTTGGAAGCGTCAGTGAAATGATAAATACAAATATATATATATATATACATATATATATATATATATATATATATATATATATATATATATATATATATATATACTAAAAAACACTAAGACTGTGGACGTTAGATGTGTGTTTGTCTCCATGCACAATAAATGACGTCATAAATGGATAATGCCATCCATTTAACCAGAGTTAAAATACATCGAGAAAATCCTTTAAAATGTCACAAAAGAAAGACGTCAGAGAGGTAAGAGGTAATCCATTTTAAAAAGGGTTGAAGACATCGGTAAGAGATTCTTATGACGTCATAAATGCTGAAGTAACAAAAGGATGACCTCATGTATTATATAACATAAGATAGGGCATACTCATAATCAAATCTAACAACAATTTAACCATCAAAGTACACCACAATACTACACACAAAAACGCCTACATACAGTTATACTCACACCATGATGACATTAAACTAGACCTTGTGTCACACCCAAGTAAATAATAGTCGGAAGAAAAAAGAAATGAGAGAGATAGAGAGAGGTGAAGACAGAAATATGAAAGAGAGAAGCGAAGAGAAAGATATTTAATAATATATATAATATATACTGATCTAATAGATTTTCTAGTCTATTTACTATATACTATTAAATATATATTATGCTAGCTGGACCCATCCCTCGGCATTGCACGGGGGAAAAAGAAAAGAATGAATTAAAATTTTCAACATCCGACTGAACGCAAATAGGTCACATTGGAATGATATTCAAAATAGCTAAAGTACTACATATTACATTGAATTATCTTCAAATGACTAGATAATTACGTTGATGTTAAACAATGGGCCGTAGTTCTCTCTCCCCCTCTCCCTCGTAAGCATAACAATGTAAAAAAAAAACTTGTATGAGATGACTGGGATCGAACCATAAAACTCTTGGATCTACGTTGCTAACATTTCGATCACGAAAGCAAGTATAAAATCTACGAAAAAATATGTTATTTAAACGAAAAGTGTCAGTAGCTGGCATGCGTGTTATCGTACGATATGCCGTAAGGCGCCCGAATATAGGGTTCACCAGTCACACGTTTTGGGTCATTTCTATACCAAGAAATTGTGTGTGGAAGATGTATGAATCAGGGAATGTACACTTCATGAGGTCTGTCGCGTATCTTGGCATATAGTGACTTAATTCGGAACTCAACTCTTTAAAGAAATTGTAACCGTCATCTTAAAAGACGAAATACTGCAAAGAACTACGGTTAATTGCATTCTCTAAAAACCGAAATTACTATAAATGTATACGTAATAGGTAGGAATAACGTAATCCGATATTCTCGAAATCATACAGACGTAAATGTGTGCGTATTGTTTTTTATTTTGTAGTGAATTAATAGCAGACAAATAGGAAAATTCTTTGAAAAGTAGACAGTGTTTATTAATTCCGGGTGTTGACGGGAGGAGTGGCAGTACTTAAGTGATAGGGGGGAACAGTTTACGTTACCACCTATATAGAGTATGTAGGGTTAGCTGGAGAAAAATAATAACAAATTTACTAAAACACGCTCGAGTGAATAAACGTAATATAGTTTAGTAGCCCGTGATACAAGTGGTTATTTTCCTATTCTTCAAGAAGGTACAGAGGAAAAATCGTCTTAACTTTATATATTTGACATATATATATATATATATATATATATATATATATATATATATATATATATATATATATATATATATATATAAGGAGATGTAGTTTACCTGAAGCATTGGGTGAAATAGGTATATAGCGGGGTTATAGAAGGATATCATAATGCAAGACATAAAACAATGAGAAGTAAATCTTACTTGTTTTGTTAAAACTTCTACACGGTGATGTAATATGTGTAACCGTGTTCCATAATATCTTTCGAGGTAATAAAACTCATTATTTATTTTGATAATAAGGTTTTACCTCGAAATATATTATGAGCATAGTCACATACATTAGATGACGTCGGTTTTGTCTTCCTGACATATTTACATTTTTATACATTGTGATAACCTTCTATAACTCGTACACGCCGTACATACATATAAAACAAGTTCAAATATATTGATGAAACTTAAAATCAATATTTTTTCGATATTTTTCAATGCAAGGTAGAGCTTTATAAATATTCATTATATAAACATTTAAAATGTATATATATATATATATATATATATATATATATATATATATATATATATATATATATATATAGTCTCGGAAGTTTCTCAACCATTAAAACTATATTAAAAAAAAATAATAAATAAAAAAATTTAAAAAAAAAACAAAAAACTTATAGTCCCAAGTCTTCCAGTGGAAAATCACTCATGTAAGTCAATTTATTTTTTACAGTTATTATATTAGTTTATTTCTAACACTATTTTAAGGGATCATCAGTTGTTTACCATGAAAAACTGTTTCGGGAATTTAAAAACAAGACAGTATTTAATTTCATGGCTTCCCAGCAGAGTTGATATATATATATTAATCTATAACGTAATGAAAGATGAATGGTAGTTGCCAAAAGCCATTTATCGTTTATGATCTCATGCAGACTGCCGTCATAATATATATTTTGAAAATTAATGACGCCCTAAGACATGAATTCTAGTGTCCAAATGGTATTTATCCTTGATGACGTCACAGTTTATAGATAGATAGATAGATAGATAGATAGATAGATAGATAGATAGATTAAATGAAGTCTGATTACTTATGGACACGGTTTAAGACGACCATTTTGTAATCGGTGGGGAAGCAGTTCAGTAGTAATGTGTTTCACAAATGGGAAGCCCTTCGAAGCAGCTCTGTTCTTTCAAATGAAGGAGCCCCTGCGAAGAATCTTTGAAATGGGCACACAGAGGAAGAAGGAAACTTTTTTTCTGTCGTGGTAGAAAACGAGTTGTACCATGTGCTCCAGATCAGAAGAGAGAGAATCAGCGAGAACTTAATCAGCAGTGCTTTTCGAGATGCAGCCATAGACAGTTTATTTCCTCTATGTAGATGTCAGTAAATGATCTGAGAATACTATATAGGCATATATCACAGAGTAATGAGTCAATGCTTTGCCAGATCTTTCATAGCTAGCCAGTTTCATAAGGCACTTCATATGTGAAAGATATTACTCTTAAAGAAAAGCCCCTGTTAAGAAATTATCTGCTATATTACAGCAAGCACATGATCGGTTGACCTTGCAGGACGAAATCCATATTGCTTCTCACTAAGTAATTTTGTTTCTGAGGTGGTTGACAATGTCTTCATTCATCGCAGATTAAAACATTAGATAGATAGATAGCTAAGTAGATAAATATATATATATATATATATAAATATTATATATATATATATATATATATATATATATATATATATATATATATATATATATATATATATATGTATATATATATATAGTGCTCTGTATTCAGCAGATCTTTTAAGTGATGCACTTGTAATTTTGAGAATACATTAATTATTTGCCAAGATATGATGCTTTTCTTACCTTTCTAAAGTGTCAAATTAGTTCCGAACACCGTGTAGATCTGTCTAAATTCTAAAACATTTTTTCAGGGTGTTCATGCGTGATTGCCTAAAAAAAGTAGAACTTCATATTGATGAGTAGCTGAGATACCTCATCTATCTTTAAATATAGATATAATTTCTTTTTAATTTGATAAACTTCTTAATGTTTTCCCTTTTATGTATTGCATCCAAGATTTTGACAAACTCATTGTAAAATTTTAATCTATATTTTACCTTGTGCTGTTTTCTTCTTGTGCCATTTTTCTGATTTATCTATTTGTTCCATTTATACCGATGTCATTTTTACGTGTGCCATTTTATCTAAATTTAGATAGACTAGCCTTCGTATTCTCTTAGACCCCGTAACCAGAAGTCCTTTTTGTAATATTTGTAACCTTAAATTTGTTTACTTCAATGTGAAATGTAATGTCATATTCGATAGAATTTTGTACAGGGTGGGCGAAAATAAGGGTCCTATTTTTAAAAATTCATAACTTTTTTATTTATTGATTTTTTTAATTATTTTTTTAGAATAAGTAAAGGACCCCTTCCGAAGCAAGCATGATCCGTATTAGCCCTAAGGAACGTACCCTCATTTAGAAAACATTAATTTTGCTTAAAAAACTCAAAACAGTGTAAAAAACAATACTTTAGTTTTTGTAAGTTTTAAGAAGTGTTTTTCGGCTAAAATTTGTTTTGTTTATTTCAAAAAATCTCGGAAGGGTCAGTCTACACACACATAAAGTTTGGTGAGTTTAACTTTTATTTTGTGGAAGTTATTCAAATTCAAGTTATTCAAATTTAAAGATAGGACCCTTATTTTGGCCCACCTTGTATATAAAGTAAATTAAAATTTCCCCTATTTCATTGACTATAAAAACTTTCGAAACATAAGCTGCATATGCTCCTCTGTTCTACCAGTCACTTAAGCCACTTCTTGGTGCGTGTTTTCATAAAATATGTGTTCGTTTCGTTCTCTTTCAAATTTTCTTACATTTTTCCTGCTCAGCAGCTTTTCTTAACAGAGGTATTCACACATGAATTTTTAACTCTCATTGCTCCCATGTTACCAGGACTGTTCTTAATAGGTCAATTATTTTTATCTAGCGCCGGTATTATTATATTTTCCTTCTCTTATTGTCTATATACTACACTCGACTTTCAATCTAAATACAGGCCGCTCCCTTTAAGTGTTCTTGTTCCTTTCCAGGGGTATTTCAGAATTATGGAATAAAGAGATAACGGTTTAGCATTAAAAACAGAGGGTGGTCTTACATCATTCATACTTTTAACTATTATTTTCTTATTATTGAATTTTCTGTCAAATTTCTATCATTATGATTCATATAATAATGCAGATTTAATTCCTGAGTAACGCCAGGTGCACGAACTATTTATTGACTTTTAACGGCCCCATTGGTGTGACGGAACATCCGGTTCTATGATGCCACTTCCGTCTGTATATAAATTAAACCGTTGATAAATTAGCGTGATAAAGGATTGATAGAACAATAGATACATCAATTGATAGATCTGAAGAAAATGAGATAGATTGAAATATGAAATGATGTCATCATAATTAGATTAGAAACGGCAAACAAAAGGAACAAGAATCCTATTTTTATTATTCTTTGTCATTGAACAGATAGAATATGACTTCGGTTGTTCTGTTTGCATTTTTTTACCACTGAAATCGTCAATCGTGACTAAAAGCGAATGGGAAAAAACACGTGCTCGTGAAAGATAAAATGCAATAAAAAGTATACTTTGCTTTAGAACAAATTCTCTCTCTCTCTCTCTCTCTCTCTCTCTCTCTCTCTCTCTCTCTCTCTCTCTCTCTCTCTCTCTCTCTCTGTTGGTCTGGTCTACTTCCAACGTATTTTGTACGGTTTTTATAGTTGTGAAAACACTATCTACTGAGAAAACATGTGGGAAACTCGACAAACACGTGGACTTGGAATCACAATAATTAAAATTGAGAAACATGGCTTGTCTGGAAAAATCAAATGTCTGATTGCTTTTAAGACACAATTAGAGCACGCGTGACCCGTTGGTTCAGTATTTGTTATATATATTATTGAATATCTCTATCTCCTCACCCTCTTCCCCTTTCTGCTTCTCCTCTTCTTTCTTTCTCTTCCCTACTCACGTACTGGGCACTGTCGAAATAAATACTGAAAATGTATATACGTCAATTATATTAATTCATAACATTATATGTATATATACATAAATAGTAATATGGGTATATATTCGTATGTACAGGATTCACTCCTAAACTAATTAACCGATCAGGGTGTTGTGGCGATGCCTCCCAAATGCAGGTTTAAAGTTGCCTTGGACAAACATTAAGGCGGTATATAGATGTAATATATTTTGTCTTTACATGGCTTGTTGCACTTCTATTTTTTGGCCCATAAAATTGATTGATTTATTACGCGTTTTAGAACACAGCAGTTGAATGTAAGGGGTCCAAATGTGGACTATATTTAGTTTACTTTCATCGAAATGGTTTAAAAAGGGGGTGGAAGCGCATTTAAAAAAATCATATACTCCCGATTTTTGTGAAATTTTAACAATAGGTATTGCTGATTGTCGTGTTGGTCGGGGGTATTTACGTTGAGGGACACGAGTGCAGCAAGTTCGTTGAAGCAAATTCCATTAAAGTACTTGTAAAATAAGCACAGGATGCAACATTGCGACATAGGCTGGAGCTTTGTAGACAGTGTGAGATCTATTAGATTAGAGGTTCTTTTTTACCCTGCCTAAGACGAAGAGACTAGTGGACACTATTGCGAAATATAGATGATTACAAGTGGACCCAGCATATTATATACGGTACCTGGTACTAGAATTTGACAAACAATAACACTCAGCTGACAGATTACTGGTCGGATGTCAAATATATTGACCGTATTTGTTCATTAAAGATTCCCGTAATAAATCACTGTGCTTCCGGAATCAATTCCAATGTAAGCAAAAAGTAAAGTTTATTTTTTTGTTAATTCATCTTCTAAACGTGTAAGCTGTAATAGTCTCCAAATATTTATTAAAAAATGGAAAAAGTGAACTCCCTGTGGAAAATTGAAATAGTAAAATTTGAAACCTTTCGCTATATGTTCATCGTAACATGGGCATGTATAGCTAGTGCAACATTTCGCACATCCCAAACTGAAAACAATTTTCTTGTAAACCTCGATTTAAAATATAATTCGATGTTATTTAACGAATTCATAAAAACACAAAAAAGCAAATATGTTCTTTTGAACTAATTCCAAATGCAAATAATTTTATTTTCGCAAAGAAAATAATTTATAATGGCGAAAATAACCATTTTCCTCTTTTCTTTATATTACACACTTTGAAAATAAGGTGTTGATGTTAAAAGTTTCTTTAAATTAAATTTTATCTTTTGTTTTCAATTTTATTTTCTCTTTGATTTTGCTAGGGGTGGAGCACCCTGCCGGATGCCAGATATTCATCCGCTGTTTCAGAGACTCCAATCTTTTTAGGATTTTAACCACCCTTTTCAGTGAAACCGTTTGGAATATGTACGGTAATCTGTTATTTTCAGACAATAATGATAGCATTGTTTTGATTTCATGAGCACCAAACATTTAAGTAAATTGCAATAAATCAGTTTGATATTTTTTCTTCGCATTTATGTGATAACTTTATTCGCGTGTAAGCAAATGAAAACATGTCTGATTCCATATCGTTTTTTAAATGAAACTATTATCAGAACATTTTCTCGGATATTGATTCTGAATAACGATATAAAAATGTGACTATAAAAGTAAAATTACATCAAGATTAAATACATGCTTTAGCTATCAAATTTCTACAGAAATAAATATTAATTAATAATTTTGGTAATATGTTCAGGAATTTTTTTAGATGAGGATTGATACTTTGTATTATTTGGATTATTCGGACTACTGTTCTCATCCGGGATGTTATTCTCACAACGTTTCGGCCGATGTAGAATGCTTAAGTAATTCGGAATTGTATTCTTAGTATCGTTCGTACTGAGGATTTAATCGCTACCCTGCAAAAGACTGTAACATATAACTGATTATTACTTAGCACTTTTATCCGTTACGCTACAGGTCCTTCCGGAATTAGCAAGCTACCCCATGGATTAAATGAAAGGGTCTGTTCGAAATTCCGTACAGATTCCCGAGTTCAACATAAAGACTCTGGAGTCCGACAAGATGCACCTTGAAAAAGTTGAAGGGTACATCGGCCGAAACGTTGTGAGAATAACATCCAAGATAAGAATAGTAGTCCGAATAATCCAAATTATACAAATAATTTCGGTAATCATGTCGTACAGGGCAGAAATCGGCGAAAAACAAAATAGCCAACAGATGACCGAATAAAATTTACTTTTCTATCAACCTGCATAGTTTTAAACTTCTGAAAGTGTTTTAAAGTTGTTCATTTCAATTTCGATTTTTTTTTTTAAATGACTTACCTTACAACTAACCTTAAGTACGGCTGCACCCCATCACCCGACTTGAAATTAGTTAAAATTAGTGGTAGAATAAGCCTTTTTTACTATCTTTTAAGCCTAAAATTAGCTACAATGTCCAAACAAAATCGACACCCATTTTTGATTTACTTGTGTTTAGCTAACTAAAAGTGACGATAAATATTCAAAAATAATAAATCTTATAATCAGTTTCCATACTTTAAAATTATACAAGTCGGTAGAAAATTAAATGTTCTTGCGTTTGGTAATTTTTTTTTGTTGGATATTCTTTTTTGTTTTCAATTTCTGTTCTGTTAACTATACTGCATGAATGACAAAATGTTTAATGGTAGTAAAAATAAATCAAATATTCGTTAATTACTGAAATTTACGAATCACTCAAGCTTTTAAGATTCAAAATTAAATGCATTAATTAAACATTTTCTTGTGAATTATTTGTTTTAAAAACTAACGAAGAATTTACCTTGATGTATGTTATCTACCAAATCAATTGAAATATTGTTTAATAAAAACAATAAACTACTCTTTTTTAATCAGTAAACCTTTTATTAGAATAAAAACAATGCAACTTACTTATTATCAATAATCAAGAACATTCGTTAGATTAAAAATTTAAGACATGAAAAAGATTTTACTTACAGAGAGCGTATATCGGCAACAAACAATTTTTGTTTACTTAGACTTTTATTATTGGTATGAGTTTCAGGTCTAAACATAAAAAGCGAATAGACCGACAGACATAAATGTATCTTATATATCTATATCTGTTTACTAATGAAAATCTATTTAAGCGCCTCCCCACGAGAGTCAGGTGTGACACAATGTCTGTTCAATGTGAGCGATATTCAAACAGACACTGGATGTTTTGCTTGCTTGTATTTTGTCACCGAGCACACTGTATGACGTTGCAAAAGGCCAATGACGTAATTGAAGAGCGAATGATAAGAGAAGTAGTTGGAGGAGACGATTGACGTAAATAATTAAAAGACAGAGAAAATGAGGAGAGGGAGAAAATAGAGATGTGAAGAAAGGTAGGAGAAAAGAGAGGGGAAAAGCGCGTAGAGAGAGAGAGAGAGGGGGGGATAGCGGATAAAACGATGATTATTATCACAAAAAATATGTATGAAAATTTATGACGTCACCAAATTAGCTTTATTTTATAAAGTTGTCAAATGCTATAAATTCATCATTTATGACGCCGTCCATTTTCAAGTAAATACTTTTTTGTAAACATAAATATTATAATCAACTCTATAATTTACATGTTTTTTTTTCCATAGAAGGCTATTTTTTATTTGTCGCATATGAAAAAATTCATAATTTTTAGCCGAGAAATACACATTAATTCACAACAAAAAAGCCTACGGGGATTATTGTTATCACCATCAAAAAAACTAACTCCATGCATTTTAGCCTGAAGTTTCTCCCCGGGGATGAAACGCGGGAGCCTCTGTGTAGCTTAATTGTCATAAATATATTTTCATAACTTACTATATATATATATATATATATATATATATATATATATGAACTTTTAGAAAAACGGGAAAACATGAGAAAAGAAGACGCGAAACGGGGTGTTTTGGCACGTATGTGAATATTTTCTGGCTAATATATGTGTGGTGGAGACAGAATGTATGAAATGACAGAAAGAAAAATAACAATCAAACAAAAGATGCTAATAAAGGAGTCGGCGTCCTTGTCGTCGATGCGGATGAATACCAACATAAAATCAAGCTCCTATTGAATGATTACAACATCTACATAAAGACCATCCCGCAGCAAATACTTAACGAAACACAATACTTTAAACGCGAAGTCAGAAAGATTTTGTCGGACTACCCTTCTTGGCTTAAACTCCTGGAACACCCCCAAAACTCCCAAGCTCTATGGTCTACCAAAAACCCACAAAGCTGGCATCCCCATGAAACCTATCACATCAAGTATCTGCAGCTCGCTACATAATTAGTCAAAAAATTATCAGAAATACTCACCCCTCTTCGGTTGCATCATTTAAGCCCGTTTAGAAAAATACTCCGAAGATCTGCTACAAAGACTCCTAAACATCAATATGAAAACCTCACCATGGTTAGTTTAGATATCAAACCCTTTTACACCAACGTACTCACGGCCAAATGCTTCAGATTCCTCAAAATTCATCTCATCAAGTACAAAAGTAAACTCTCTCTTACTCACCAAATTATTAAATTATGCCATTCAATCATACACTAATGTAGTTTTACTTTTAACGACAAATTATGCAAACAAAACATTTGGTTTACCAATAGGTTCCTCTCTCAGCGGAGTCCTTATCAAATCCACCCTACCCCAAAAGTTTCCACTACTTTAGATATAATGATGACACACTCCTATCAACCCACTTGACATTAATCGCCCTTACATTATCGACAAACGCAATAAAATAAAACGCACTATTTCTTTCACCTCCGATCTAGAAACTAATCACGTCCTAAACTTCCTTTATAGAACACCTGAACGGCATAAAGTTCTCAGTCTATAGAAAACCAACGAGGAAAAATTGTCTTATACATTTCTACTCTTACCATAACAACAAAATAAAATCCGGAATGATCATAGGCTCGTTCCTCAGAGTTCTTATAATTTGCAGCCTCGCTTACTTTCGCAATAAATCTATATCGAGAGCTTTAAAATATCCTTACTTTTTCATCCACAACGCTAAACGTAAAGCTTTTAATATTTACAACAAAAAACAGACTAACACTACAAACATTTCTCCTCACAGCCACGCCACCAGCACAAATGACACTGACTAGATTGATAAAAATAAATCTTATGTAGTTCTCCCCACTAATCTAATTTCTACCTCCTTACAAAAACAATTCAAACCTGACCTAAAATTAGTGACATCAACTTCTAAAACAATTTAGGATTTACTGAACACCAAACCCCGTGCCCTCTCTATGGACACTTCTTCTCTAGCCGGCATCTATAAAATAAAATGTGCCTCATGTTCGATGTTTTATATCGGCGAGATGGCCAGAGATATCAAATCCCGTATTTACGAACATAAACAAGACCTCAACATACTAGTCATAAACAGGAACACTTTTACCTACAATTTTGACCTTACAAACTGAACCCTCTTGAAGACTGAATGCTCTCTCTCACGCTGCAAGTGCATCAACAGCGCTGTAATCCTTCTCTCATAATTATCAAACATAAACCTTAAGCTCAACTCTTACTCCTTAGCCAAACATTTGGCAAAAATCGCACTTTACTACATTTCATCCAGTTTTTAATCTTTTCTTCTTTTTCTTTATCTTTCCATTTCTCAATTAATTATTTTTTGCTCGCGTCGCATATTTTTCTAAATAGTTATGTACGTACCAAAAACATACCGTTTCACGTCTTCTTTTCGTTTGTTTTTGCGTTTTTCAATAAATTTCAAATCTTCACTTTTTCTCAACACGTTTGTTGATCCGAACGAAATCGGTCAGCCTCTCGTTTTATTTATATTTATTCTTGTGTTTAATTGCGTTTCTCTATCTGTCGTTTCATACATTTTGTATCCACACCATTTTATGTATCGTGTATTTTATCCTCATATATATATATATATATATATATATATATATATATATATATATATATATATATATATATATATATATAATCTAAAAAAGCTTTGAGTCATTTTAAACAACAAAAAAACAACAAAACAAACAAACAAAAAAGCAGTTTAAATTCCCAGAGAAACTAACTAAATCCTAGATATTGCAGACTTAACATTCGTTGGAAAATTAATAAATAAAAAAATAAGTAAATAAAAAAATAAAACGGGGGGTTAAGTATCTCAGAGTTAAACAAAAACAGGAGACCTTAAGCGTCTAATATTAACACGGGGATCATCAGCTGTTTACCATGTAACTGTTTCGGAGATTTAAAAACAGGACAGTTATAATATTCATGGCTCTCCAATGGTACTGATTAAACTACCATTTCCCCAATAATCAAGTGTCGAAATAATTCAGCTTAAAATTTCACTAATATATACATGAATAAATAATAATAATAATAATAATAATAATAATAATAATAATAATAATAATAATAAACTAATAATAATAATATATTACCCTTAAGAATACCGTATGATATGATAATTTGCATATCAAATAACATTAATTATAACAATAATAATAATTTTTAAAAAGTAATAATAATAATAATACTATCTAAACACTACACCCAAGAACCATTCAGCAATATGGTAGCTAACAATAAAATTATATAGGAATTAAAGTTGCATTACGAAGAATAATTTCTCAAACTTATGAACGGATCATTTTGGAAAAGATACAGCGAGTAACATGGGCGCATTATATTTTTGTAAATATTAAGGAGTAGATGTATATAAAGTGTTTTTTTTTATTTATTATTATTTTTTATGACGCGACCATTATGAATTATAGAATATATATTTTGAGTAACCCGGTGAGTAACATGAGCACATTACTTTTTAGTCAAATTTAGCATTTAGAGGTTGTGCCGCAATCGCCTCCAATACGTTTAAAATAAATTAGATACCAAACATTTAATAGAGAAAAGTATTCCGCTACATCAAATGCTGAATTATATTAAGTATTTTTTTTTAAATCAATAAATATTTTGTATGTGCTCGGTAAAATCCTAAACTATTGAACTTATAATTATGAATGACGAAATATGTATTTTTTATGATGTAACGTGGGCACATTTTCTATACAATACCATTTAGAGGGTGCCATCGTAACCGTCACATGTTATATATTTAATAAAGTTAAGTGCAATGGTTATAACTTTGGTTATATCATAAGCAGACAAAAACCATCGATTTTATTATATAAATATAAAAAAGTAAATAATCTAAATCTCCATGATAAATACGCAGGTGAAATTAGCTCAATGATTAGGATGATAAGTCCAACAGAACTAATATATTATAACATAGTATGATACAACATTTATGACATAATCAATATTTTCATTCTCCGAAAATATTCAAGATCAGCAAATCGATCATTGTGTACATATGTTTCAAAATTTATTGTCTATAATTTCTATTTTCAGCACAAAAAATGTTTATCAATATGTTACAGGCAAAATTAAAAATGGAATTGCTAAATAATCACCAGCATATAAAAACAGCAACATCCAGAAACCTTTTTTTTTTAATTTTTCCTTTTTTCGTAGACTATAATAATTGCTTCTGAAAGTCAAATGTATATATCTTTTTTTAAAAAGATGAATTCATGCTTCACAAAAGTAGATGGTGCAAGTTTATAAAAAGTTCTATCAAAGATTTTATTTTAGTAAATAATGCTTAATTTCTTCTAAAAGTTAATAACTTAAAAAATAAATAATTCTCAACTTCAAAATATTATGGGTGCAGAAGAAAGAAAGAAAACATCTTTTCATATCGCAGGAAATTAATATTTATCCATTAGTTTTCGAAAATCACCATAATTAAATGAAAACTATAATTCCAACTCAAATGCATGCTAATATTTTCAAATCGAATTCAATTTCCATGTAAAGTAAGATGACTAGTTAATGGGAGGTAATTATAAGAAAACTCCTTAAATCATGTATTAGAAAACAAAATCACATAGAAAAATATCAAATTCAAAAGTTTAGTCCCATTATTATATAATAAGTGATAAAAGACACATTCATTTGATAATATCTTAGGCTAAGTGGGTCGAAAGAAACTACTATTGTATAATTTATTCTGTTATTATTCGAGATAGTATTTTAAAATGCTGTGACCTTGAAAAGCCAATAATAATTCAGACAACACAGTGATATATTTACAGGAGTATATTTACAAAAGTACAGAATTAATATGTTACAGAAAGTCTGCGTTCGATACTGTGGCTATGACTGCCACCAATGTTTTCCATCAATGACTGCTACGACACTTAGTCGTAACTCTATTGATAGTCTCTAGAAGAGTCAATATAGACCCGAAATAGGGTAGATCAACATTACACCATGACAAAAACATGTTATTTATTCATTTATTAAGTCATGCTTCGAATTATTTATTATGTATATAGTTATCCTAAAGTGAAGTTTATTCTATGTCTACCATTGATTGCTATTTCGCTTCTGCAGTTTAGTAAGTTGTGGGATCTTTAACATTTAATATTTTAAGGTTATCATTCACGCATCATTTACACAGGTTGTCTTAATATCTACATGTACTGATCGATCGTAATATTTTCCACTCGATTATTGCCGAGCGTCTGTTTTCTTTAAGTTTCCAATAATGGTTCGCTGGTGATTTTTTGAATCAGTGCTTTGTATTATTGAATATAAATTTATGGTTATTATACCTGGTTTTAAAATCGAGGTAAGTTTCTCCTACGTAGTATATTTTCATTCGGGTTTTTGTGAGCAAATATTGTGGCTTGTAAACGATGCTTTTGGTTAAGCAGTTATATTTCAGTAGGCAAAATGCACAAGTTCTACAATTGCAGTTTTTCTCTTCATTATTAAGTTTCTTATTACTAGTTGGGTGATTGTTATTAGAGTTTGAGTTATTACTATTAATCGTGGTTATATTATTGTTCTTTTTAATTTTATTGTTATTGCTATAATTATCACTTTTTTCGCATTTTGTTTTATTTTTTCTCTACTACTCCTGTTTAGTATTTTGTTATTGTGTGCTTTGATTATCAGTTCTAAGTTTTCACAACAACTGGAAGACAGATATTTTGTGCAATGGAGTTAGTTACGGGAAAGTATTTTTAGATCAGATTTATGTATTTTTTGCCATATCTCATCGAAAAACACTTTCCAATTTTGGCTATATTTCGTTTAATTTCGTTTCATTCAAAGGGGGTATGACGGTAAAAAGAGCGTGAGGTCCTTCATGAAAATTCACATATCGGACATTTTTGTGAAATTTTGATATGTATAAGATATCGATGAATAAATATTCCCCCAATTTACATTTTTTGCAGTACGTAAAAGAGTTTTTAGGGGAGGCATAATATGGGCCCAACCACTCATTTGAAAATTAAAAATATATCACATTTGCGTTGAATTTGATACATAATCATTAGACACGAATTAAGTAATATTCCCTGAATTTCAATGTTTTCTTAAGACTCATTAAGTTTAAGCCTTAACTTTGGGACATTTTCGAGCATAAAAATAATGTAATGGATTTTGATTAAAATGTGTATAAGGATTCCAGATATAAGGTTTAGTATAATTATATCTTGATTTAAATCTATATAAGGGAACATAAACTTGGTGCATCACTGTTCTGTATTGATAATTAATTTTACCTATCCTGGATGGGTATTCTACTAGTATAGTTATTTACAGACAGACTGTTTCGGTGTATCACAGCATTTCAGTACGGCTAGACTAGTGCCTCTTCATAGCCAGGGATCTAATCGTCAACCACCAAGTTGATAGTTATCAGCTCTATCCATTAGGCCAAAGGGTGAAGCGCTCGTAAATGAAATCTACAACGTCTATCTATATAAACATTAACGGTTGCTTCACCGTGCTCAGTTTGTTTATTGCAAAGAGCTTTATTACGCTAAGAAGCATAAGGAGACAGCAGCTAACGACAGTGATCGACCCGAAAAGGTGGGCGTATATAGTCATCTCTCTCCACCCCCTCTCTCTCTCTCTCTCTCTATATATATATATATATATATATATATATATATATATATATATATATATATGTGTGTGTGTGTGTGTGTGTGTGTGTGTGTGTGTGTGTGGATGAATGTAGTGGCCTCCAGTTACGACAAAGAGAAATGGGATAACTTTGTCTATGACATTTAAGATATATTGTACTGACGCGTTATACCCACTCCCAAGATCGCGGTCAAAATCTACGTGGCTTAAAGATCCATGAAGGTCAGATGAAATGTATAGAAGTGAACTTGAAAGGAACTTATAGGTGTAAATAAAATGAAGATTGGGAGCAACCTACATCTGTAATCCCTAGTAAAATGGCTGAGGATAGAAGAGAGAGAGGGAGAGAGAGAGAGAGAGGGGGTGGGATATGTTTAAAAAGAAAGATGTTACACACACACAAAAGTGTGTGTAACAACTTTTCTTTTTAAACTTACCTCTCTTTCCCCTTTTTATTCCCGATTCTATCCCTCCTCTTTCGCCTATTAAGTGAATATTACAAAAAAAAAAGTGACCATAGTCTGTCCGAGGCAATACTGAAAATACTGTTTAAGATTTAGTTGGGCATATAAAGACAGACAACTTTGCTTTATATAATAGACAATAATAATTATTATTATTTTTATTTACTCACTAGGAGTGTTCACACAAGTCATTATCAGTTATCGCTAACTGACAATAACCAGTGATGTTTCCCTGGAGTCCGAGTGACAACAAGTCTCCTCAGATTTCCAGCATGCTTCATCTCATTCGATAACCATTGCAAATTATTTTGCGTTATCGCAATACCCATTTACTATCGATTTCTCGCTAGCAATATCCGTTGGTCTTATTCGGAATTTGAGTTACAATAAGCCTGTTCCCCAACGATCCAGTACTCTCGCATCCTTCCAGTGGAGGTTCGGTTTGTGCACTTCCTCCTCGGTCTTTCCGCCTTCTTTGACCTTTCACAACACGTTTGTATGTTATCAGCCGAGGGTGGTGCCACAGCATGTGTGTGTGCTTTTTCGTGTTTCTTTCCTTTCCATTCATCTGTGTCTGGTCGGCATTCAACGACTTTCCGTGACATTTCGGCTGTTTTCTCTATTTCCGTTCGGTTGTATGGCCTCAATCTTCCTTTTGATTCCAATTTCTCCTAGTCTTTTTTCCAAATTTTTTTCGAAACTTTTTATATTGCTCCTAAAATTATTAGTATGTTTCATGTTTCATATTCATTTCAGCTCTCTGGAAAGTCCCGTGTATTTGTTTCATTTTTGCTGCTTCCTAGTCTTCACGTTGTGAACTGCCGTGACAGCGAAATCTACATTTTGAGTCGTTTTTCTACTTTTTATTTACTATTATCACGTCAGCTCTCCTTGCTTAGATGCATTTGCCTTTTTGCACCTCCATATCCGAGAGGATTTTGTGATTTTCGTTTTCCAATAATGTCTCCGGTTTGTAGTTGTACCATTTGTCTGCGTGTTCAAACTGCAGGCGTTTGCATAGTTTTTAGTGGGCTGCCTTTCATACGCATTTGTGTCGTTTTTGTGTTCTTTTTAGTCTACTTTGCTGCAATCACTTGTGCAAAACACACCTCCTTATGCACTACGCACAATGATTCAAGCAAACTATAACATCCTTCTCGTATATTCTTATATTCATTTTAAATTATGAATATTTGGTGTGTTGTTGATACTTTGATTATCTGTTCTTTTGCTTTCAAATGAACTTCTCATTCCTCAGTTGACGACCCATTCTCGGAGTGACCCTGGACCGTATCTCTTGATTAACCAATACAACGTTGGGTGTGGGGGTACGGGCCAGTTAACGGAGACGTTTCGACCACACCGGTGTTCTTCAAGGGAGTGGAACTTCGTCAGCGCTGGGGTCCCGTGAAGACGGCCAAAAGTCGACGACGCCACATCAACCAACGCCAAAGATATTAACCCGGGACACAAGTGGAAGTGAACAAGAGTGAAGGCTGCATTATTTCGTTGCTGCGAGGGAGAGGGGGGGTACAAGTGTGTGAAAATGTAGATTACACAACTAAAGTTATGGACCTAAGTCTATGTGTAATATCTATTTTCATATATATTTTACTGGGTTAATAAATCTTTTAGGATCTGATCTTTCACACCTATTAAAGGTATCAAGTGTGACCTCATTTATTGCCTCCCACGAGGGCAGAGTAAGGCACAAGGTCGGTTTTTAATGTGAGTAAAATGCAGCTCTCCAAAAAGGTTCACTCTGGATTGGGTAAAAAATTAGAATTGTCACAGTCTAAAAAGATTTCTCGTTGGCTGACCGAAGACAGAAAAGAAATAAACGTAGTATCCAAACAGATACTACATTTTACTCATAGCCAAACGGCCAAGGTATCAAGTTGGTCTCATTATGGTTAATCCGCCCTGGAACGAGTATTACAGCTAGTATCATATTATTTTTATATTTTCTTAAAATCTATCAAAAATAAATCTGTCCTCCTGCCAACCCTAGTATTGCTACACATATCGAGTGACCAAGTCAATCGGAAATACGTGACCATCTCAGCTACCAAACAGTCCACTCTGATAAGGTGGCCGCAAAAATGCATGCATCAAAATGCAATTCTTTATTTTTATTTAGATTTTGTTTTGCCGTTCTGAAATTTGATATCCGTCATTTTACCAACTCTATTTTTGGCGATGTTTAAATAGCCGCGTACATGCTATCTCCCCACCCCAACCCCTGATACAAACGAGTGCAAACCCATTTTCTCGTTTTAGCCCATCCGCCTTCCCTTCTAATCCATAGTCCGCGGCTTCGTATTCCAACCTCGCAACGGAGACTAATTGCATAAACAACGTGCCAGTCGATGAACACATTTAAATTGACACAGCGTATGGCAGACTCCTTATTTACTTGCCTCCCCACGAGAGCAGAGTAAGGAACAAGCTCGAGTTTTAATGTGGGGAAAATCCAGTTTCCTAAACAGGGACACTCTGGATTGGGACAAAAATTAAAAATGCCCCAATCTAGAAGGATTTCTCTTTCATTGACTGAGGACAGAAAAGATGAAGTGTAGTATCAGAGCAGATATTACACTTTGCTCATAGCCAAAACGCCTAGGAACTTCGGGCAGGATCAAATAAGATTAAAAGTTCGATTGAATAAAATGCCCATTCACAATTTTTATTTCTTTACTCGTATGCAGTTTAGCTTATCAAGAATGGTACATGGCTAATATACTGGAGCATTTAATGATATTCATCGCATAAAACAGTGCTATAGTCCGAGGCAGCCAGCGAGAGTTATACCTTAGTATGACATAACGTTATTAAACCATGTGCACTCACTAGATCGTAGCTGATAATACCACAGCGTCACTAATGCGAAACAACCAGTGAAAAGAGAATTCAATTTATTTGTAGTTTTGACTTGGTATCGCTGATTCCATGACGAGTTAAACCTACTTTTACAAAATCTGTTTTAATTTTACGCATTCTTTTCTACACAACAGGACACACATTTTATATTTTAAATAATTTACTCAACGACTTTCCTAAATCACAACCTGTAAAAAATTCAGCCTTGAATTCCAGATGCGACCAAATCTCAACCCATACATTCCATTCGCTAACCCTTATTTTTTTGTAACCTACTTATTATTAAGTTAAATTATTGTTACAA
This sequence comes from Sepiola atlantica, assembly GCA_963556195.1. NCBI lineage: Eukaryota > Metazoa > Mollusca > Cephalopoda > Sepiida > Sepiolidae > Sepiola > Sepiola atlantica. The sequence goes on from OY744522.1 coordinate 65,298,552, forward strand.
AAAGACGAATTAACAAGTTAACAGAATTTATGTGAATAAGTTTGGATAATGGAATGCGAACAATGTACGACCAGGGTTCGAATACAAGGATTGGTTCGAAATTCCATAACAGTTTCCGAGTTTGACATATAGCAGTTATATAATTAAGATCTATTTTCTTTTGCGCAGAGTGATTGATACGTTGTCTGGTCAGAACAATTTTGTGTAAGAGACATTTTCCCCCAAACCTTTTCCCACAGTTTTTAAACAGTCAGTTTTTAAACGTTAAGTTGACAAGACGTCATATGCTTCTCTCGCCACTAGCCACGACTCAACTCATTTTTAGATTCTTGTCTACATAACTCTTTCCCAACCATGTCTGTTATGTTGATGAAACTATATGAATGAAATTGATTTAAATTGTAAAAGTTTGTCCTCATAACCAAACTATGGTAACCCGTTTTTCTTCTTACCCAGCAAGGCTAGCAACCCTTTCTTCATACATTCACGATTCACGACTCTTTTTCATTTCCCTACAGACTGGACAATTTCTACAAATTGCTGATCCAGACTTTTACAGATATGAAACCATATGTCGACCCCCGATCCAAATAATTAAAAAAACAGCGCCATTAACAATTTTACATAGGCAAACATGAAACAGTGTCTATTTGCAACAATAAATGACATTTTTGACATTAAAAATACAATATCTCTACAGTTTCCGTATTTTCTACAACACATAAACAACAATGTAAGTCAAGACAATCAGACACGCCCCCCCCCCTTGAAGCAAATACAACTGCAACATGTGTAGGTCTTTTTTCTTTTTCATTTTGATTCTCTTTTGTTTCACACAGACACAAGACACTGGAGGGCAAAGCGGTCGAAATGTTGTGATAAAACAAACAAGATAAGGATAGCAGTCTGAAATCGTAAGGAATACATATTAAACAATAGTAAAGACTTTATTTTTATACATAGGACATCACTTTTTCCCTTGGTCAACAGTGGTAATGCTCTGCTGTTTAGTAATGGCAATTACTGCATCAGCTCCTAACTCTTGCAATCACACTAGCACCTGCTCCTCCTTGTGTTCCAATGGTATTACCAAGGTAACAAAACTCTCTAATAATGAAGACCAGATTCAACAAAATTAACATTTTTTTTAAGTCCATAACTTCAATCATGTAAACCATTTTCACACACTTAATTGCTGTATGTTTTTTTTATGCTTTGAACTATTTGGGGGTTTGACTATTAAATGGTACAAGGAAATCTCAACAGTAGTTTTCTGTACACGGTGTCAGTTTTCCGGATGGCAAATGGTGTAACGATATTACCCAATGGTGATCGAAAAAGCAGGATAGTAAATAAGAATTATAAGTTAGATCGTAACGAGATGTAGATCAGAGTGTGGGTAGACGTTTATTTATAACCAAATGTTTGTTTTAAATCCTCTTTACTTGGTCGTCGTGGTGGCTCGTCCATAGGTAACGTAGTAATGCAACACTCTCTATTTTACAGTTGCTTTCTTTTTATCTAACGGGACATGTGGAAATTTCACAGTTCTATCCTTCATCTGTTATATATTACAGTCGTGCTTAAAAATATATCCATTCTATGGACGTCCGGTGCGAACAGAGACCCCATGATATTATTGCACCACCTTTTTTAAAACTGAATCACACTTATCTGAGTACTCTGGTTTTATTTACCTTCTCTCTAGGAGGTTAGGCACAAGGCCAGTTTTATCTTACTCCCACAAGGTAAGATGTGACGCAAGGTCGGGTCGGGAAAGTGGGACTTGAAAAGCCAGCGCCCGAGAAGGTGAGCACTCTGGCAATTAAAAATTGCCTGGGCAGTCCCGTCGGCATTCCCCGGTAGGGGCGCCTCAGGCAGTAAGCAATAAACTTACTCCTCCCCAAAGAGGGGAGCCAAAGTCTGGGAGGGTGGACCTCCTAGAACTGCACAGGACAAACCCACAGACCGGCGGAATCAAGCCCCGAAGGACAAGACGAAACCGGTCTATGGGGTGCAGTATCCATCGGAACAGATACTACACTTACTCTGGTTAAAGTAGTTTGAGAATATTTCTAGTTATGTGGATCTTGCAGGAGTTTGTGACATATTTCCATTCTATGGATTTCCGGCTAGAACGCAGATATTACGATATTATTGCACCACCTTTGGACAAAATAGAAAATTACGATATTATTGCACCAAAATAGAAAATTACGATATTATTGCACCAAAATAGAAAATTACGATATTATTGCACCAAAATAGAAAAGTACACTTTGATTCTAGCCGAAAAGTCAAGAAAGTGTATTTTAGTTTGAGTTTCACGTTCATCACAACAGCGTTATTTGATGCAATGTTTGTGAATTACTTTTTTTTTTATTGCATTCTATATTCCGCCGATACTGTGATCCCATCTTTAAAAAAAATAGATGGATGTACCTACGATTATGAAATTGCCTTAGTATATTATTGTATAGATTCTACAGTTGATTTATTTATTGAAACTTTTAAATTTCTTATGAAAAAAATTAAATCTTTTTTTTACAACTTACTCCTTGAATTTTCTTAATTTATGGACTTATTAAAATTGTACATTCTAGCATTTCATTATTTAACTTCATATTAATTAATTATTAACTTGAAAAAATCACTTTTTGTGTTTATAAGTGATAAGAATTAGCATATTGAAGTAAAGCTGATAAAAAAGTTTTTTGGAAGAAAATAATTGGTTTTACTTGAAAGGAATGGTAAAATGAATGTGTAATGTGAGTCTTAAAGTCACGTTTAGTTCTGATGACCTCAGAGGGAGATTAAATCTGGACAATATAGAGAGATGTGTGCAGAACAGGAGACTTCGATTGTATGCCCACATTGAAAGAATGGATTGGGCCAGTAGATTTAGAACAGTTGAGGTAGCAGGTAGAGTTCACAGGGGAAGGCCGATGAAAAATGGGAGGAAGTGATGAAAATTGACTTGAGAGAAAGAATATCAATAAAGACGTGACTAGAGACGACGACGACGACGATGATGATGATGATGATGATGATGATGATGATGATGATGATGATGATGATGATGATGATGATGATGACCGAATATAGGATCTACCAGTCACACGTTTTGAGTCATTTCTATACTAAGAAATCGATGTTTTCCCCCCAATGTTTGGATATTATGCGTGTGAAAGGTTTGGGAATCAGAAAATATACACTTTATGTGTCTGTCGAGTATATAGTGACTGAATTCAGAAGTCGAATCGTTGAATTGTAGCCGCCATGTTTGAAATTGGAATGCTGCAAAGAACTATGTTCGTTAATTGCATTCTCTAAAAACCGGAATGACTATAAATGTATACGTAATAGGTTAAAAATAACGTAATCCGATATTCTGGAATTCAGCGGAATTAGCGGGAGCCTCCATTAAATATGTGCGTAATGTTTTGTATTGTGTAGTAAATTAATAGCAGACAAATAGGAAATAATAACGGACAATTTTTTTAAAACTGGACGTTGTTTATTAATTCCCGGTGTCGATGGGGGAAGTGTCAGTATCTAAGTTGTGGGAGGAAAAGTTTTTGCTGCCATCTATATGGAGTATGTTTTGAGGAGAGTCGAAGATGGTGGGCCAAAAGTAATATTTAGTGTTAGCTGGAGAAAAATAATAACAAATTTACTAAAACACGCTCGAGTGAATACGCGTAATATAGTGATGAGTTTAGTAGCCTGTGATTCATATGGTTATTTTCCTATTCTTCAAGATGGTACAGGGAAAAATTGTCTTAACTTTATATATTAGAAGAAGATGTAAACTGTGTTTTCCTTTATATTTGTGCTCGATAACTTTAGTAACAAAAGGCGCATACATTAATCCGTTCTGTTAGTTATTTGGGCACACATTGGTCTATGTTGGTAGAAAGCAAAATTTTACTTTGCTCGACTTCTTCGGTTTTCATATTTATTCCTGATCACTATTTTTTTAAATAATAGTCATACATACAGAAAATCGGAGGAGCCTTTTACTCTCTCACATCTACTACTACTACTACTACTGCTACCAATTCCACCGAAGGACATTTTGTAAGACACATACTTTTGAAGCCTCGTTATTATACTTTCGTAATTCCGTATTTTTAGATCCGTCATTTTAGATCTTAATGATTAAATTCTGTATATTTTCATACACAAGAACATACGCAATCTTTCCGTGGACCTTTTCATCGGATAAATCACATAATGTTTGCTATATTCATTAATCTCGCTTACTAGAATACCAGAATTACAGAATGATAAATTAAAATAACTGACGTACTTGATAGCTTCTTTATTCAAACACAATGGAACAATAACTAAGTTCTTTTACTTAGACAATAAAAACAATAAGTTCCCTTAAAAATTGGTTTGATAGTTTTGTTTTACGGCATATCAACCCTTTTTGGGTTATTTAATGCCGAATCTGGTCTTGTTTTCTTCTCTTTTTTGTTTCTTTCCCCTTTTAATATCTGTTTCTATTTAACCCATAGTTGGGACCCTAACAGGTACTACCACTCCGGGTCAGGGTGGACCTAGGAGCAATGGTAATTAAGAGGAGGCTCCACATTCCCCAAAGTCCGTAAGCCGGATCTCACCATCGGATGTAGTTTAAGGTCATATCCAGGACCGGGAGTAGGGTAGGAAAAATAAAAATAAAAAAGGGGAGGGAGAAAGGGAGAGGGGCTGTTGTTTTTGTTTTTGGTTTTGTAGAACATAATTAAGTTTTCCAAACAAACAAAAAAACAAAAAAGACAAAAAAAAAAAAAACGTCAATGTAGGTGAATTTCGTCTCAGGGAGCCACAGGGCAGCCTGATCTGGTATCACCAGCCTTAAAAATTAATCCATCATATTAAATTACACTTTTATTAATAGTTTAGATTTTAAATTGCAATGTTATTCAATAACAACTATTTCAATATTTAACACTCAACTAAATATCACTTCCGGGCAACACTGGATAGAAACAGCTAGTATTTAAATAGTAGAAAAACGTGAATGTAAAGAAATGAAAACATACGTCAGAAAAAGGCTAGGTCGTGCAGTGACAGAAACGTAGTATACATATAAATATCAAATTTGACGCGGACATTAGTTTGAAGAATAAAAATAAAGAACCATTTTGGCTTTGAAATGGAAAAATATATAAATTCTAATAATGATCATGTGATTTCCTCTGAAGTTTTACTGCCTCCACCCCATCACAGTTAATAGCTATACTTTTAGTTTGTTGATAATATTGAATATCAGAAATGGAGAAAAATAGCCATATTTTAGTTGTCCATTGTTTAGATAAAATCATAACCAAGTTAAAAAACAGTCTATACTGAGACACACAGTAACAAAAATTTAATAAGCATTAAATAATAGAAAAGAAACAAATGTATAAAGTTAATTTATCACTAAATGTTTGTTTTAAATCCTAATTTCTTGATCTGTAGGTACTGTAAGAATACGACATCCCCTATTTTTATATTCGGCTTCTTTTTTAATTCTACAGTTAATTTTTTTATAGAAACTTTTAAATTTCTGATGGGAGAAATATAAAAGAATATTTTTTACAACCTACTACTTCAAATTTCTAAATTTATTAACTTATTAAAATTTAATTTATTAACTTATTAAAATTTAATTTATTAATTTATGATTTAAAATCGTGCATTCTAGCATTTCATTATTTAACTTCATATTATTTTTTTAACTTGAAAATGTTCACTATTGTGTGTTTATAAATGATTTTATTAATTAAACTATTGAAGTAAAGTGGAGAAAGTGTTTTTTTAAATAGTTATTTTGAAGACTTGAAGATTAAAGCAAATCTGTTTTGACAAGTTAAGATTTGAAAGTTAAAACTCTCTGTAATTTTTAACTTAATCGCAGCTAATTTTTATACTTTTAGTTTGCTGTTAATATTGAACATCCGAAATAAAAGAAAATAAAGCATATTTTATTCGTGCTATGTTTAAATAAACTCATAGTTTCGAAATCTTTATAAGTTGAGTTACCCGAAAACTAGAGACAAAACTTTCTGATGCATAGATATCTAGTTAGTCAGATCTACAGTGACGTATAATTAGTTCTGGATGATGGAATATTTTTGAAAAAGATATGAAGAGTTGTATGACATAATTAATGAGTTAAATAACGCAGGTGGTCAAGCTCTGGTAACTGTATATTCTCGGTTGCTGCTGCTGCTGCTGCTGCTGCTGCTGCTGCTGATGATGATGATGATGATGATGATGATGATGATGATGATGATGATGATGATGATGATGATGATGATGATGATGGCGGTGTTGGTGATGCTGATAATGATAATGATGATGATCTGGTTCAAGAAATTCACTATTATATATGAAAGATTAGCACAAACCATAAGGAAATGTGTATGCGAAACAGACAGCCCAGTAGCTGACTAAAGGGAAACTCCATAATTTTTTTTTTAAATCAAGGAATGAGGGAAAGATCACAAACAACTACAGACCGATAATCTGCCTACCAACAATGTGTAAAATCTTAACGACACAACATAGTGGAATGACCTACCACTCATTTAATAGTCGCGGACTACTCCTCGAAGACGGAAAAGGATGACAGAAACCTACATGAGGTACATCGACCACAAGGTACTGTTGCATACCTTACTTTTCTCCCTCGCTGTCGTCCAGTGGATGATCGTCTGTTGGATGAATTCTTTCTTCTCTGCCGTCGTCTGTTGTCTGCAATAAAAGCCATGTCGCCCCCAAAGACAAACTCTGCTTTTAAATGTAATTCATTTTATTCAAGCGTTATTTCATCTGGGGGAAATTCACCACGCCGAGAGCGACTAAGAGAGCAAATCCCACGTTATCGTAGTTAGTTATTAATGTTTTCTTAACTATTCCTTGAGAGGAGGAAGGATTCTCGCGCTTGTCTTCGCTGAAGGGAAATATTCCGCATCTTTACATTGTGAATCGCACGTCCTCTCAGTTCGCTTTCCGAAACAGACTGACTAAAAACCTGCTTTTCACGAGAACGAGTGACGTCACAGATCCCTTTGTTTTCCACGCAGGGCCCGCGAAGTCATAGAGCCTCTTGCAGGTGTAGACTGACCCTTGATTTGAGGTCTCGTCACACGTAACCTTGTCACGTCTGCCAGCTCCGACTGTGAGAACAAGCCCTGTTCTGCACCTGACTGCCCCGCGTTAATTATCGCAAGTCAAATCAACGATTCCCAATAGATACGTCCATTCCCATAGGGCCATTATCTAACAGTACTAAAGGAAGTAAAAACCATTACAAAAGAACATAGACCTGGCATGGATCAACTACAAGAAAGCCTACAATACAATTGTACATTCATGGACAATGGAATGCTTACGGATGTACAAAATCTATCACACAGTTATCAAACAATAGAAACTTGGAGACGGTAACTGACAGATGGAGGAAAAAACTATAATAATTATTAGATACCTCATCATATTCAAAAATAATTTTTAAGCATTTAAATATAGTAAATATATTAAGGCTTACTAGTTAAATACATAGAAATATATTCACTGAATACTTTTAAATATAAGGGGAAAAATGTATATGACGAAGATCCAAACCTTACCGATTCACACAGACCATGCAATGGGCTCATAAAAGTTATTAGATGTAAACTAACAGAGTTATTTAAACACAAGAATCTCACACGAACCAATCCTGACACCACACATGATGATAGCAAGCTTATACTGACCCATCCACTTATCTTGATATCCCTTAGCAAAATGTGTTACTGATAAAGATACACCTCCATTAACACATAGCTAATAAACTAGAATTATAACAATAGTTTTACACTCAAATATAAGCACTATACCAAAATTATAAAAAGTAATATCAAGTTAACACTTAAACCCTTTAATATCAGGAATACAACCCCCACCCAAAATCACTAACTGACAAATAAACTACGACGCACATTATCAGCCCTAAACATGAATGCATCATTGAAACAGAGAAACATACAACATCTAATATCAACAATTAATTTATTCTAGATAATACTTAGTTACGATTAAGACTCATATAAACATACAGTCCGCCCTTATTGACTCGGTATTTTATCCAAAATAGACGCTTGAGTGAACTCACCGGAAGACATTACGGTGATCGTTAAACTCCATTCTTCGATTTTTTTTCATTTCGTAAGTCGCTGATGATTTGAATTGGCTCTAACGACCTTTTTAACAAAAATAAAAGGGCAGCTTATCTCAATGAAACTCCGATGTATGTATGATATAGTTTTTAAATAAATAAACTATATATATATATATATTTTTTTTTTTTTTTTACTTATATTTTTTCATTTATTAATTTTCCAACGAATGTTAAGTCTGCAATATCTTGGATTTAGTAAGTTTGTCTGGGAATTTAAACTGCATTTTACATTTTTTTTTTTTAATGACTCAGAGCTTCTTTAGACTATATATATATATATATATATATATATATATATATATATATATATATATATATTATTTCAATTGACACTATGCATTAGTATGATCTTCCACCGATATTTTCAGTTTCACGTAAACATTGGGAACTCAGTCAGCAGGACAAAAGCTACCGAATGTAACCGATTCTTGAGTCGATGTTTTTAGACTGTGAGTCACTATGATATTTTCAGTCCGGTGAGGGTAAAAATCGTCTACGGTTCAACTAAAAACGTTGATCCGAATATATTTGCATCCATGCATCATATAATGACTAGTACTACGAACGTGGATGAAGACTAAATAAATATAATCTATTCATAAAGCATATAAAAATAAATTGATAGCTTCTTTGGCAAAAACCAGGGAGGGGTCCTCCTCCAAGCGTGATAAAAAAAAACCCTGATGGTGATGGTGATGATGAGTAAGTAAAAATTGAAAATCTTAATACAATTTTCAACGTTAATCGTTAAAAATTGTATTGAGCTTTTCAATGTTTATTTATTATATGCTTTATCAGTAGATTACATTTATTTAGTCCCTCTCCACGTTAAATGGCCTCGTTAAATATTAGTATATCCACTAATATCATTCGCAAAGGTGATGTTCCTTGATGCCAAACCAAGTCAGTGTTGTGCTCAGCAGAAGAGGCAGTCAGCTTTGGAAGTTGGCTAATTGAGCTAATCACCTCTCGGGCGCTGGCTTTTCAACCCCCACTTTCCGACCCGACCTTGGGTCACATCTTACTTGTGGGAGTAGGATAAAACTGGCCTTGTGCCTAACTCCTGGAGAGGAGTAAATAATAATTGAGCTAATATCAAAGTGTAGTATCTGTTCCGATGGATACTGCACCCTATAGACCGTTATCGTCTTGGCCTTCGGGGCTTGATTTACGCCGGTCTATGGGATTGTCCTGTGCAGTTCTAGGAGGTCCACCCTCCCAGGCTTTGCCTCCCCTCTTTGGGGAGGAGTAAGTTAATTGCTTACTGCTTGAGGCGCTCCTACCGGGGAATGCCGACGGGGCTGCCCAGGCAATTTTTGATGGTCAGAGTGCTCACCTCTCGGGCGCTGGCTTTTCAACCCCCACTTTCCGACCCGAGCTTGGATCACATCTTACTTGTGGGAGTAGGATAAAAATTGGCCTTGTGCCTAACTCCTGGAGAGGAGTAAATTACTCTAATTGAGCTAAATATGCGTACATTGAAAGATGACACTTTAGTATACTTTTTACGCTGTAGCAAACGTGCATGCTTATGTCTCGCTGTTTCAGAATCCGTAGTTGGCTTTTCTAACACTGGTCGGTGTCGGAACCTCAGCAGATAGCGCCCCTTGTTGATCTGTGCGGCAGCGATGTGGTTTGAACCTTTCATTTGTGAATGAGTCATAATAGATCTTTCGATAGCTGTATTTTGTCTACGGACGCCAATCCTATATACAACACAGTAGTTCTTTGTTGAACTAGAGTGCTCCGCCATTGACTTAAACTGGCGAGTTCATCTGCTGACAAAACTGCTTCCCTTGACTTCACCGTAATACTGCCAGGATGGATCTAGGGTGCTATGCACTTTGTATTTTGTTTATTTGCAGGTGACCTCTATATCTAGTGGCCGTTACCCTTATCCGTAACCTAGGAATTCGATGGATGGGAGTTCTCATCTCCACACTATTCTCTGATATGTGTATTATGATTCTGTCCATTAAAATTGATAATTGAATAATTCAAAACGATATATTTTCTCATTCAGTTTATTACACGCATCACTTCAATGCACAAATTATTTCTAAAATGGTTAAATAATTTTACTATCAATATTTCGGAAAATTGCATCTACAAAAACGGTAAACGAATTTAGCATTTTTCTTTTCGAAATAAATAAATACTTTAAAAGCCATACATTTAGTTGAAGCCGGCACTGCGTGCTATATTTGTTAACGTTAACCGAAGATGTTAGTTATGTTTTTCCATATTTTGTTCAAGGATTAAAATGGCGCCAATATAGATGACAGTTATTGGTATGTCTTGAATTGATTGCTTAATCGGGCATTAAAATATTCTGGTTGAGAAATAAATTACAAAACACCACTTTCCAAATTCCAAACAATAAGTCCCTTATGGTTGTTTATGGTATTATTTTTCATACGAAGAGATCTGTATCTCAGCTACCACTCAGATACAATATCAGAAAACAATGTCTGGCCGATAATTTGGCATGCAACTCTTCTATGTTTAGAGTTGAGCACTTTTTCTCTCTAAGGCAGTGCTTACTGTTCGTTTAAAATCGCCACACTTGCCCGCTTTTCTTTCACACTGATACAGTGGAGGAAGCGCCTTCAGAAAAAAATAGACTGATTTGATTACAGTAGTAGGAACCACACGATCGAGTTCGGCCTCAACTGTTTCTCAATGTGTCAACGATGCAGGTCGAGGTTTCCTGAAACGCGGGTATGGTTAGGTGTATATGCAGCTTCGCTTTGCATCTGTCAGAGTGACTGAACTTGATTGAAAAAGTTTGGAAAATTCTCTCTCTACATAGGTACATGCGATTTGGTTACAGATAGCCGCTAAATTTATTGATATTCTTTAAAATTAATACTATTCCAAGAGATAGGGTTCGGATTCAGGTAGAACTATTGTGAAAACAAGGGGTATTGCTAACGTGACGGTGAAATGACAGGAAAAAACCCTCAAGACAGAAAAACTAAAAGGTTACACAGGAAGAATTGAGCAGACGTTGAGAAGTTATTTATTTTCCAGGTTAGTTTCCTTTTAGAATGGCCATCATCCATGCAGACTTTCAAAAATATTTTGTTGCCGAATGATTGCTGATTGTGTTCTAATTTTGCATATTGAAATTATGTGGTTAACCACCGTTTTTAGGAAACTCCATCTCCTCCGCGAATTCCCCGGTCGTTTGACGTGGATTTTCTGTTGATCAACCAATGCGTGATTCCTTTTTGAGATCAGAATTATTATATTTGCAGTGTAAAATCCAACGGCGGGCTGTAATTAAAGGCATTCCTCTTTCTCCATACACAGCCCAGCTTGCAACTACGGCGGCCTTCAGACCTCGATTAAGTGCAGAAAATCAAATAGCTTCTAAGATTATAAGTTGTATCCATTTGACATTCAATTCTAATGGCCTGCAAATACAAAAAAAAATGAATATTTAAAAAATCAAAACATTGTATAATTGTAGAGCAAACATTTTTTCAGTTTTATTTTTGCGTAACGTTTTTTTTTTTAATTTAACATAACACAACTAAATTGATATTATGTTTCAAAATGTTTTGATGAGGATAATTTGAATAATTCGGACTACTGTTCCCATCTTGGATATTATTCTTACAACGTTTCAGCCAATATAATCTCTGGCCTTCTTCAGGTTCGTCTTGTCTTACTCGGGAATATTTATTTCGAACTTAAGAATCTGCAGTGAATTTCGAACGGAACACTTTATATAATATTCGGAGGTAGATTGCTCTTGTTCCGTCAGCCATGACCATATAGAAGTGTTAAGTAATCTTTAATCATATTTCTAGTATTGCCTGTACTGAGGATTGAACCTTCAACCTCAGAAAACTGTCACTAGAACAGATTATCACTTAGCGAGTTTATCCATTGCACCATGGCGATATTGTGAGAATAACATCCAGTAGTCCGAATAATCCAATTAAGATGGCACTTATCAATTATTCCTAACAAAATAAATAATCATTCCTGTAATAATATTATAGGTTTTTGTTTTATGGGCTCATGTTTTATAGTCTCATTTTGGAGTTTTATTAAATTACACAAATCGAATTTTTGTTGAGTTCATTACATGACTCAATTATAAGCTTCTAATTCTCATTAAATAAATGGAGTGAACTCTGAACATTATTAGAACAAACTAATGGAATTAAACTAATTATAAGAGCTCATTTGAATTTCTCTCCATGTCTGAAGAAGTTGACTCTCTATTGGAAAGGACAACTGAAACATGTATGCACATATGGAACCTATAATGTTTGTATAAATAAAGAATTATACTAAAAACAGCCCTACTTGTTATTGAGCACTTTTTATAAACACTGGAGTTCCAATAGATTAACATCTATAGAAACTAATATAACACATGTAATATACATATATATATATATATATATATATATATATATATATAAAGAGAGAGAGAGAGAGAAAGAGAGAGAGAGAGAGTGAGTGAGAGAGAAAGAGAGAGGGAGAGAGGGGGAGAGGGGGAGAGAAAGAGATAGAAAGAGAGAGAATATGTGCACGGATGTGAGTCAAACTGTGAGTCAAAATTAATATTTTGATAACTGATTTGTTTTATTCGAGGTCGTGAATATGAAGCAGTACGTTAGTCTGTGAGATGCCGGGCTCACCTGATTCGTTCTGAGTGCGCCTCTGTAACTTCAGAATACAAGATTTTAAGCTTACCTGGCCTAGTCGTCGAGTTCTTGCGCTCCGAGCGAGGTTTCTTCAAGTATCTGCTTTCTGTACTGTGATCAACTGAGCGTTCGGCTTTCGATTGTTTCTTGTGACTCACCCTTTTCTGCTAATTATAATGATAACAAAAGATCAAATTCCTCAAAATGGTTAATCCAAACAATTCTGAAAACAAAATTGGATATTGGACACTCTGTTACGAAATGCTGCGTATCTTTTCGATATGCGTATCTTATCGTGAAAGTCTGGTGTCTATGACAGAAATCACGTCACATCTCAAAATCACATTTCTCAGAGATGTTAGATTTAAATAGTGTACTTATACCGAAGCAGATTCTATTACTAAAAGACTCATGCTTATTTGGATTTATTTGTTTCCCTACTAAGGTAAGATATTATACCAGGGGCTTTTATTGTGAGGGGGCTCGAGGAATTATTAGCGTCCACGTACAGACAAGAATTATCACAGCTCTCCTTGGTATCCTCTCATGGCGACTCAGACAACAGGCAATAAAACTAGATCTCTCATTTGTTTAGATGGGAGATAAGTCCCGAAAGGAAAGCATTCTGACACTGTATTTAATTTGTAATAATAGAAATGACACCCAAATTTGCTAGTGTGTATTATTAATATGCTATGTTTACTATATGCCTATAACCTCAGTAAATCGGATGTCTAATTTAGATATTTACTACTAAAACTCTGTGGATCTTGCTAGTTTGGTTGTCTCCGTGTGCACTTGATGACGACACTAAAGTATGACGTCATCCATTAAAACAGACATGGGAATAACTGGGCACCGTGACTGACGTAACAAAAGTATGACGTCATCCATGCAATATGAAAGAGAGGGAGGAAGAGATTATGTAGACGAGAAAAATAAATAAACAAGATCCACAAAATTTAGTAGACCCTCAGAAGTTTAGTCGTTTGTCTACTGAAACTCTGTTGATCTGTGTTTGTTTGTCCCCGTGCACACTTGATGGCATCACAAATGAATTACACTACAAAGAAATGACGTCATCTACTAAAACGGGTTAAAGACATCGGAGACATCCTTTGTGATGGCATAAATGCTGAAGTAACAAAAGGATGACGCCATCCTTAAATCCAGAGAACATAGATCACAATGAACTGTATATCTATATACTAGACGATTCAATTAGAACCGCGGGGGGTGCAATGGACCTGAAGGGTAATGGCAATAGATTATTCAAGACTCCCAAGTTTCCAAATTGAGGTAGTCACAAGATGCAGTTTTAAATTAATTCTCTAAGCAAGATTCTATCATCTCATAGATTGAACCCTGACATATACTACCGATCAGAGAACAGAATGGACCTAGGAGTATTTGCAATGAGAGAGGTGAATTCACACTCCCCAAAGCTCCCAAATTAGGGTCACACCATCAGATGTACTTTAAGGTCATATCGAGGACTATACATTTTAAAAGAAAGTCATTAAAAATATTTTAGAAAAAAAATAACTAAATTTATTATATGCAATCATAAAACATTAAAGGTTAAATCAGTTTCTTTATAATCTTGCAATTTTAAGGATTTCTATTTTAGTATCTTCTCTGTGTCGTTTTCATGTCAATTTGCGACCATGTGGATTTAGCATTATTTCTTTTTATTGTTAAAGTTTTAATCTGTGCTTCCACCTAATAAACAGGTATTGTCCGGGCCTTTGGGTCTGGATTTACGCCGGTCTATTAGGGGTTGTCTGGTCCTGTGCAGTTCTAGGAGGTGCACCCTCCCAGGCTTTGCCTCCCCTCTTTGGAGAGGAGTAAGTTTATTGCTTACTGTCTGAGGCGCCCCTACCGGGGAATGCCGACGGGGCTGCCCAGGCAATTTTTAAATGGCCAGAGTGCTCACCTCTCGAGCACTGGCTTATCTAATCCCACTTTCCCGGCCTTGTGTCACATCTTACCTTGTGGGAGGTAGATAAATAAATTCTGTGCTAAACGTGGGGGGGGGGGTTATGTTTTCGGTGGAACGTCAGGTTGTCGTGTGTGTTCTGTGCGATATCAACAGCGGGAGGTAGCGTTAGTCTTTCTCTATTGATGTGAATGGACGGTTGCGTCAGTCTTAAGAGTTGACAACAACACTTCTACAGAAATCCAAGCACGTTTCTTTTAATACCGCCCCACACGTGACGATCCGCAGTTAAATAGAGCGTGTTTCTTTACAATCAAACCGACCAAATGAAAAGGGCGTTTTATTGTTATTTTTTAATGGGGCTGTTCAAGATAGGAGATGATCAAATGAAAGAACGACAAAGGCTATCCGCACAAAATAAATAGTTTTTATTGACAACTTGTTGATACAATCAAAAATAAAGAGTTGGTAGAGGTTGAGAATTCAGAGTATCCCAAGAAAGTTCTAAGTGAAAGAAAGTTGTTTTGCGTGTAAGGAGAATTTAGATAGACGTCATCATTTCGATTGGCACCATGCGTGTTTGCATGTAAGATTGTGTGTAGACGAGATATGCTTGGTAGATGTGCGTGTATATTAGCGTGCATGTTCTGTTAGTGAAAGAGTGCGTGTATGAACTGTGTATATGCGTTCCGTATGTATATGTTGTCGCTATGTTTAGTAATTCGTGTGTTTCTTTCGTTGCGTCTGCCGAATGCCTTCAGCCCCCAAAAGCATAGACATGATGTTCTGTTCGCACTTGTGGTATCTCTGAAAGAAAAAAACTACCGCAAAAGAGGAAGAACGCTATGTGTTTGGGTTTTTATAGTACGCGAAATTTTTCAGGATTTAATATTTCTTGTACTTGGTTGAAAAAGACTTCTGGCTTGAGCTTTTGTCCAATCGAGAGTCGATACGTAAAACAATATACGCTAGATGCTGCTGTTGACAACTGTGAAATTTGTGAAGTGATTATTAATATAGTCAAACATTCGGCGCATTTCGACATCGAAGAATAGTTTAGTGAAGTTTTCTTAATTTAAGAGTTTGCTTATTATCCGATACGATCACGGGCGTCCTCACATTGTATTCCTCTGTGTTAGACTACGACAACACTAAACGCTCACTGTTGTCACAATTGCTGCGTTGTGAACCTGATTGTCGATGCTCAGTGCACCTAAACAAAGTTTAATACGAAAGCAAATATGGTGACACTTATAAATCTCATTATTAATAAAGCTATCAGACAAGATCTCGTGTGTGTGTGTCCGTGTGTTTCTCGCCTATTCAATAAATACATATCAAATTGTTTTTCATTTACGAGTAATGGAATATTTATTGAAACAAAAAATACAATCAGGAAAAACTAAAACAGTTTTTTAAACTCCTATTTAGAAAAAGAAATTGTAAACATGCCTATATTTTGTCTAATTCAACCAACCGGTAATATGCCTTCATCCGGGCAACGCGGGTTAAATGCGACTCCTTATATATGCAATGCTATCATATAGTAAATACAAAAACACATTTGTTTTGTAAACGACACGACAAGCAAACACGAGGTATATTAACAGATGTGTATTTGCTGAATATATACGCTACTGACTTAGCATGGATAAAAAGAGCTGGGTAAAGAGATCGAGAGAGGGGGAGGAGGTGAAGACGAGTAAGGGGATAGGAGGGGACCATTTGTGTTAGTTATTTTATACACACTGAACAAGTTAAAAATAAAAGACAATGTAAGTAAGAAAATATTAGACACTTCTCATATTACAACACTTTCCTCTTTTAAGTGATGACCCCGTTACACTTTTTAGAGAATTCATACTGTCTGTGTCGGGTTAACTCTACCAAGTTTAGCTTTCATGAAAAACATTTTTTATTGAGAAGTGATCATGGAAACAAATAAGAAAATGTTATATTCTGCACATGTATACGTTCAATATACGCTCATTGGTTTTCCACGCGTGCATAGAAGAAGACGACGGTAACGGATTGATGCGTGTGACATTAATGGTAAATTAATGTATGTGTTCATTTTATGTGTGATCCGGAGGACATTGAAACAAGCAGAAGAAGTAATCACAGTATCAGCAAGGACTGCGTATATATATATATATGAATATGTATGTATATGTGTATTTGTGTGTGTGGGTGGGTAATTTGTCTGTTCTATTGTTTATTTTATCGCAAAAAGTTTATTTCGATTTTTTTCCATTTTCTTTGTGTGAGTTTCCAGTAATAAATTTGTATCGTCTACACATGTTTTACCTTCACTTGATTTAAAGACCATATTTTGTTTTACACACATTATTCTAATATGCATAACTTTACAGCATCTGAGAACAGAAACGTGTCCAGTACTTTTACAAAAAGTCTGAAATAATGTATTAAAAAAATATCTTTTAGATGAATTAATTAAAAGTTTCTCATTTGTTTTTTTATGATGACTTTAATTTCCAAAGTATTTCAAAAGTTAGGGAAAGCATCAAAGTGCGGCGAAAATGGCTTCATGGAGCATCTGAACGTCTAAATAGTGTCCGTCGTTTGTGCACGGTCGTGGCTTATATGGACACATAGCTGACATCTCTAAGGCTATCATGTAGTAAGTAAAAGTACCAGCTTTTCCATGAGTTCGGTTTAGTTTTAATTCTTTTAAATTTAATAATAAGTGGGAAGGAATTTAGTATTTGTTTGTCATACATATGTATTTGGACACATTTCACTTTATAAAACTTTATTTATAGGAAATATTAATTAAAAGTTCACTATGTAAACCCCTTAAAACGTGATAGTACCTAAAAACCATGTTAAGCACATGATGCTTTATGAGTTAAGAAAAGATCATTTTTCAATCAAAGCGACTCGAAATATTCATTTAAGCGATGAGGGAATACTTTTTAATAAGATAGCATACAGAAGGTGGTTTGCAAAATTCAGAAATTGAAAATTCGCCCTTGAAGATAAAAACCGATCAAAACGTCCAGTTGAGTTTGATGAAGACTTCGTTGTAGCAACACTTAAAGAAAATCCTGCAGTTAAAGTTAAAAGGTTGGCAATAAGGCTGACCTCAAACCATACAACTGTACGTTGTCACCTTCAACAGCTTAAGAAGTTTCCAGAGTTTGGAAAATCGGTGCCTCATGAATTGACTGAAGGCAACCGTAAACCGCGTGTTGAGATCTGTAGAAACATATTTCCTCCTTTCAGTCTTCTGTTTTATTTAGACTATTACACATGTCTCAGCATGTAGAGAAAGATGTCTTTATTGATTAACCTTTTGAGATATTCAGGACATTAGATCTAACATCTTTATTTAGATGTTGGAATTCTCCCATAATTACATCACCAACTTGAACATCGCTGAAAGAAGGGTTAGTATGCGCAGACGTATTTTATACCTTTTTTTCAAACCTGTTATTTAACTTAATGAAGATAACATTTCCTACCAACAATGAGCCTCGTCAGTTTCAACTTGAAAACCACACAGTCAGCAAACGTTCACGGATGCTCACATTACGAATAAATTGACATTTTTGCAAATGTAGGTAGCCCCAATAGCTTAAATTCCTTACATATTTCAAGGTGTTTTTTTACTTTTAGACAGTTTTCAATAGTTCTTTATGTTAAAGAAAACAGTAGGCTGCTTTTGATATAAACATCTTGGTTATATTGCAATAAACTCACAAGAGTGACAAAGGGAGAGAACTTCTAAATCTAACATGA
Source organism: Sepiola atlantica (assembly GCA_963556195.1). Classification (NCBI taxonomy): domain Eukaryota; kingdom Metazoa; phylum Mollusca; class Cephalopoda; order Sepiida; family Sepiolidae; genus Sepiola; species Sepiola atlantica. The sequence goes on from OY744522.1 coordinate 65,317,141, forward strand.
AAACTTAATTAAACAATACATTTATAAAAGCAGAATAAAAGTTTAAGTTTAATGAAAATTACATCACATCTTACGTAGTTTTCTATAAATGTTCTTCCTCGATTGAATTAAACTATTTTTATGTTTTATTTGGTTTTTTAAAAAATAAACTGTTTTATGTATTTATTTATTTGCTACTTTTGACTGGAAACAAACACGTTTTCTTGCTTTAAATTGCAACATAACAGTTTGAAGTTTGTATTATCTTGGATGTTATTTTCACAGACTTTGCGGATGATGTAACCTTCGACCTACCTCAGATGCATTTTTTCGAACTTGGAAATATTTATGTCGAACTCGGGAATCTATACAGAATTTCGAACTGAACCCTTTATCTAATCTATAATGTCCATTACTGCTTAACACTTCTTTCTACTCTCAGTGGTGCTTATTTATAACTGCAACACGATTGCAAGAAGAACCAAGACAGATAATTTCTAAATCTAACATTAACAGTCTATGAAGCAGTATTTTCGGTGGCAATAAACGACACCACCAGAAGAGATCTGGGAACAGCTTGGTTCCATTTCCAAATCGAACTCGTATGCCTGAACCGAATGAGGCTGTCGTGTCCTCCTCCTCCGTTTACGACTCTGCACTCCTAACAAAACCGGATATTTGCTCGTGTGACAAAAATCAACAAATTTCCTATTCTTTCTGCGCACATCGTCATATATAATCAAAGCGCTTCTATCATTAGCAGCAGTCGACTAGGCCGTATAAAAACGTGCGCGTCTTTACATTTATCCCGCCCTCGGGGTCTCGCCCCTTACCCTATCGTTCGTTCGTGCCAAAGGAATCCTTGCCAGACGACTCAGCGCCAGTTCATTACTACGACGACGACAGTCACTAGCAGCGGTAGGACATCGTGTCTTCCTTCTACAGCTCTCCCCAGACACGTCAACAATGACTGTTATAATCACGGCAACTACAGCGGGTCTTCCTTGCAAACAACTCACTACAGACCTGTTAGCAGCCGCCAACCGATTTTTTCATCAACATCATTGTCTACCGCTTATCTCCCGCCATCCTAAACCACAGCAACACCAACCGAGACAACATGAGCAGCTAATCAAAAAGCAACAATTCTCAGTAGTAGACCAGATAATTGTTCGTGTTTTCTGTGTTAGTAATCACGATCATCATGATGATCCTGATGATGATCATGATCATCATCATTATGATGATCATCATATGGACATCTTGGTTGTATTAGCGTAATATTGCAATCAAATCACAAGAACATCAGTAGCTAATCAAAAAGCAACAATTCTAAGTGGTAGACTAGATAATTTTTCAACTGTGTTAGTAATCATGATCATCGTGATGATCATAATGATGATGATGATGATAATCATCAGCATTACAGATGTTTATTTATTTACAATTAATTCATTAATACTTTATTGCACACACAAGTTTGTTTTTCTTTTCTTTTTATTGTGTTTATGTTCATCACAGGTTTCATTCATTTTTTTTTGTTGTTGTTGTTATCGGGACTGTTGTACATTGTACATTGGTCTCATCGTCTGTCCCTCTCTCCCCGTTACAGATTCTACAATTTTCCATTTTGAAAACACGAAATTGTTGATTCGAGATGCTACGTGTGGCGACACATTTTCGCCTAACAATTTGGTAATGTTCCGAATTAAATCGTGGTGTGTCACTCAAGATGCAAACATAAAAATAAAAATTATTTTTCTCTTGCAGACAATTTTATTTCTACTCGTGTCGCGGGGGAGACTTCTGGAGTTATTGGCTCCAATTCAATTGTGTTCCTTTGTAAGAATGAGCGAGTTGCGTCTCGGTTAAGCGACGAGCCTCGCAAAACGGGGTGGCTTTTGCAACGCGTTTCACTGGGGTAGTTCTGTGTGATGGTTTCGTTGATTGGCACAATATGCCTATCAAAACGGCAACTGGAAAAGGGTTAAAGCATCTACCACGTTGTGTAGTTCTCACGATAGCATACCATCTAAAATTTGTGCTTCATCTTTTTTAACAATGCTTCTGGTATCAACAACTATTTTCATTTTCTGTTTCCGACAATCACATCTCTACGTGTAAATTAATTGTGCTTATTTTTCATGTTTTTAGGGCACCCTTTATAATTAACTAGAAGAATGCCCGTCCCAGAACGGGTAAAATTAATTCTCTGAACCGAACAATTTTGCACCACTTTTATTTCCTCTTATGAAGATTAAAATCAATATATATTGCTATTAAACTTTATGTCTAGAATCCATATTCTCATTTTTATCAAAACCCATTACATGATTTGATTCTAGAAAATGTCTCAAATTAAAGGCTTAAGCTTAAAGGCGCTTGTGAATAAATTGAAATCGAGGCTATCTTACTTAATTAATGTCTAATGACGGCGGATAAAATTCAATGTAAATCTGAAATATTCAAATTTGCATGCCTATATCATACCACCTAAAACCCTTTACATACTCTAAAAAAAAAACTGAAATTTGAAAATATCTATAAATTGATGACTAATACATATGGATAAAATTTTACAAAAATCGGAGATATCTGAATTTTCACGGAAGGCTTCCACCTTCTTTTTACTAACTTTATATAAAATTAAATTAACCAAATATCGTCCACATTACTCACCCTTACGCCTGGCAGCTGTTTTCTAAAATGTATAATGATCAGTAGTTTAGGATTGAATAGTGTACATACAAATATATAAACATATACACATGTACCCCATCCCTGTACCGTACCACTAAACTGTACCTCCTTCTGTGGGGCACCATTAAAATGCAACACTCCTAGTCGTGGCGACATTAAAATGTATCCCACCTCTCGCAACGTCCCCAAAGTTGGGCGTTCCTGTTTTCAGTTGGTCACTTTGTACCCGTTTCAGAAAAGGTTGTTGTACTTATGAAGACCGTCAGTGGTGAAAGTTCCCTCGATAACCACTCACACTACATTGCGATTAGACCAAGAGGGTAATCGGCTGGCGCTGGTCTCCAAAGTTTGTACCTCTGAGGGGCGAAAGCAGTTTCAAGCAAAAAAAATACTGGACGAATTCGGATACAAGATACAAGACTATGTTTGCTCAAAAACTTCTAACTTTTAACTTCTAAAGTCTGTCTATCGGACTGGCAATATTACTAAATTTGGCCGATGTTGGTTTTGGTCAATTTTAACCCTAAGTCCATGGTGCGCATCTGAATGACGTGGATTCGATGGGCGAACAAAGCGGAGTCTTTGAATATCTGATACACTTTCCTTTTATTGAGAATTAGGTGTGTTGAGACTGGGCAGGACCTTGCCTCCTCATCCAACAGAATTCAATTCAACAACAAAAAAAAACATATTCCTATTAGCAATACTTTCCATATTAGGGATTTTCCAATTCACGCTTATAACTCAGAAATGGTCAAGTATATGTTTAATCCGCGCCCCCTCGTCTTCTTCATCCGTCTCCATCTCCTACTGTTACCTGAGTGGGAGGGAGAAGATCCCCCTTCTTGGAAACTTATTCACAGAAAGAACACTTCTTCATCTATTTCCATCTCACACCGTTATCCCAGTGGGGGTGAGATCGCTCCCTCTCCTCGAAACTTATTCACAGAAGAGAAAAATATAGTTTCATTAACCTGCAAATGCGGGGAATGTCATTCCGCAGACACTTCACTTCCCCCATCATCCTACACGACCACAACAGGCCCGCGATATAGGGGAGTCGCAAGCAATTCAATTCTTATCACTTTGCAAAATATGTATTCATTCCCGGACGCTCATTATCTTAACTTACGTCCATTCAATATCTGGAATGTAAAAAACTCGATGTCACAGTAACCACAGGGCCCATTCCCCATCCCAATTCTCTTCGGCAGAGACAATGATAACATTCCAAGAAACACCCTTTAATTCTTTTGGCATTAACGATTTAAGAAAAACATTTCGTTCTTATGCTATCTCTTGTTCAGCTGATTATATCTTCCTGAGTCGCAATTACCTGTTGCTATTGCACTATTGGGAACTTTTAATCTCCTCAAGATGTCAACAAGAGAAATCCTATAAAGCAGTGATTGGCAATATCCTTTTTGTATTTCTACCAGAAGTTATTTCACACCCACCAATTCCCAAGACGAAAAAAATTATTTTCTCTCTAATCGGAGATCGGCTTTTCCTCTAGTTAACAATAAAAAATATCTGGAATTCTCAAAAAGCAATAACAAGGTCTCGAGTTCGAATTCAACTGACGACCGATCGACAATATTATCACACACATACCTAACTCTATATAAATAATATAATAAATGGTATATAATACATCTTGAAACAACACTATAGATAAAAGCTTCGAATAATAGAACGCTTGAAGTGATCGAAAGAACGATTGGAATTTGGCTAGTCCACGTCGTTGTGCAGCTGCTCAACGGAAAGCAGATTTAACATATCTGTTGTAACAATGTTTTTGTTATCATATGTAAACAAGCAGCGCCTTGTTTTGTCGCTCAAGGCACGAAATAAACATATATAACGTGCCCCCTTATTTAATTATTAAGGAAATTCTACATAAGTTTGCAACAGACCTATCTTCAATTATTCGTAGTGTAATGTAGATTCAAATCTTTATATGTGACGTTTCCCCGTATAGTTATGTGTCACGTAGCTAATATCTTCTTTGAATGGATTTGTTTGTCACTTGTCAAGTATAAAAAGAGACTGAAATCTGTACTTAGTTGGTGTCTTTCGGTAGTCGATCCTCTAGTCATTTCAGACAGGATTATCTTCAGCACAAAGAAGACCCAAAACCAAAGGATGTTACGTTGTTTTACTTTATTGCTTACACTAATACTTATTTCTGTATGTTCAGCCGGCTCCATAATTTAGCCTGCTAGGAAAGCAAAGCACATGACGTCCTCGCTTGTCGAAATAAACTGAGCCTTTTTGTTTCCTAATCAGTTTTTTTATAGTTTTTGTAAACAACAAAACATATGTTTATTTTAATAATTTACCTAAATTATAGCATGTCAAAACGAACCAGTCCTGAATTCCAATTGCGACCAAATCTCACCACACACATTCCATTCGCTAACCTTATTCTTGCGTAACTTACATATTATCACGTTACATGTACTTACACAACTGTTTTCTATTTTCAACAATTTTCCATCTCTCGGCTGACGATCATGCCGTTGCAGTAACCATTATCTTCGAATGTCTCTTGGCCTTGAAAGTGGTGACAAAATAGAATATATATATATATATATATATATATATATATATATATATATATATATATATATATTAATTATGCTAAATTTACTGCTTTTCTGGGACACCATGTAGTTATAGACACAAGTTTAGACAAAATGATTTGAAATTGTTGAATTTCAAATTCACATCATTCAAGTATAAAAGTCTAAACTATAAAATTTAAAAGAAAACCGATTTATTTTCCTATTCATGGAAGTCATTTTTTGTTGTATTAAATATTCCCTGTCGACTATAATCGAAACGGACTCTTAGCGCTCTTTAGGGTCATTTTAATTATATTTATTATATTTTCTATCACAATTTCATTTTAATTTCTAACTGAGCACATCGTTATCAGTGTTATCGTCTTTTGTTTAGATAATAATAACATATACTTTCTTAATCTCAACTAAATAGTATTCTAATATACTACTAATACTACTACCACTGTAAGATAATGAAGAGTGGCAAAAATGAATCGTCGACGAGTACATTGTGGGTGGGACGTCGAGAAAGAAAGAAAGAAAGCGACTTGATAACTGTTAAACAGAAGGTTCTGCAGTGCAAGCGAGACTTGAAAGGCGGCGGTTTCAGAAAAGCGAAGAGCCGGACGCTTGGTGATTGGAGTATCGAAGTACCGGAAGAATGGGAGTTTACCGATGTGTATGGCACCGATGAAGCTTTATTGGCTATGGTACCCAAGCCCGTCTTGCTGTTAGGCTTTCGTGTCCGCTGACTAAAAATGCGACTGATAAGCAAGTTGATATGTGAAGGAATCCCCATACTTGTATTTCATCAAACAGACAATTGGAAGTGCTTGTGGAACAATTACTTCAGTTCACGTTCGGATAGACAATGCAGAGCAAATTGCTTTCCAATCGGATGTATATATGAACAAGTTTCTAGCGGAAACCAAGTCTGTGACCTCAGCAAGTAAAAGACTTTCATGAGACAAAAGTATGTCAAATGATTTTTTTTATATGTGTTTGCGTAGCCGGCGTAAACCATCCGGTGATAAGAAATAAAGAAAACCAAAGTGTTTCCATATACGTTCTGTTCTTTGTCATTCTTGTTGGATCTTACCGGGTACGCCGAAAGAACGGGTAATGCAACACTACTAATACTACTACTACTACTACTACTACTACTACTACTACTACTACTACTAATAATAATAATAATAATAATAATAATAATAATAATAATAATAATAATAATAATAATAAAGTTGAAGAAAAAATCCGGGAACACGAGTAGGAGAAATTGGAATCAAAGGGAGAATTGACAATATATAACGCACGACATTTATGGAAACAGTTGGAATATGAAGGAAAACCCTCGATTGCGAAAATCAACCGACATAACTAGGTAACGCCGACCAACCACACATTAGTTAAAATATAAATAGGACAAAACATATAGAAAGAACGTTACACGAATGAAGGAATAGAAAATGGAAAAAAGGAGTAAAATATCAGTTGATAGAAAACAACGTGCTCACGACTGGAACTTTGATACATTATATTCTTTTGTCAGATAAAACCTTATACAATGCAACAATGTGTTTGTCAATAGATCTTTATCGCGTAGTAGATATTTTCCAACAACACCGTTTTCAATACTGATCTCTATCGCTCAATGATTTTAGTCCTCTGAGTGCTAAAACGTTTTTCATCGATGGTAAATCTTATGGCTGGCATTTGATTTGATTTACAATAACATTACACCATATCCTGTGTCTGCCATCAATATGTAAGAATTTGCACAAATTATCCGCACCGTTGCAGATGGCTCCAAATTCGCATCAACACAACAATAGATTAAGCAATCGAGTTTCACAGACATTTACCCTAGTGTTTTTTAAATGCCTTGTTTTCCCAAGGCCGATTTTTCAAACCATTCATTATGCAATCTGTCTGCCAAGTCGTCGTTTGGTTTTAAAATCGAATGAAAAGGTATTGCTGATGATAAATCTTAAGTTATATACGGTCTCAAGATGGATGATTTGTTAGTCTTTCTTTGATTGATAATGAACTATGCATCTGCATCTGCGAAGCGATTAGCCAATCGCTGAAAAGCATATTCGGCGTTTGTTAAAAAAATCCATTTCATAAGTGAATAGCATTTCGCAGATGAGTAAACAGTTGTGTCAGGTTTAACAACCTCTCCTCAGATTTAAACGTGAGATGATGAGTCAAAGGTATAGGCCAGGACGAAAGAGTATAAAATCCTGAGGAGGGTTGATACAAGTATTATATAAATCTGAACATACAACCCCAAAAAACGAGTAGATTGTTTTATAAGTTTCAAGGTGTTTAATGCTTACACGTGTTGTTTTATTTATCTTCCTCCCACAAGGTAAGATGTGACACAAGGTCGGGAAAGTAGGAATTGTAAAGCCAGCGCCCGAGAAGGTGAGAACTCTGGCCTACAAAAAATGCCTGGGCAGCCCCGTCGGCATTTCCCTGTAGGAGTGCCTCAGGCAGTAAGCGATAAACTTGCTTCACCCCAAAGAGAGGAGGCAACGCCTGGGAGAGTGGACCTCCTAGAACTGCACAAGACAAACCCACAGACTGGCGGAATCAAGACTATATCGGTATATAGGGTGTAGTGTCCATCGGAACAGATACTACACTTTGATGTGTCGTATACTGTCTTTATTTATGGCGGCATTCGAAGTGACGACTTACCTGAGACGGTTTCATGAGACAAAGAGATTAGGGGATGAACATTTCTTCAGGTCGGATAGTTCGTTCTTCGGTGATAATTATTCTTATGGTCGTCTGTGGCGTTGATTGTTAATTTTCGCCAATAATAAACGCAAGGCATATATACCCAACGTATATATTTTTGTTAATGATCATAGTAACATTATTAAGGCAGAGAGGGAGAAATATACTGCTTGTTATTTTTAAGAATACATATTAACACGTCTGTAGCGCTTTACTTCTGAGCGAATCCTTAAAATATAAAACTCTAAGCATGCTCAACGGTCGTTCCACGTCAGATTACCACACATTCTCTCGCATATCATAGTTGATCCTTGAACTCTTTAACCGTTTATATTCTATTTCTGTCTTCTTCAATATATAACACGCGTAAAAATCGGCCATTTTGAATGCTGTTCAGTAAATGAAGCTTTAAAGAGACTGTGTGCTTAATTCTTATAAGAATCTGATAAATGGTCAGCTCTACGTGTAATCTAAACCAAAACTCTAAAAAGAATCCGATAAAGATTGAAATTAATAGTAAATCAATTTTCTTAAGTAAACCTAATACATTAAGCGTTCTTAAGAGGTAAAACTTGAAGTTTTACAATTATATGGTTTCCGGCGCCATTGCGACATTATTATTATTCGTGTAATATTTTGCCATTTAATAATAGACATCAATCATCTGTATCTGAGTCAGTTTTACATATTTTATGATTAAATAAATTAGTAATAATATGCTCCTTTCACTCGCATATTTTTGCTAGTATACATGACAAACGATCATACACTACACTTCCCCACAAAGAAGGGAGTAATTCCTAGGAGGATGGTACCATGACGAATGAATATATACTACACTACTCTCAAAGGAAGAGGTAATACCTAGGAGAATCGACTCAGTACACAGAACATATGCTACACTACCCCCTCCAAAAAATGTAGGACCCAAAAAACTGGGAGAATAGTACCATGACAACAGAAGTGATACTACACTACCCCCCTGAATTAACCATTCAAGGAGAGTAAAAAGTGAACGTTGGCTTTACTTTCGGCAGCCTTGTAATTTTCGCTTCTCTTATCTTATACTTTAGTCCTCACATTCCATGAGCGATGTTTGTGACAAAGGGGGAAGCATTGCTGTTTTCTGGGTTGAAACTTATCCATATAACACTTATTGTTGGGTAGGTGTTGACCTTACAGTAGTATTTTAGCTCTTTACATCAAGTGGCTTCATGCCTGGTCTGGATCGATTTCCATAAAGAATATATAGTATACTCGTTTAGAAAAAGTATACTAAACTGATTTGAGCATTAAAAGATATACAAGTAATAGTATAGCTTTCGCTTCAGACAGAGAGTTACCAAATCTCCATTAATAATAGATATCGATTCTCCACAATACGTTGTTTAACGCCTTCACCACTACCACGCTGAAGTTTTTATCAACAAAGATCTAACGCAACACTTACTTTTTCCGACCTTTGCTTGACTATCAAACAGGACGATGTCATTGTAAGGGAAAATGTAATTTTCTTGCTGAAGTCCAGTCGGAATCAGAGCATGATTTTTTTCGTTGCTTTTATTATCGCTTTTTATTATTGTATTTCAGCATGAGAAAAGTAGCTTTCATCTTACGAAGACGCAGAGACATTTCAATGATCTAGAAGAAAAGATACGAGCTGAGAGAGGTTATATTGTTTGTTCAATATAACAAAATATGTTTCAATTATTTAGCGTGCGTGTACATAAATAAGCGGTACTTTTACTGAATAGACATCCAGAGAATGTCTGTCATTACGTAGTCAGTTCCGAGTATCGACAGAGAATCCGGAGTCAGTCTGGAGCAGGGGTGGGCAAACTTTTCAGAGCAAGGGCCACATTAAAAAAAAATTTACTGGGCCGCATAGTATATTTTCCAATAGAAATGATATCTGAAATAATCGAAATATATGGACTGCAAAGCGAAAATGCAATCATTTTTCATTTACTAGCATTTTAAAGGGCCGCATGAATTACATTGCCGGGCTGCATGCGGCCCGCGGGCCGTAGTTTGCCCACCCCTGGTCTGGAGTGTTGTCATAAATGCACGACAAACAGAAAACAAACTGTTATTTTTTAATAATTTATTTAGCAAAAATTGACTTTTTTTCGTATTGTTTACCCAGAGGGTATCTCGAGATAAATCGTTCCGTAATAGGCCTTTCTTCTTACAAAACCTTATGTAACCTTCTACGGAAAGCAAGATAGTAGCATTTTGATAATCGAGGGGCATTGTTTTCTGTGTCGTCTACCTAACTAGAGCCAACATACAACAGAGATCTTACCGAGCCTTTTTATTAGTATCATCTGTCTTCTGACTCTGGAGTAGTCGAGACTGAGTTGGAAATCTCCGTCATTACTCGGAACTGACTACGTAAGTTCTTAAATTCTCTGGGTGCCTATTCATGAGTTATCTCAAAATATAATTGTCTTTTACAAAATATTACAAAGTATTTAAGAAGATACCTTTTAATCGCTAAACACATAGGCGCATCTTAAGAAGACGCGTTTAAATCGCTAAACACATAGACGCATCTTAAGTAGATACGTTTAAGTAGGTAGACGCATACACATAGACGCATCTTAAGAAGAGGCGTTTAAATCGCTAAAAAGATACGTTTTTGTTTACTCTATAAACGAGATTCACGCAATTTGTAAACGCTTCTTATTCATCTATTATTCTACAAAAGCTGAGTTAATAAACGTTTGCTGCCCTAAGGCTTTTTCTCATGTATTTTTATCACACAAAGTACATGCTGAAATATTCCTCAATGTTCTGATTATTATGTGCTGTAATTTGCATTTAACTTGTCAAGTGACCCATCTCTTCCTGCGTTTCTGTCTATCACGTTCACACCCTTTCAATGCATATTTTTATCCCTTCACTCTTATTTGTTATTATATCAATCACTCTTCTGTCACTCTCTCATTTACTCTCTATTTATTAACAATCAAAGGTAATCACCTCCTTTAAACCTTTCTTCTTTACCATCTATTTCTATATTGACTAAGAGAAACAGCGAGAAGAGTAGTAATACAATTTAACTCGCACAGAAGAGAGAAAAAAGAGAGAAAGAGAAAGGGAGAAAAAAGAGATAAAGAGAACAATATACCGAGCAAAACGAGACTAATTTAAAATTTTGTCTTTTCTAAAATTTAATTGGCTTTGCAAACTCACTTTTTTCATGATTCAAATAGTCTAACCCAAGCTCAATGGGCGAACAAATGGATCACAGTTTTTCTAGTTTTTTTTTATTAAATTGTTTAATGTTTTTCAGTTGATCTTTTGACGTAAAGAAAAAATGATTTATATGACATTACTTTTCGTGACTTTCAGACGTTATATATCCTCTCAGCACACCGACCTTACAATAAAAATCGGACATTTTATATGCGGACAACGCATCTCTATTACTGGCTATGTCTGTTACCCGGTCATACTTAACTTTTCTCATAACTTTGCTTTTAACATTGAAAGTCGAGGAGATCGGTTAAGCCGCTGCTGCCGTTTTTTGTTTTTTAAGTTACGAACGAGTACGACTGAATTCAGACAAGGTAGATTTTTTGGTTTTAGTTTTTGGAAGAAGACTTTTGTTATCAAAATTGCATTTTTAAAAATAGTAACTATTAAGAAATACACTTTTTTCTCATATAATAAAAAAAAGTAAAAATAAATACGTGATGAGAATAAAATATTCTGTTCATGCTGGAGACATTTTAAAACTTAGTTATGTAAAAAAAATCAGGGCAGAGGGACGCTAACAATTCGCTCCGTCGCTTCAATGAATGGACCTAATTTTCTTAATATAACTTATTATAGGGTTTAATTTAATTAAACTTTCTAACTTGATGCAACTTTGTTAGTGTTATGGTATTGAGTTTATACGGAAGGCCATAATAACATATACTCTTGTACGTTTCTTCTACTCCACTAAATAGTAGCCTAGTATAAATTGGACCTCATATAACACACCATTGATTGGAGATGAAAAAAATAGTAAATAGAACATTTTAACAAGTATTACATTATGTACTGTCTCTTTAATCTATTAGTATCTCGTTTCTCACTCAAAAACATTTTCACATTCATCCGGTGTCCATAATATTTCATTGCATTGTTACGGTCTTCCAAATCTCAAATCTTTTTTTTTTTTTTTTTTTTTTTTTTTAATTTTTGTTTTTTTTATTATTATTATTATTATTATTATTATTATTATTATTATTATTATTATTATTATTATCATTATTATTATTATTATTATTATTATTATTATTATTATTATTATTATTATTATTATTTATTTATTTATTTATTTATTTATTTATTTATTTATTTTATTTTTTATTTTTATTTTTTTTTTCATTAGAAAATACGTGAATCTTCGCCACTTTAATTGATGACTGGTCGGTGTCGTGTGAGTTGTCTCTGCGCTTCACTGTTGTAGTAGTCGTAGCAGTAGGTGTAGAGTTGTCTGCCTCTTTCTTTCTTCCTTTAGTAGAAGTTCGGTTGTACGTCTGTCTGTCTTTCTTTCTTTTATAGCTGAGATTGTAATAGTCGTCACCTCGTTTCCGATTTTGGGTTTTAATAATTATTTTTGTTTTCTTTTTCTTTACACTATACATTAGTATTATATAATGTCCAAGTGGTCTTCCCGGTTCATCCCCTAGATAATGTCTCTAAAACACGTTTGCTCTCTTCCAGACCAAGCACCCAAGAGGCTGGACTAGACTTTCTTTCTGTGTCACGTATTCTATCGCGACTTCCTCTTTTTATGTCACTTTCTTTGACACGTTTACTTCGTTTCTAATCTAAACTTTAGAGTGGAAATTTCCTTTATATATAATCTACCACATGCCATGTACAATCTTACTACACGACTAACCCAGATGATATCTAGGCCGGACTTGAAACAGTTCAAATTAGGTACATTTACCACAATAGATGGTAATGCATTTCAGGAATTCATAACTCAATTGATCTGAAAGGCTGATTGTGCCTACGTTTTTTTCTAGTTCATAATTCTGATCTCTGTTAACAATACCAAGCTCTCTTGATAACAGGTTTCACGTTACGTTGTATATTCCGTGAGTGTATTTAAAGGTGCCAATGATATCACCAGGGCTTTTTCGTAATACCGATTATAATACACCTTTTTGAGAGCTGTATTTTATGTGCATAAATAAACGAATTGTGTCTAACTTTGACCTCGTGTGGGGGCAAGTAAATAGGGAGAAGAATGTTCTCGTCTTTCTATATGCTCTTAAGTTTTGTCATTCAGATCACGTATAAAGTTTGTGGTTCTTCATTGGACACACTCGATCAATTTTTGATTTTTTTATGAAATGCGGACACCAAACAACATTCCAGAACTTCAGGTGGGGGTCTTAGTAAGGCTATAAAAAGTTTTTCAAAAATTCTTTATCTAGATATACGAATGATCTATGTGTGAGTTTTATACTTCTATTACCATTTATACCTGGATTTCAGCATGTTTGGAAACCTCATATTACATAAATACAATTATTCCCTCAGTGCTTTTGGTTAGTGATTATGCCAATAATAATCTTGTTGCAGTTCGCTGCTTATATAGACCAACTGCATATACTTTATAGATAAGATGTATCTCTTATTAATTGGTGTCAGATTTGACAACAAGTAAAATAAACAAATTACTTAGACCTTTAAATCGCGCAGATATGACGACAAGATATCCTCTATAGCCTGATGATGACGTATCGAAAACTTGGATAATAATATTAAATGAGGAATTTTAAATGTTTTCTCTTATTTTGCTAACGAATTGAGAAAGTGGTCAAAACTCTGGAAACATTCATGAAATAACGCAATATATATGTTCGTCGGACAAAAAAAGCAGACAGTAAAAAATGAGTTTTTTTTTCATTACCACAAATGTTAATGAAACTTCCATGGCTAAGACACACACGGGAAGTGAATTCATTGAAGATTGTAGCAAAAAGGAATAATTTTATATAAAAAATTCTAAGAATATCCCAAAAGTATAAAGTTTCTTAGAATTTTAGTTTTCTTGATTTGATATCGTGATTTTTTTATGCATAGTAAGCAGAAAATTTTCAGATAGCGGAACTCAATGTTTGTGAACAAAATGATGAGTAACATGATAATTATCAAAGAATTGGCTACAATACAACATAAGTCAGTTTTTATTTGCCTCTGATCGCAGTGACTGGTGTAGCCACCTTGAAGCAGTTCGCGATTTGTCACTCTACATTTTTGCGCCCCCCCCCTCATTTATACGTTTATCGAATCCACTTAAAGTTTTATTTAAGGGTCGATATAGATCTAGAATGTATTTAATGACCTATCATATAGATTACCATATATGGAAGTAAAAGATACAAGTTTTTTTTTTTTAATTTTAGTAAAATAATAATGAACACCTCATTAAATTAAATCAATGTACACTTATTTAAAGAAAAATATAAACAAAATAAGTTAATGAAAATATAAATATTAATTGAAAGGTAGTCTTATATATACTTTTAAGGGCAAAAAGACTTTTAAAATCCATTTGGTAATAACTTCCTTTTTCATTCAAACCAGAACAAATGAAACTTTCGGGCGTTAAGCACAATTTCAGAGAAAGTTAAATTACAAATAGTTTCCTTTTTTTGTTGCTAGTTTCACAAGTCCATTGAGAGGTAGCAGTTGTGAAGTGGTCACCAACATGGACTAACGATCCGGAGTGCTGAGTTCGAATTCAGTCGGTTCCATAGCATTACTTTCACTATGCATGTTTGCAACAATAACGTGGCCCCTCCTGTGAATACCTGATTTTAGAAAGAATTCTGGAAATCAAAACAACAAAATATCTGGTTCCTTCGTGTATAACATTCACAGCAAGAATTCGTCTTCTTACCAAAACCACAAAGACTTTTCCTGTCTTCCTCCGCGTGTCTAACATCAAACTGAATTCCCATGAACAGATTTTCTTTCCATTGAACACATTACCACGGAACTGCTTATCTGTAGCTACAACATGGTCAATGTCAGCAAACACTTGTTATAAACCGTCCTCACAAGTAATCAAATGTTGTTAATTCAATTCGTTATTCTCAATCCTCTCATAATATTTATCATAATTCAACTGTAAAGCTATGAACCCTTATCCTCGACTGGCTTTTAGCCTTGATAAGGTGTTACATATTAGTAAAAGAAACCGAACCGATTTATTCTGATTAAAAAGAATTTACGTCTTTAAAAATCCATTTCCCCAATTCGGGTTTGGACTGGAAATTTAATTGTTAATACAAACAAAATAATATATATTTTTAAAAAAAAAGCTTTTACAAGAAAAAAAAAAGCTTTTACAAGAAAAACAAAAAAAGCTTTTACAAGAAAAACAACAACAAAAAGCTTTTACAAGAAAACACAATACACTTCTTTTATTTACGTAAACACTACACAGTAATTGTTAAACTTTTCCACGGTGACTTTCCTCAAATAAAACACCGGTAAATAGTTTTCCAATCCTTCAGTTGAAGACAAGATGATGGAAAGGGGACTCAGATGGTTTGGAAATGTGCTGATGGCCAATGACGACACCGTCGCGAAGCTTGTCTTTGCATTAGAAGTCGCCGGAAAGCGACCAAAAGGAAAGCCGATGATCTATGTAAAACCGGCCTTCACCCGGACCAAGCCTATGATCGTGTCAAGTGAAGACAAAATCCGTCATTGCTGATCTCGTCGTAGCTTGGGATTAACGAAGAAGAAGAAGAAGAAGAAGAAGAAGAAGAAGAAGAAGAAGAAGAAGAAGAAGAAGAAGAAGAAGAAGAAGAAATTACTCAGTAATTTTATTGTCCGCAACGTTGTCTTCCAATTTGTTTACAAATTTCATAATTTCATTTTCTCAAATTAAAAACAAGTGAATTCTGGCTTTATTTTCAATAGAAATATTTTAGCACCTACTCAGGAAATTTGATCTGGGTTAAGAGTAATTATCTTTTCTCGGTCAGTGTGAAAATAAAATGATTTATGTGTTTTGATCAGCAAAGCAATTCTTACATGTACACAATCAAAAGAAAGGTATCGTTTTCAGTACAAGAGAGACAATAAATTAACAAATACGACTTTTATCTTTTGAAGTCAAAATTGTCTGTAAGGAGAAATAGCAATTAACACGAGTTGAAATCACCGGAAATAATGTGTTTTTGTCACTTCCGTTCGCTAAGGTTAATCTGTTTACCCCTCATCTATCAATCATTTTCTCTATTCAAGCTCGCGGCTTTTGTAATGTAAAATTGGTACTTTCGGGGAAACAGAGAGCAGATAGGGAATTCCAAAGCAAGCTGTCCGAGGAAAGAAACTATTAGAGTAGAAAATCTTCGAGCGTCTGGAGGTTTCTACAGTGAAGGGGTGGGATTTTGCTGCCTGTATTTATATATTTCCCACAAAGTATAATGTGGCACAAGGCCGAGAGGTGAGAGAAGAAAATAGCCAGCGTCCCAGCGAAAAGGCCAGGCTAGCTTCTAAAATAGCCTAGGCAGTCTCGTCGGAATTTTCCGGTAAGAACACATCAGGCAGTTAGCGATAAACTAACTCCTTCCCAAGGGACGGCAAGGCCTATGAGCATTGACCTCTTAGGAATAACGAAGACATATACCACAGTCCGACAGAAAAAAAAATCATAGAAATGGCCACTCTCGGTCGGACTGATTGTCGAGAACGGATTCTCAACTGGTATGTAGGTGAAACAATCATCAGACGACTTTCGCCGACTAAATCATTTTGAAATCCGCTCTGATTTTGCTGCTAGTCTCGGGTATATTTTCGTTTCGGAGGTACAAGAGCAGTATGTTCATCGGAGTAAATTCCATGAAAGTACTTATAAAACAAGCACGGAGATAAAATTATGTGGCGATGTGACAGGAGATAGAGCTTTACAAACAGTGCGGGACCTATTAGGTCAGAAATTTTCTTTCAGCCTGTCGAAAAGTGAGCAGCTAGTAGTTGGTGCAGCAGCCCATCTCACTCCGGGCAGTGTTGGCCTGCAAGAACGCTGGTAACTCTCCGCTGATGTGCGGCCATTTTTGAATCGGTTGAACCGCTCCTTAATTTGTGTTACACCCATCGCATGTTCTCCAAACACCTGCTGAATCTTACGAATTGTTTTGCTTTGAGAATCACCAAGCTTTTGACAAAATTTGATGTAGTATCTTTTCTCAAGACGTTCAGTCATCTGAAAAGAATCGGTAATCCGATGAACACGTTGTGTAGCGCCTCACTCAACGACCGACAGGCAGCGACGAACGCGCAGGAAGGCAGTGATAAAATTCACTCTATCGTCTTTATTTCGCACGGGAAAAAAATAATGGTCGGATACTTTTTAGACAGGCCTCGTATTCTTTTTATTTGTTTTTTTTTTAATATTTATCTCATTAATTTTTAACAATATTTATTTTTTTTTAAATAAAATTTCCTATTCAACAAATGTTCACACTACACGGTCTTAATTATGGAGTTTTCAAATATTGTATCGCGCCACTTTCTACCTGTATCTTTTTTCTTCCTTATTGTCATATATTGAACAGATAGATCAGCTCGTGTGTATTTTGCTTAAAGCTGGGGCAACAAATACGTCGAGAATAACAAGAAATATTACAGCTGAAAGGTCAGAAAAGATCAACGCGCTGAATCCGAGATGAACGGTGACGCAATGTAGCAACATGTGATTCAGTGGAGGTTTGAGATGAGAGGATGGGAGAGATTTTACTTAGTCTTATTTGGAAGCTGGACTGTGTCAGACATGGTGAGTAATGACTTAAGGGTGCCCGATAAACGGTCTCTTGGAATCTGCAGTCCAGCATATTACTCCCCATCGGCCGTGAGTTAGAATCGAGGCAACATTAAAATGGTTCTTCTCTAAATTCAAAACGAATCCTGTGTCTTTCCTTTGGTTGCTGTGCCGATTTTCTTTTTGGGGAGACGATCCAAATGGAGCGTCCACAGTCATCAGAGAATCGAAAGAATCGTGAACGTTCTGACGTGAGGATAACTAAATGTATGGTTTGATTGAATTGTTTGTGGCAAATAGATCAACACTTGACAGGTCTTAGGTCAAATTCATTAATGGTAAACAGTGGTCAGTCTATATTAAACGGTGCGCCTGATATGTTAGCAATGTTTTTAATGTATAACACAATGCTAGAGCTGATTGAAACAAATGTCATGTGATACAACGCGTTCGATATTTGCATAACAATATCAATGAACTATACATACACTTGTCGCGACCTTTATTTATGACATCTTCTTGATGGATCGCCATGAAAACCGATCTTCACACGATTTGCATATTTCCATGGCGTCTTTGTTGCGTAGTATTGTCTTTCCTACGTCGATAGCTTTTAAACAAAAAGTAATATAACATACAAAGTTACAAATACATTGCTCTTTTTTATGTTTCGGAATTTTTTAGATGAGGAGTGATCATTTGTATTATTTAGATTATTCGGACTACTGTTCTCATCTTGGATGTTATTCTCACAACGTTTCGGCCGATATAATCTTTTTCCCGACGCGTCTTGTCGAACTCGGGAATCTGTACGGAATTTTCAAGTGAAACCTTTATTTAATCAACAGGGATAGATTGTTCTCGTTCCGTCAGTCATCACCGGGTAGAAGTGCGAAGTAATCTTTTATTTGATTCTTAGTTAGTATCGCCTGTAGTGATGGTTCAACCTTTAACCCCGAGAAGACTGTCACTTAGAACTGATTATTATTTGACAACTTTATCCATTACGCCACGTTTTCAAAAATAAAATGAAAAAAACTTAACACTTCTCCCCAGCCATGGCTGACAGGAAAAGAACAATCTACACTCGTGGATTAAATAAAGTGTTTAGTTTAGAAATCCGTATACATTTCCGACTTCTAAAAAAGGTCGGAGGTTACATCGGCCAAAACCCTGTGTGAATAACATCCAAGATGAAAACAGTAGTTCAAATTACGTTTTAGATGCGATTTTAAAAAGACAATAATTCTGAATGTATCAGAATATTTTGCTAGAAATATGACATAGTGTTGGTTGCAGATAGACACAGTATCTTTAATTAGATGGAATTAGTTTGGTGCACAAACATCTGTTAGTTAGTGCATTGGAAATTCTAAAAGATGATTTATATACGAAAATGTTATAGGGTTTATTGTATAACATTGCACACCATGAAGACGGGGTGATGGGGACCTCATCCTAAACTGTTCTCTCTTCCATGCTTTATTCCAGATTATGACAGGGTGAAATATTAGTATAAAGAGATATTCGGAAATAGTAAGTCGTGATTGGCTAAGTGAATCACGTGTTACGTTAGAGAAAGGTGTTTTGAAACAGTACGTTAAGTTAAAACCTAATCATCTATAATTTTCGGACTAGTTTCCTCATCTTGATTGTTGTT
>OY744522.1:65341587-65349087 GCA_963556195.1 Sepiola atlantica
TGTAGAAGGAAAGTGTAAATTTTATTAACGATTGCATGAGTAGCATTTTGGGAGAAAAGAGTTTCATATACCTCCCCTTCGTTTGGAGGTACAATGTCTCGTAAGTCACAATCAAACAAAGTACATGTTTATTATCAATGTAAATCACAAATCATAACAGCACAATTAAATCTTACATCGTGTCGCCGCTCCTTATGTGACTGAGGTACCTGAAATTAAAGTTTCACAACAACAGGACAAAACGAAAGAATATCCTCGAATTTAAAGAAAGACCATTTATTAAGATGTTAACGTCGTTTTCTCTTCTGTCAGCGGCGGAGGATGTTCCGGGCTGCGGACTTCTGGGGCTCTAAGCCTCTTAGTTTCAAATTAATCTCAAGTCATACTTTACACGTGCTGTTCGCCTCCAAACTTCCAACAAACTGACTTAAATCCCCCCCTTCTCTCTCTCTCTCTTTGAGCAATGTGACGTCACTTCCGTAGTAGTGTTGTTATATTTGGGCTAATTAATCTCTGTCTAATTTGGGGGTTCTTGATAAGGTGCAAAAACGTATCTATAATTTGATTGGTCCCACCCTTTCTTCTTCTTTGCACCTTATCTCTAACAGACATGTTGTTACTAGTCTCAGTCTTTCCTAAATACTATTATAGTGTGTGTTCTTCAGAATAGTCTGATCTATTCGCTGCTTCCTTTGTTCCAGTCTGTTTGACTCGTTGGTCTAGTGGTCTCCATCGATTCGTTGTTTTGATACCTCATTATAATATAGCTTCCTTTTCCTATGATTATTTTTATTTATACATACATGTACATAATCTGCGACACTGGCATGTCGATGTTATCGATCTACAGCTGTTAAAAAATGAGATCTCATCAGGTAGAATAATAATCTGATCTTTTCCTTAGGTCAAATTCCCAAAAATGACCCAAGGGAATATTTCCAAATATGACTTAAGGGAAAGATCAGATTATTGTTTCCTGATGAGATCTCAGCTTTTAACAGCTGTTGATCGATAACATCAATATGCCAGTGTCGCAGATTATGTAGATGTGTGTATAAATAAAATAATAATATATATAAAAGCTCTATTCGATATTGAGCACTCTTTATAAGCCCAGTTGAAATTCTTTGGATTTTTATCCTGTTTGATTACTATATGTATATATATCTGTTATTCCAATTCCGTTATTCTCTATTATGATTAACGAACGCATGAAATTTTTCATTCTGGAAATTTTAAAACAATTTCATTTAATTTCATCAAATAGTTTATTTGTTTTCTTCACGGCTAAAAACATTCAACGGGAGGACTTCGTAAAGTCTGTCGCAGTTTCAAAAAAACTCCTTCCTTTTAAAAAACAAAAACAAACAAACAAAAAAACAACACTCATTATTAATATCAGCTATACTAGCGGTCGGTGAACGAAACCACCTTCCACTTTCCCTCTCATAGATTTAACCACTCCTACTCCCTCTGTTTTCGTTACGTACGCGAGAAAGCTTGCTGTACCCCCTTCCTTTCTCAAATCGCCCTAACCAACCACTTATAATTCAGTAACTGTAATTTAAAAAAAAAACAATTATAATAAACAGAACGACTCATAGAAATCTATCTATATTCTTTTTTCATTTTAATATACTTTCATAGAAATGCTTCTGTTATGTAAAAAAACCTATTTTCTTTATGTCACAAGTGTCACGCTCATACATGAATTCCATAGCTAATATAACAAACTGACCCAACGGGTCACGGGTGGTCTAGTATATATATATAATTCAAAATTAGCGCATTAACTGTAAACAATCATTTCAGATGTGTTCTCCCCGTGTAATCCTGTTCTGATCTGTTCCGCCTTCTCCGAAGCCTCTATAAACATTTTTGTTACTAAAAACATCATGTTCCCCACACATTAAAAATTCTCAGTCATCAAGAATTCTATAACAGATCTTTGTTTATAGAAAATGATTCTAAAAATAAATATTTATTTTGTTCATATCTATCACTTTTTGGTACTGTGTATTTATTTAATTTGTTCTAAATGGTTGAACAGTTCTATGCCTTCAACTTGTTGTAGTTTTCCCTTTTTCTTCTAAGCAGTGTGAGTCAGATGTGGGCGAGTATATCTACTAGTTACTAGTATATAAAATAGTTAGTTGATAATAACAGGAAATAAAGAGTTAGCCAGAGTCAACTTCATAAACCCGAAGTGAGGATTGATAGACTGTGAGAATTAATAGAAACGATAGGACGCCACATGGCTCAACGAGAAAATTGGAGAGAACACGCAGCGCGTGACGTGTAAAATGATAGAGGCTGACAAAATGTAATTAATTACTGATTTCGCTCTCTCTCTCTCTCTCTCTCTCTCTCTCTCTCTCTCTCTCTCTCTCTCTCGTTCTCTCTCTCTATCTCTCCCTCTCCTTTCTCTCTCTTATTTCCCTTACCGGACAGTGATTTGGAGCAAAGATAAAGTTGAATAGATGTCCTCTGTCTTCCACTAGTCTTTGTCTTCAGTTACTTCTTTTTCGAAGCATGAAAGGACTTATTTGCTGGCGGCGTTCCATCGGTTGCAGAAGTATCACACAGAAGTACCTACAGGGAAAGCATACAGCAGCTAAAGTAGGGATTTAATATTTGGACTTTAATGGATTCTTTATTGTAATAATTACCACAAGTTGGCTGCCACGTGTTTGACATAAGTTTGAAACGAAACAGTGCGCACTTTTCTATTCCGAATTTCGGCTGTATTTATTAGATTTTCTACTTACGGTACGGATTTTTTACAAATAATTTCAGGTCGTATATAAGGTGGTTTTACCTGTGAATTTATATCCAGAATTTCATGTCTTGAGTACGTTTTTTGAGTGACATCATGACACAAAGAGAGTTTCACTGGAAAATGACTCTCTGTATTCTTATCTCTGTCGCGCATTGTCTTCCAGTCTCCATTGATTTCTTCATGAAATTGATAATTTTGTCAGATATTTTGTACATTTTTAAGCATTCAATTATCTATGTTGATGGTATTGTGTCGTAGATTATTATTATTATTTATTATTATTATCATTAATTATGATCATATAATTATTATCATTATTATTACTCTAACTCTTATTATTAAAAGTATTATTATTACTACTACTACTACTGTTAGTATTTCTACTCCTATAATTGATATTACTACTACTATTATTATCTACTATTGTTCCTTGTCTCATGAACATTTGCTGTCTATGAGATGTGTATGTATTTATGTATGTATGTATTATTATAATTATTATTGCTATTAATATTATATTACTATTACTACTATTCTCTATCCTGTTTTTATCAGACATTGCTGTATATGAGACAAGTATTATTATTACTACTAATATTACTATTACTCCTACTGCTACTAATATAACTACTATTAATAGTAGTAGTAATATTGCTGCTATAGCAGCTGCTCCCATTGAAATCGCACGGAGTTACTGTGTCATAATAGATAGCGAGGAGATTATCTTTGTTAATTAAATCCTTTTGGGCACGTAACGATCATGAATGAAACAACTTACCCTTGATTTACATGTTTTGGACTATTATCCTCATTGGGAGTATCACGGTCACGACGTACCCGTCTCTCTACTCGATGGCATTCTTATGGTACCTTTCGTTAAAGTATGTAGTCTTCCAGGAATTTCGAATTATTATGTGTAGTACATACATACATACATACATACATACATACATATATATATATATATATATATATATATATATATATATATATATATATATATATATATATGTATGTATATTTGATTTTGTTTTTTGGAGAAAGAAATCTAAGTGTATGCTCAATTAATTAATAATAATTTATTTATTTATTAATAAGGGTAAAGAAGATAAGATCAAATTAACATGGTGTCACAAGTTTCAAGCCGTGAGCGGGCCCGGAACAAAAACTAATGAGGAGGCAAAGGGAAAAATACATAACCTTACACTACCGCAAGGCAATTGTTAAAATCGAAAGGGAGCACCCATTTTTTCTGGGTTTGTATCAGTTCTCTCTCTCTCTCTCTCTCTCTCTATCTATCTATCTATCTATCTATATATCTCTCCCCTCCAAAAGAATTGTTCTTGTTTATTTTTTCTCTATAAACCATTTTTTAGGTCTTCTATTGTAAAACCCCTACTAATTTGTGTACCCCTCCCCAAAAAATAATTAAAAAAAAAGAAACGGTGAACATTCTCCCAAAAGGACGTGGCACTTCCTCCGAAATCAAATATGGCTGAAGATAGTTTCTGGTCTGCTCCGTGCTTGAAACCTGTGGTACCATGTTTATTTGACCTGATGTACTGTAACACACACACACACATATATATATATATATATATATATATATATATATATATATATATATATATATATATATATAGTAAGTTAGGAACATATTTTTATGCCAATTAAATTACACAGAGGCTTCCGCGTTTCATCCCCGTAGGGAATCGTCGGGCTAAAATAAAATAGCCTAACGACTCCCTACGGGGATAAAACGCGGAAGCCTCTGTTTAGCTTAATTGCCATAAATATATTTTCATAACTTACTTCTTAGCTCTAGTCGCGTATTGAGCACTGTTGAAGTAAATAGTCAAAATCAATACATAAAATCATACCTCCTTATAACATTTTATGTGGATACATAAAATAATAATAATATATATACTAAAATTCTGTTATCTTACTTGCTTATCGCCGTAGACACTTCGTCTTTACCTGAATGTTTCAGATAGTGGGATAAATGGTAAATGGCGTCAATAAAAGGTCGAATGATAAGAGAATCGGTAAGAGGGCTGGCATTCTGTAACTAATAATAAGAGAGATGGGAAAGGAGAGCGGGGAAAGAGAGATAATTCTTATGACATCACAATCTATTTTAACTTTGTGAAATCCTTTGGATTTTTTATCTAATGAAACTAATGTCAAAATTAAGAAATTATATAGTTAATGATATATATAAAATACTGACATGACGAGTCACTAGTTGTCTAGTATATCTTTTTAAATTTTAATTTCTCACCAAAATAAAACAATAGTTAATAGGTGCGTGCAAAAATGTCCGTCTCTTGTACGGACTATGCTTATTAAAAAGCGCTTATCATTAATTATTTAATAAGTTTCCGTGTAAACTTTGATTGTGTTTGAAAGATAAAACCTAAACTTAATCTCTAAAGGGAAAAACTGTATATTCACGCGTGAAAAATAAATTATAATGAAATATGTAATCACGACGGCTAAAAACTCGAAAAATTCAGTGAATTTTGAACTTTGAAGAAATTACTTGTACAAATCCCTTTAAAGATAAATATAAGTTTTGGGGAACTATTTTAAGATAACTATTAAATTAAAGTCATAAGATATTGAATTGAAAAAGAATGCCTACGTTTTACTAAAAAATAGCAAAATTATCCCCCCAAACGAGCAAAATCAATGGCCGATCCCCAAAATGTAAAAACATTTTGACCCTCTCACTTTAAAATTTTTGACCCTCTCACTTAAAAAATCACTGAAATTCAGGAAATCGTCTGGCACAAAGTCATTCCATATTCTACAATATCTTTAACATTAAATTAGTAGGTTTCTTTGGCATATATAATGATCGAAATAGGGATGAATATTCAATAAGAACTGTGAAAACTTCTTAAGAATTAAAATCTTCTATATTCCTTTCACTAATTGTAAGCTGCGTCGGGACTAAATATATCATAAAACACATCTTGTAGATGGCTCGAGGTCAGTCATCACCGATGAATGGTTTTAATACAGATTTTGGGGTTTAATTCATCAGACTCGCTCTACCAGCAACCCAAGTATTTCTCAAAGGAAAAATACCCCTTCCTCAAATGTGACGAGGTGTTATTATGATAGATTAGTAAATCGATATGCTAGACAAGAGAACTTTTAAAAGATACTGGCGTGTATAATCTACGCTCTTTCTTTCTCTGTTTGTTCGGCTTACTCTTCTCTCTTCTTTCCTTTTAATATATTATATGTGAAGGGAATGGGCTTCAGTAAAATCAATTGCTTTCTCTGATGTCCGCACAAATACAGCAGTCGAACCTGAAATAAATTAACATGTTAATTTGACATTTTCAGCCAATAAAAATGATTCCCGCTTGTCTGAAACAATGAAGTTAACGAGCCGATGTAAAATACAAATTTCTAATTAAACAGCGAACCCGACAACCAGAAACCAAGAGAGAGAGGGGAAAGGGGACGTTCTTATAATCGACACACTTGCATAAACATTGCAAACTAAATGAGCCTACCGAAAAACGGATTATATGTGACATCGGCACTTATCATCAGGCAATTAAAAACGTTCCAGTAATACCACTTTCTGTATATAAGGCCCCCGTCGGGATAAATATGGTTATTTTCTGATGCATGTAACCAATGCCTTAAATATGGAAACTTATTGCCTAATGGTAATCGTAAGTAGACATGAAGTTAAAAGACTAAAAAAAAAATGAGCATTTTCTGAAAATATAAAGATTTGACAAACACACAAAAACAGCTAATTTTTATTTGGGGATTAATTTATATGTATTTGAAAATAGCAGAACAAAATAGCAAAAAAAATGTCTAAAATCGGTAAATTTCACTTAGCTCCAACTGATTCCTTAACTATACTAATAGATGAACCCGGCATTGCCCAGGTTTTTTTAAACGCCGGTAGATTTTGTTGAAATTAATGCCGATTATTATGATAGAGCAGTTATCAGATGAATACAATCCATCAGATTCATCTGCAATTTTGAAATTAATAAAAGTTTTTCTGTACTTTTATCTACCCCAAACTAGGCATATTTTTACTGAGATGTAAGGGGTCACTGTGATTAGGGCCATTCCTAAGTGCGGGGTTGTGCAGCTAGATGCTTGTTGACATTAGATTTAAATGTCTATATGTTGATACAGTCGGAAGAAAAGGCGACACGGAGAGAATTCCAAAAGCAAGCGGTTCGAGGGTAGAAACTATTCGAGTAGAATGTTTTTCGACACTAAGTTAATCAGAGCTAATTTTGTGGAAGTACTTGCAAAACAAGCACAGAGATGCAACATTGTGTCGATGGCACAGGGGCTGGAGCTTGGTGAACAATGTAGTACCTATCGTATTATTGACACTTTTTGCACCAAGTCAAGAAGAGGAGAGGCTAGTCGTTAGTGCAGATGTGCCAACATACTCCGTACATGAGTGCAATTAATCAGAGCCCAAAATATTTCAATGTAATTCGTTTTAAATAGTAACGGTGGACAGAAGTAAAAATAAAACTCAAACCACTGAATTATTCTGGCTGAGAATAGTCTTCATATTAGTGTCTTTAAATCAAGGTAAGTTGTTCAAATTAATAGATTCAACATTGCGTGATTAAACAAACTTTATATATATGTACATATTAATATATAGTCAAATTCATATTATATTCCAATAACCATGTTTTTATTTTATTATTTTT
>OY744522.1:65359087-65484087 GCA_963556195.1 Sepiola atlantica
ATATACATATGTATACATATGTATGCGTATGTATATATACATATGTATACATATGTATACGTATGTATATATACATATGTATACATATGTATACGTATGTATATATACAAATGTATACATATGTATACGTATGTATATATACAAATGTATACATATGTATATATACAAATGTATACATATGTATACGTATGTATATATACAAATGTATACGTATATATATATATATATATATATATATATATATATATATATATATATATATATATATAATAAACCCGGTTTCAACTTCCTTCGGATTCATACCCCCTGGATATTTGTAACAAGTTAATTATATATATATATATATATATATATATATATATATATATATATATATATATATATATACATATGTATACGTATATATATATATATATATATATATATATATATATATATAGTGTGTCAGGTTGTATATGAAAAGAAATCAAATAAAGTGCTATATATGTATACATTGTGTACCTATCCAGAGTGCTATTCTGGTTGAATGTTCTCCACATTAAAAAAACAAACTATGTGTCTAGCTCTTTTCTCGTGTGAAGGCAAATAAAAAGAAGCATTTATAAAACAATCAGATGTGTCAACTAATCTAACACACCCATAATCATAAGTCCATTTTATTATATCTTTTCGTGTCTATATACAAAGCTATTCAGCTTATATAACGTCAAGCCAGTGCTTGGTGCATTGCTGTCCCTTGATGTTGTAGAGTGCTAGGTCCTTTGCTATGCAGGGTCCGCCCAACAGAGGGCATTGAAGAAGGTGCTTCATGGTCTTGGGTTCTGTGCCAAAATCGCATGTGGTTGGGCTACTAAGATAGCCCCTATTTATTAGGGCTTTCCTGGAACAGCCGACACTTGAACGAAGTCGGTTCAGGCACTTCCACTTTTCCCCGTTGTTATATCCTGGTGGGAGGGTATGATCATAGTCGAGCTGTGTGGGTGGGTGGACAGCTTTTCCATTTCACATTTTAAGGCGATGATGGTTTTCAGGTGGTGTTGTCTCCAATGGAGCAATGCTGGTTTTATTTACTCCTCCCCAGGAGTTAGGCACAAGGTCAGTTTTATCTTACTCCCACAAGTAAGATGTGATCCAAGATCGGGTCGAGAAAGTGGGGTTTGAAAAGCCAGCGCTCGAGAGGTGAGCACTCTGGCCATTTAAAAATTGCCTGGGCAGCCCCGTTGGCATTCCCCGGTAGGGGCGCCTCAGACAATAAGCAATAAACCTACTCCTCCCCAAAGAGGGGAGGCAAAGCCTGGGAGGGTGGACCTCCTAGAACTGCACAGGACAGGCGTGCAGTATCCATCGGAACAGATGCTACACTTTGATCTTAGCCAAAAGGCCAAGAAGCCCAATTTCTCCGTGAATTTACTTAACTGATAGCAGGTATATGACAACGTCGGGCGTGCCTCTCATCTGTAGCTTGCCTATCGTGTAGGCTACTGCTCTTATCACTTATATATATATATTTATATATATATATATATATATATATATATATATATATATATATATATATATATATATATATATATATATATATATATATATATAATCTTTTTCGGTGGCACAAAGGTTTATGTTGTAGCTCACTAGTGTACGGCTAGAGCTTTTAATGTAACATTATGTAAAACAATAGTCATTCAGGAAAAAAAAACATTACATGTGTTCTTCAAAAAACATTTACTAGAAGAATACACATCCAAGGACGGGTAAAATTAATTCCTCGGACAGAACAGTTTTGGCATCAATTTTAGGTTATTTACAAAGACTAAAATCAACATATAAAGATATTAAACCTCATGTCTAGAATCTTTATTCCAATTTTAATCAAAACACCTTACATAATTTTGATTCTCGCAAATGTCTCAAATTTGAGGTTAACTCTTAAGGAGTCTTAAGATAAAATTAAATTTCAGGGATTCTTGTTAACTGGTGTCTAATGAAGATAGATCAAATTGTATGCAAATCTAAAATATTTGAATTTTCACATAGGACATTGTGCCCATATCATCCCCCCCTAAAGTCTCTTTTAAATACGAAACTGAAATAAAAACTCTTGAGATTTGGAGAATGTTTATTAATTGATGTCTAATAGCTATTGTTCAAATTTGACAAAATCTGACATATCTGGCTTCCACTCCCATATTTGATCCCTTTTCATCAGCTAAATAAAACTAAATATAGCCCACATTTGAACCCCTAACGCCCAGCAAAAATTCATAATGATCGGTTAATTAGTTTAGGAGTGTATCCTGTACATACAGATATAAAAACATATAAATATACCTAACTTATATATATAGGGTGGGCCAAAACAAGGGTCCTATCTTTAAATTTGAATAACTTGAATTTGAATAACTTCCACAAAATAAAAGTTAAACTCACCAAACTTTATGTGTGTGTAGACTGACCCTTCCGAGATTTTTTGAAATAAACAAAACAAATTTTAGCCGAAAAACACTTCTTAAAACTTACAAAAACTAAAGTATTGTTTTTTACACTGTTTTGAGTTTTTTAAGCAAAAATAATGTTTTCTAAATGAGGGTACGTTCCTTAGGGCTAATACGGCTCATGCTTGCTTCGGAAGGGGTCCTTTACTTATTCTAAAAAAAAAATTTTTTTAAATCAATAAATAAAAAAAGTTATGAATTTTTAAAAATAGGACCCTTATTTTTGCCCACCCTGTATATATATATATGTGTGTGTGTGTGTGTGTGTATGTGTGTGTGTGTGTGTGTGTGCCGGCAAGGTTATCCGTGTATGAAAGAGAGATAAATAGAGAGAGGGAGAGAGAGAGAGAGAGAGAAGTATTTGAAGAATTGGAGGAATATAAAACATCTAAGTACAATAAATAAAAAAAACAATTGTTTTTGTATATCTAAACAAAGTGGTAAATTTTCTAGTATAAAATTATACAGATTTCCACGCGGGAGGTTTTAATCTTTCTTCGAGGAAAAGAAACAAAAAATAAATTAAAACAAAGAATGCATATAAAAAGTTTATATGGTAGAGAGCAAATATTATTACATGGTTTAAACAGTATACATACGTTTTTTTGTTTGTTTGTTTTTGTTGTTGTTTTTTTTTTTTGCTATACGCATACACATAGAATATACTTATGCATGTGTTTTAGAAATATACAAATCCAGTTGTGAATGATCGCGTGTGGTCCTGCCTAGCTTTTGGGTAATTGGACAATGCTTTTTTCCGTCGTTGTTATATATATATATATATATATATATATATATATATATATATATATATATATATTCCATCTGGGGTTAATACCAGTAAAATGAAGAGAAAAGAAAGGAAAATTGTCTTGCTTTCAGAAGGATATATTTATCAGAAGCTTAGCTTTATTTTTGACGATTTGAATCATTTCCAAATCCTGTTCCAAATAAAGAGTGTCTATAACTGGTATTAAAGTTGTTTACAGCTGTTTCACGACAATGTTTATTTCAACTTATATGATGCAACACATCAAATCTCATCAGAACAAAATTTCTAAGTACCCAGAAAACAAACCATGCAAATATATATATATATATATATATATATATATATATATAAATATATATATATATAAATTCTGTTCCAAAAACCTTCAACAACCAGGACAGGAGATAAATAATACCTGTTTTTTTTTATATAGTTTTGTATATTGTAATCCTCATCGTGGCGAGTGTGTATTTATGTCTCTCCTCCGCGTCCAAAACATATAAATCCTCACACAGTTAAAACAAAAAAAAACAAAAAGTTCCATATACACGTTGTTGTGGGAACCGGAATCGATTTGCTTATTTTACACGGCGGCAACATGCAGTATGCGTATTAGTTTTTTCATCAGTGTATCGTTATTTTTTTTTCATAATTATTATTGTATAATTTTTTCATTTTATTTTGGAAGACCATGATTTGTAATTATTAAAGTTTTGTCATACACTTAAAAATCACTTTGTGATGGCTTGTATTACTGATATATCACTGTTTAGCATTGGGACTTTTGTGTACAATATGTCAGGATGGATTAGATTTTATATTGTTTATGATTATTATTATTAATTATCGATTATTTGTTTCAATTTTCGTTAGATTGTTTGCTCGAATTGCTAATAAAGAATAGCGTCATCAGGAAATTGTTGATAAGCTGTCGAGGGTCGGGCGGAGGATCTGTTTTTGTTTTCTACGGCAATACTACGGGCAAAGGCTCGCTCATTTGTGAACACCCGTGATCTGTCCATTGTCGAAAATCGGTAATTTTCTGTTCCGACTGGCACCTCCGATGTATATCCGATATAATCGCTGTCATCGGACGTTTTGTCTTTATTCTTCTTCTTTGACTTCTTTTCCTTCTTCCGTGATACTTTCGACTGACCCCTGTTCACCATCGGCGGTGGCAGGGATCTGGGTCGCATTGGTATCGGTTGCGGAATGTAGTAATTTTGGAACATGTAAGGGCTATACGGGTAGACCATTGGCTGCATCATGCCCATTGGCATTGAACGCTTTTTTTCCAACTCGTGTAGTTCTCGGCGGCTGAGGCGAGATTTGTGGATATCCGGTTCGGTAAAGTCATCGTAGTCTCGTGGCGGGGAATTCGGCCTGGAAGAACCGCTTGAAGAACTGGCATCGTTCCCGTTCGCGGTCTCCTTCTGGCTATTTGCTTTTACAGAGTTTGAAGAGGGTTGGTTAGCCTTGATGGTGTCTCCACTTTCAGAAGATTGGCATGATGAGGGGGAAAGATCTTTATGGGGTTGCACTACACGATAAGCGAATGGTGGGTAACCGGGTATCCGAGGTTGAATGTACATATAAGGATCCCTTTGCATGCCATTTCGCGCAATTATTGGTTGTGAAGGTGGGGAAAGGAACCTTTTGGGAGGTGGCAACGTGTTAACTAGGATGGGTCCACCTTTTCTCATGCCCATAGGAGTCATATGACGAACGTATTGTGCATGTGCAGGGACCATTTGGTACGGACCTGTCATGTTCGGTTGTACTGGTGCAGCTGTTTTTAATGATTGTCGGTCCAAAGTCTTGGCTGCATTGGCATCTTTTTCAACTATGTAATGTTTTATCTGGTCTGCACTGTCACTGTAGAAATAACCGTGAGACGGGGGTACATCGAAAAATTCTTGGGGTACTTCGTTTTTCATTGATCTCTGATCAGCGGGGATTAGGTGTACATCTGATGCAGTCATTGGTCGAGAGTTGAGCGTATCGCCTCGTGAATTGCCGTAAAAAGAGTTGATATTCGTGATGCCTAGTCCACCCCGGTATGCCCGGTCGGCCATTTTCGATGCCTGTACCAGGTTTTTGGCATGACTATCGCTGTGACATAAATAGGCGTGGCACTCAAGAACCTTCCTGCCTTTCATTCTACGGGTTATAGCCGCAAAGATCGGTGGCCTATCCGCGTTTATTCCTCCGGCCGCTGGTGAGTTCAAAGAAACGAATTGAAGCACCTTGGCACCCTTTCTGTTCATAACCTGTATGCAGCGAACGGCGGCACAGAAAGTCAACGTCGATATCGGGAAACAGGCGGAAGTTTTCGTGCCCTCGGGGTTAGTCATTTTGATTTCCGTCGGTAGAACCGATATCACAACGTCCATACCATTGATCGTCTTATCTTCGTTCACAGAGTATCGCTCCCTAAGAGGTTGCTGGATAGCTTCGAGCCCCTTCGCTTGTTCAAGGGGTACCGCACTGCCGATGTAAAACACACGGCATTGAAATATAGCTCCACTTTCGCTATCAACCACCATATTGAATAATGTGTGTAAAACTTAAGTAGCTACTCGAAAAGATATCAAAAAATAAGATATAGAAGATTTCGTTTTGCTTGTAACGGACTTCACTTGTTTGGCATTTAAAAGATTGGCTCTTTTTAATCCGAAATTAAGAAGTAAATGTTTGTTTTCATAAAAAATATTAAACTTGAAAACAAATTGAAACGGGGTTGTGTTTTAGCAATATATAATAAAATATAATAACAATGATACAGTGGGCATAATACAAAACTGGTGTAGATGTTTTTTTTTTTCTGTTAACGGACTTCACTTGTCAAGGATTTAACTTTTTTTTTGTTTACATATGGGAAGTCAACAGTGCAATCTGTTTTCATGAAAATAAAGCGTGTATGCGTCGTTTTTAAGTATAAAAATTATGAAGTCGTTTTGTCAACAGAAATTTTTAAAACTATATATAAATGTATATTGTCGGTGAATGTTACGTTCTTGATGTAGAATAAGTAAAATAGTATTATTTTTTGTTGTTTTTTTGTACGTCACCTTTTTCGTTGCTTTTTCTTTTCTTTTCTTTTTTTTTTCTATCCGCCGAGTTGTATGTAATGTGCGTTGTTTAACATTCCCGTCTTCTTGTCTGGTCGGGTCCAGCGGCAGTCGTGATACAAGCAACGGCGCACGTGTAAATACTTCCTCTGGTCAAACTAAGCTGAAACGTTGCAACAAAGAAGCGAATAATCCAACATGACTTAACATCCTTCTTTCGGAAAACATATAAGAAAGAAGAAAATCCCCCAAAATCAGAACTTCATCGTCCTTAAGCACGGCGGGCGAGCTGAAACAAAGTTGAACCTACTCTGACTGTTTCATAAATGTCTGTATGAGGATTATTACCTAGCCAGGTCTCCTCCCTCTCCTCCACCGACCCTCCTCCTCCTCCTCCTACTACGAAAACCAAGCAAGGCGACTGGCTATTAACTTGACAACTTCGCTTACCTGTTTCCTTCTTCTTCTTCTTATTATTATTCTTTTTTTCTCTCTCTCTCTCTCTCTCTCTCTCTCTCTCTCTCTCTCTCTCTCTCTCTCTGTCCGTTTAGTTCTTTTAATCCCATGTTAAACTTCCTACTTTCAAGGTGAGTATGTGTAGGGGTAGGAGGAGCCGTAGTCGTGACTCTCCTCCCGCTTCCCCTCCTTATTGTAGGAGGCACACAATGAAAGCAACAGGTGTTTCATGCTTTTAACCACACACAGATGATGACGACGAAACGAAACGAAAATAATAATAAAAAAAAAAAAAGAACGTCGCCAACACGGAGATTCGCTTGCTTGATTATTTACCTGTTTAGTTGTTTAATTGCCTTCTCGCTTGTTTACTTCCTTGTTTGTTTATTCGCTTGTTAGATTTGTTGTTTTTAAGTTAAACTTATTCGTTCGTTGTTTAATTGGATGATTACTTAATTGTTTTCTTGTTTTTGTTTTGTTTCTTTCTTTCGTTGTTTGTTTACTGAGTGTTTGATGGATTATTGACTCGCTGTTTAACTGGTTGCTTGCTTAGTTGTATATTTTCAACGGGTGCTTAGTTTATTTGTTTACTAGTTGCTTGATTGAATGTGTGTTGTTTTATTTTCAAGTGATTGCTTGTTAATTTGTTTACTGTTTTTTTGCGCGATTGCTTTCTTGCTGTTTTATTTTTAAATGCATGCTTCTTTGCTTGCTTGCTTGCTTGTTTTGTTTTTGTTTACTAGTTGCTTGCTTGATAGTTCGTTTGCTGCTTTGTATTTAAGCAATTGCTTGCTTTGTTTTTGTTTACTGACTTGCTTGATTCGTTGATTGCTTGTAGTTTACATGTTTGCTTGTTTATTGGTTGGTTATTTGATTTGTTATCGGTTGTTTGTTTGATTAGCTGCTCACTTGGTTTGTTGTGTAGAGAACCTATTCTTGTGGTTCACTGGTTCTGGGCACCGCTGTGTTTTCCCCTTGATTGTGTCCGGAAGGGAGCAGAGAGTATTAAGAATTTACCACTGTAGGACCTCTCCTGTGTGGCTCCCACAAAATGAAGAGTATAGGTCCCCCCACCCCGGCAATCAATGGTTCTATCTTAAAGGTAGAGTAAGAACTAAATATATTTTATTGTTTTGTACACTGTACGTTGCTTGTCTTTCATAATTGTCAATTGTAATAAATGTGTTAACCGTATTTTGGCCGTATCTTTAGAATATATGTTAAATACATGAGTTGTAAATTAAAACAACGTATATTCTAACAGTTGTTTACTTGCTTGGTCCTTATTTGCTGGGTTGTTTACTTCTTTGGCTGGTCGCCTGCAACAACTAAAATACAACTTTGTAATGACTATGTCTTCTTTTTTTAATTAGCTGAATTCTTTTATTTACGTTTTATTGTTTTCAGGTGTGTTGTAAAAATTAATCCATCTTTTCTTTAGTCACTTCATCAAAGATTGAACTCGCAACCTCAAGATAGAAATCACTATATAATTTCTTTTAACTAACATTCTAATCCACTAGTTCAAGTATCCAGCACGATTTTTCTTGGATTTATAAATCTAACGTTTTTGGTTTGGTTTGGTTTGGTTGTTTTGTTGTACGGCATATCAACTCTTTTCGGGTTATTTAATGCCGAATCTAGTCATTTTGGCGAAGGTTTTTATGCTTCAAGTTCTTTATATGTTCAAATGTTTACTCATGGTTTTTGGTTTGGTTGTTTTTGTTTCACGGCATATCGACCCATTTCAGGTCATTCAATTCCGAATCCGGTCATTTTGGCGAAGGTTTCCATGCTTCAAGTTCTTTATATGTTCAAGCATCCGTTCATGGTGCTTGGTTGAGTGAAAGAGGGGAGGGGAGAGGGAAGAAGAGGGGAGGGAAATTGTTGTTTTTTATTTTGGATTTTGCAGAACATGATTGAGTTTTGCAAAGAAAAAAACAATAAAACATCAATATTTGGTGCATTTTGAGTCAGGAAGTCAACTACAGACAGGCTGATTTGGTAGCGCCAGTAGGTTCTATTTGACCCATAGATGGGGCCCTTACAGGTACTACCACTACGGGACAGAGTGGATCTGGGAGAAATGGCAACTAAGGGACAACTCCACATTCCCCACAGCTCCCAAATGGAGGCCTCACCACTGGATATATTTTAAGGTCATACCCAGGACCTAACGATTTTGTCTTTCGGGATTGTTTAGATGAGGATTGCTAATTTTAATTATTAACTGTTCTCATCTGGGATGTTATTCGCACAACATAGACCCATGTCACAACGGATAAAATTCCAAGTAATAATCAGTTCTAAGTGACAGTCTTCTGATGGTTGACGATACTAAGAATACAATTAAGAATAACTTTAGCCCAGCCCAGATTAAATAAAGGGTTCCGTTCGAAATTCCGTACATATTCCCAAGTTCGACATAAAGATTCCCGATTTCGTAATATGCACCTGACCGAGGTCGACGGTTAAGAGAATAAAATTCAGGCTGAGAACAATAGTCCGAATGATCCAAATGATACCAACGATTCTAGTATGAGTATTTCTTTTTTTTTCATTTTGCGTATATCTATGCTGACATTGTAATTATTATTATTATTACTATTAGTATTATTATTACTATTAGTATTATTATTATTATTATTATTATTATTATTATTATTATTATTATTATTATTATTATTATTATTATTATTATTATTATTATTATTATTATTATTTACTCACTAGGAGTTATCACACTGGTCATCGTCAGTGGTCGCCCACTGCCGACAACCTGTGGTATTCCCTGGAGTCCGAGTGACAACAAGTCTCCTCAGGCCTCCAGTATGCTCCACCTCTTTTCGTTCATCACCGCTGATGACCTTGCGGTAATCGCAACAGCCACCTACCAACGATTTCCCGCTGATAAGGGCCATCGGTCCCCTCTGGGTCCCGAGTGGCAACAAGCCTTCCCAAGGTCCCAGAGCTGTCCGCGCTCTTCCAGTGGAGGTCTGGTTTGCGCTTTCCCTCTTCGACCCTCTGTCCATAATTTTTGTGGCGTCAGCCTATGCTTGGGCCTCTCTCGTGCGGTTGAATTTTCCCCGGTTCTGTTGTTTTGTGCTTCCATGTGTTTGTTCTCCATTCGTTGCTTATGTGGGTTGGTTTCCGCATTCGAGGACATTTCTCAAGATTGTAGCTGTTTTGATCATTACTGTCCTTTGTATGGTCTCAGTTATCCCTTTGATTCCTATTTCTCCTAGTCTTTTCTCCATGTTTTTGGGGACTGTTCTCTAGTGCTAATTATTATTATTATTATTATTATTATTATTATTATTATTATTATTATTATTATTATTTGTACTCACTAGGAGTTCTCACACAAGTCATCAGTGATTACTCACGGACAACCAGTGGTATTCCTTGGAGTCTGAGTGACAACAAGTCTCCCCAGATTTCCAGTATTCTCCACCTCTTTTTGATAGCCACCGTAAATAACCTTGCAGTATCACTACAGCCGTTTATCATTGATTTATCGCTGATAAAAACCATTGGTATTCTCTGGGATTTGGGTGGCAATTAGCCTTCCCAAGGTCCCAGCAATCTCTGCACTTCTAGTGGAGGTCTGGTTTGTGCTGTCCCTCCTAGGTCTTCTCATCCTCCTTGATATTATGCAAATATTTTGTGTGGTGTCAGCCTAAGCTGGTACCATTTTTTTTTTTTTTTTAATTTGGGAGGGGGGTAGCTTATGGTGTTTCTTGCTATTTCTGTTCATTGGTTCATTTTTGTGTCTTGTCAGCTGAGGCTGATGTAATTTAATGGGGGGGGGGGCTCATAAAGTGATGTTTCTTGCATTTGCTGTTCCTTTGTTTATGATATGGTGTTCTTTCTGTGGTTTTATTTTCTTCCTGTTGTAGATTCCATGTGACCCTTCGTAGCTTATGCGGGTTGGTTTCCGCATTCGATGATTTTCTTAAGATTGCAGCTGTTTTGATCATTGTCGTCCTTTGTATAATTTCAATGATCCCCTTGATTCCAATTTCTCCCAGTCTTTTTTCCAGGTTTTTGGGGATTGTTCCTAGTGCTCGTACGATTATTGGTATTATACTGATTTCTTCAGTTCTCTGGCTAGTTCCGTGTATTTGCTTCGTTTTTCTGTTTCTTTGGTCTTCACTCTGTGGCCTGCTGGAACGGCGAAGTCTACGATTTTGCAAGATTTTTCTTTCTTGCTGATTATTATAACATCCGGTCTCCTCGCTTGTATGAGTTTGTCTATTTGTATATCCATATCCCAGATGATTTTGTGTTTTTCGCTTTCCAGTACTGTTTCTGTTTTATGTTTGTACCATTTGTCTGCGTATTCAAAATTTAATTGTTTGCACAGTTCCCGATGTACTGCTTTCCCCACACAGTCAAGTCTGTTCTTGTATTCTTTTTGGACTAGTTTGCTACATTCACTTATTATATGATTTACTGTTTCGTCTCTTTGTCTACACAGTCTGCATTAACTGTTTTCCTGGGCTTTATCTATTTTAGCTTTAATGTAGTTTGTCCTAATTGCATTGTTCTGTGCAGCCATCAGTAAAGATTCGATTTCTCTGTTCAAGTGTCCTTTTCGTAGCCATGCCCAGCTATTTTCGTTGGTTGCTTCTCTTGTCAGTCTTCTGAAGCGTCTATGTAGTGTT
The DNA here is from genome assembly GCA_963556195.1 of Sepiola atlantica. Lineage (NCBI taxonomy): Eukaryota > Metazoa > Mollusca > Cephalopoda > Sepiida > Sepiolidae > Sepiola > Sepiola atlantica. The sequence continues at coordinate 65,370,546 of OY744522.1, forward strand.
TTTTTATTCCCACTTTTCTTTTCTTGCCGTTTTGTTTCTGATCTCGGTGCTTCCCGAATTGCTCGTTGGAACGGTGTCTCTTGCTGCGGTGATAAATATTTCCGTGTTCTGAGTCTTCCACACAATCTTCTATACTTACCAGTCCTCTTCCCCCTTCGTTTCTTTTCATGTAGAGTCTGTCCGTATCGTCTTTTGGATGTAATGCGTTGTGCATGGTCATTAGTTTTCTTGTCCTCTGCTCAAGGTGCCTCAGTTCTTGATTGGTCCAGCCTATGAATGGTCAAGAGTATCTTATTAGTGGTACTGCCCAGGTGTTTATTCCTGTTACTAGATTACTGCTATATAATTTCGTTTCTAGGAGTTTTCTTGTTCTTTGTAAATATTATTTTCCAATCTTCTCTTTCATTTCTGTAGATTTGATGGTGTCTGCTTCCATAACTCCAAGATATTTGTAGCTATCCTGTTCGCCTGGCGCCCTCATTTCCTCTTGGTTGAGGAGTTCCATGCCCTCTGTTGTCTCCAGTTTTTCTCCTTTTATTTCTAGTAGTGCACGCTTTTCCGTTCCGAATTCCATTTGGATGTCCTGAAGATTCTGGTCGTATTCATCAGCTTTTCCAGTTCCTTTTTGCTTTTTGCAAATAGTTTCAGGTCGTCCATATACATAAGGTGGTTTACTTTTAGTTCTGTGTCTGTAAACTTGTATCCGGCATCACATTTTCTGAGTATGTAGTTGGGTGGCATCATAGCTATTATAAACAGTAGTGGTGATAGGGAGTCTCCTTGGAAAATGCCTCTCTGTATCTTTATCTCAGTCAGGTGTTGTCCTCCGACTGTCAGTTCCAGTCTCCGTGTTCTCATTGCTTTCTTAATAAGATTAATTATCCTGTCGGGTATTTTGTATATGTTCAAACATTCAATTTCCATGCCTGAGAGATTCTGTCGTAAGCTTTTTTGTAGTCAATCCATGCCATGGATATGTTCTTTTTTCTGTTTTGTACCTCCTTCAGGATCTTTTGATCAATGTATAGCAGGTCATGCGTCCCTCTTTTCCCTTTATGGCATCCTTTTTGTTCTTCAGAGAGTAGTCTCCGTTTGTTTAGGGATTGGTAGATTTGTTCTCCTAGTTGTGCTGTCATGATCTTCCACATTGTTGGTAAACAGGTTATTGGTCTGTAGTTGCTTGGGGTCGTTCCCTTTTGAGCATCTTTTTGTATAAGCGGTGTCCTTCCTTTGGTCATCCACCCTGGTATGTTTGTTTTGTGGATACATCCTCTCAGTTTCTGCACTAGTCTTTCATATAGGGTCGTGAATTCTTTAAACCAATATGCATGTATAGCATCATGGCCTGGTTCTTTCCAGTTTGCCATTTTCCTTAAGGTGTCCTTAATGGTTTCTTTAGTAATTTCTGTTTCTCTTCCTTCTTCTATTTCCTGTAGTTCATTTTTCATGTTTTTCAACCACTTGGCATTTTTGTTGTGTGTGTTTAGGCTTTTCCCATATCTTGCTCTAGAAGTGTTTTGCCTCTGTCGGGTCCGGTTGTTCTGTTGTTATTTGTTCTCCGTTTACGTTTTTGTAAAACTGGCTTTCATTGTTTTCAAATGTCCTGTTCTGTTTTTGCTTTTCAGATTTGTATCTATATTGCCTCAGTTTTCCCTCTACTGCTGCTATCTTTTGTTTTAATTCTTCATGTTTCTTATTCAGTCTTTCCATGTTAACCTGATTTCTGCTCTTTCATCTTTTAATATTCGCTTTCATCCTGCTAACGGTGTTAGCTTCTTTTCGGAGTTTGGTTATCTGAGTTTCCAGTCTGATTTCCCATCCAGGCTTTGTTGGTCCATTCTTTTGGCTAGGCTTTTTTTCTTTTTTTTAATTTCATACTTACTGATTTTGCCCCCGTATATATCAAGTTGGTTAGGTCTGTGATAGTGTCTGTTGGGATGTACGCGAGTACTTAGTTTACTGTCTCTGTTTCAACTTTTAACTTCTTCCGATCTTTGTCCCTTAAAGATGGGAGATTTGTTTTGTTCTCGGACATGTATCGTTTGATGTTTTCCACTTCTCTTGCTTCTTTCTCTGTGAGTTCTACTTCGGTGAGTTCTGTGATTTCGTAGTCTTCGCCCTCTTCCGTTATAGAGTTTATGTTGTGTCTGTCTTCTTCCTGGGGAGTTTCGTCAGGTGGTATTTATTGCTCTGTTCAACTATTATTATTATTATTATTATTATTATTATTATTATTATTATTATTATTATTATTGTACACTCTCCGTCAAAAATGACGAAAAATATATTCTTCGTCAGTGTTCGCACTAATATTAATATAAAACCATAGAATTACGTCAATAATTTATTTTTCATATATAAATTATTATTATTATCATTTATGATAATCTGAAGATGAAACACCCACCGTTCACCTTTTATTTAGAGTTGAGTATTTCTTTCTGAAGTCACTTCATGCGGCGAAGGTTTTCTGACTTGCTATTTGATTTATCGCTTTCCCTCGTCACTTGAAATTATTTCTTCGGGTATAAAAAGGCACGTATTTTACTCGCTATTTTCGTGACGTTGTGGATTTATATTTATTTATATACAAATAAATACACATTGGTCTTTATTATAGAGTGGAGGATTATTAAGTAGTTCGGGAAATACTGGCCGATTTTTCGACTCACTTTTAAAACGTTGCTATATTTTTTGCATTTTTGCAATTTTAAATGCTTAATAATTGCTTTGTACTCTTTTATAAATGTCCTATAATGTCTTCCGAATACAATTTTGAAGTATATAAGCCTTAATAACTCGAATTTGTATACTTTTCTTGGGTGAGTTAAGACTCGATCATAATGTGTCGACAATGGCTGTCAATATCAGCAGAGAAGAGGTCAAAGTAATCGGATCGTACAAAGGTGGAATTAGAAATTCCATGGTGGCAATGAGAAGGTGAAAAAGGTAGAGGACGGTTGAAATCAATTATTGAACAAAATATAAATGTCCGAAAAATGTCTAAAGGATTTTATATCAGTATTCCAACAGTGCCCTAACATCTAAACCAAATTGGTAAAGTGAAAAATCCCGATATATGGGTTAGACATGAGCTTTAGCTCTCTCTCTCTCTCTCTCTCTCTCTCTCTCTATATATATATATATATATATATATATATATATATATATATATATATATATATACTACATTTTGTGGAGGTCTCCGTAAAGCCCTGTATATATATATATATATATATATATATATATATATATATATATAGTATTTTTTTCTAATGATTTTTTCTGTTAAAATCAAGAAATATAATGTATATTTCATATGTATCACGAACGTTTTCGAGTCTTCGTCGAATCATCAACAGGTGAAAAAACAAAATGAACAAAAAAGCTGCAGAAAAGAAGAGAATTTAAAAAAAAAGTGTAATTTCCATGATAATAATAAACATAATAGCTACATTGGTTTTACAACCACTACCCTATTCCGCCGCCACACCATGCCTTTTATAAACTCGAGCTCAATTTACCAACATCTACAAAAACATAACTTCCCTTCTCCAATTTAAGACAAATTCTAGTCATAACACTGTAACAATACATTCCGAAAATAATGTTTAAAAATTAAAATCACTCGAAGCTATCTTCATAAAAATCCAACAACCTACAGTTAATAACATTAGCTATGAAACCAGTAACAACATTTTAAATGCTTACGTAATAATACAATTTTATCCTGTGACGCTAATTCTGACGTCGCGGAATTTAAATTGTAAACTGTTTTTCTGGAACTGTGTGAAAATATTTTCTTCTAACTGACTTCAAGTGACGGTTTCTCAGCTAGCTTTTGAAATTATCTTCTTTTCTCCATCTTTTTTGGTTCATTTGCTTTTTTCACCTGTTGATGATTCGACGAAAAATCAAAAACGTTCGTGTTACATATGAAACATACATTATTTTTTTAAACACAAAAAGATCATTAGAAAAATAAATAAAATAAGAAAGGCATAATTAAGCAGAAGATTATGTCATTTTTAACACTGTTAGCTTATATGATAAAATGCTGCCTAAATACACACACACAATATACATATATATATATATATATATATATATATATATATATATATATATATATATATATGTATATATATGTATGAAAAAAGTTGAGTTAAAGAACTAACAATGTTACAATATTTCTAGGAGATTACGTAACACAAATATTTTATAAAAATAAATAAAATATTACGAATCCCCAGGATGTAACTAAATACTGCAGATAAGCTTAAGCTCAATGGTTTACACTTAATGTCAAACAGAGCTTATATATTTTGATTCTACTGAATTATAATATATATTTTTTTAATTCTAACGAATTATAATATATATTTTTTTAATTCTACTGAATTAATATATATATATATGGGTGTGTGTGTGTGTTTGTGTGTGTGTGTGTATGTGTGTGTGTGTGTGTTGCATAGCCGTCCCAGAATGGGACGTGGCCGTTCTCGCTTTGTATACCCGTCCCGGAACGGGCCGTGGCAGTTCTCGCTTAAAAAACTGGTCATTTTTAACACCAAAAATGTATATGTTGCATACCTTTTAATTTTTTTTAACTTTCTCTCTTTCCTCGTCGCGTGGAGGGGTGTCGTCTCAATGTTGTCTAGTTTCTCGTATCTTTTCTTCTTCCTCGCGTGGGGGGGGGGGTCTCCATGTCGTCTGCTGTGTCTGCAACAAAACCTTCATACCACAATTCACGAGACAAATAATCTTTTTTAACTTTTGATTCTGTTTTATTCAGGCGTCAAATTTCTGTCGGCTATGGAGATGGTTCACTAACGTCGAGGGAGAGACCAAATTACTACTCTATCGTAGTAAATTCTTAGCTTAAGTCCTCAGCCATTCGAGGAGGGGGAAGAAGAAATCTCATGCCTGTATTCTCTTAAAGAATTTAATTCCCCTAATCATGTTTAAGACTACATAAAGAAATCGTCCGTTCGGCCCGCTTCCAAAACCCAGACTCCAAAACTCTGCTTCCCACACAAAAGCCCGTGACGTCACAGAACCCCTATGCGCAGGTGCACCTTGACCCTTGATCTGAGGTATCGTTAACGCGGTGACCCTGTCAACGTCTATGAGCTCCGACTGTGAGAACCAGTTTATTTTGCACTCGACTGTACGAGTCCACCAGCACTAAATCGCGCAAGCCAAACCAAACGATCTCCCCACATACGTCCACCTCAAGATGCGTCCGGCCCCACCGGGTCATTATCCAACATATATATATATATATATATATATATATATATATATATATATATATATATATATATATATATATATATATATATAATGGAAGTTGCTCCAAACAAGGCATGAAACTATATGATGTAGGGAGCTAAAAAGAACGAAAATTGATTAAGTTGCATAGTAACAAAAATTGCAAGGAAGGTAGAATCAATTCAAAACAAAGTAGTCTTTTAACTGACGGTGATAAATTTAGAGACGAAACAATCGAACCTCAAGCCGAAACATTTACATGGCAGTTACTGCCCTAGTCATCCACGACAGAAATGCCCTAAATGACATATACCCATGCGTAACATAGCACTTTAAAATACCCAACATTCAACGAATGCTGATTAAAAACCCTTTCACGGAGCCACCCCTGAGTTCGGTCTCCTGTCATGGGAGAATGCCGCCCAGATAAACGCCATGACCCCGCCTTCTACCAGGGGTTCTCAACTACCTTCATTATCTGTCAGTTATCGGATAAAACAAGCTTAACAGAGACCCTACCACCAGCGTTCAATCCCCCGTGCACTAAACGGGCTAGCCAAAAAGTAAGCCATTCCAGAGCCCAATAGAGAAGGAATGGGGCTTTTTCGGAAATCAATCATTATTTTCTGAACAACCTAATCCTATTGTCGATTATGAGATGCCCTGTTGGTTCAACGTTGGTACGTCGTAAATTAGTGTATACACTTAGTGACATTAACCGACTTTGAAGATAAATAGATATTTTAAATGTTCATCATAGAATAAAGTTACCATCTGTATTCAATTTAAGGGGAAATAGCGACATTTCATACAGGTTCCGCTAATTTCTATATACGTATCTGCGGTAAGAAAATAAAAATGGCCGCTTAACGTTTACCAACATAAATAATTTATACTATACATTTTTATGAATTAAAAATGAATCAAAAAGAATTTTTTAAATATTTTTAAATTTTGATTTTGCGATCAAGTTATTGTTTTTATATTATCTTTAAGTGAATGTTGGTTTATTCTCTCCTTTACTTTCTCATTCGAAATTTATTTCACTTTATTTAACCTTTCACCTCACCTCCCATTTTTCTACTCTGCTTCGTTTTACTGTCTTTCCTCTTAAGCTGCTGTTACACTACTAATAGTAGTAGTAGTAGTAGTAGTAGTAGTAGTAGTAGTAGTAGTAGTAGTAGTACACTTCTCTCAGTGTATCAAACAATCATACAAGGTCCTCGGAGTTTTAGTATGAGATGGATACTCACTCTTTCTCATCCCTCACTCCTCTTTCCCTTCATTTCCCCTATTTCCCCTTGCCTTCATTTCTCTTCCCTTTTATTGTATAATAATTTAGATGTCTATTCCTCTCTCTTTTTTCTTCTTCCGCATTCTCTCTCCCCTTGTCTCTTCTCTTTCTTTCGTTGTTATAATCATTTACATGATTCCATCCCTCTCTCGTCTTTCTCTTTCTTCCCCTCCATTTCTCTCTACTCCCTTTCTCACTCTCCTCTTTCTTTCCTCTTTTTTCCTTGGCAAGGGAGCTCATTAACCCCTAAAAAAATAATGTTTAAAATAATACATAAATAACAACACTGGAAGAACAGAAAACCTAAAGAATCAGTGCATATCATAGGCTAGAGTTCAGTCGGCAAAATATACCCAGTGAACACGAAACGTTCTTTCAAGTGTGAGATCGGCGTACTGGGTTCTAATCCCGTTAGTGAGCTAACTCTTCTGTCCATACATGATCAGGTATGTCTGCTGTCTCCCCAGCATTACTTCTAAGAGACTGCATGTTTAATTTTGTAATCTCCCAACAAATGTGATTTGGAGCGTTGGAAATAAAAAGAAAAAGTATCCGTTGTTTCCAAACAAACTCTTTAAATCTTCAGAAAGTATGATTTCCTCGACTCCCCGCAAGAGCAGATTTGAGGTAAAGTCGACTTAAAGTTGGTTGTTCAATGCCTTGCGACGCTCATAGTAGTTTTCTTTTAAGTTCACATTAGCTCCTTCAGTACTACGATAATGGGGGGGGGGGTCAATAATGGAGGTCTCGCTTTTAAAGGGCCACTCTTGGTCTTATTCATATTTACCTTTAAACCCTCATTTTGATTAGTGGTGGCTAGGTGACGATTTTCGCCCACCTGCAAACATGGGTGAGCCCGATACAATGCCAGTTAAAAGTGGGATAGCCGACTCTTTTTCGACACAAGAGGAAGACTTTAAAAAAATGTTTAAGCTTCTTTGACAGTCCACACTAGTTGTAAGAATGATACGGGATTGAGGCGTCTTTCTTTTATCCGTCTCTACTTCTTTTTTGCCACTGTCTTTCTTTTTCTATCTTTTGTCTATGTCTCATTTTTCTTTCTTTTGTCCTATCTTTATCTCACTCTTTCTTTTTACGTATATCTCTTTCATTCTATCTCTTTCACTTCGTCTCTATCTCTCTTTACTTTTTCTCTCTTTTTTCTGGATGTGTCTCCGTCTCCCTCTTTCTGTCTCTCTCTAACTCCGTTTTTTTCTCCCACCTCTTTGTGTCTCTGTTTTCGTTTAGCTGTCTTTCTTTTTCTGTCTGTCTTGTGTTTTTTTTTTCTTTTTCCTTTTTTTTTCTTTTACTGGCTCTTCCATTTCTCTATCTCTTTTTATGTTTCTCTTTATTTGGCTATCTCTCATCTCGTCTCTCCCCTTTCTGTCTACTTATCTCTCTATCTACATCTCTCTCTCTCTCTCTCTCTCTCTCCGCTTTTCTCTTCCCGTCTCTTTCCCCATGTCCCTTCGGCGTGTAGTCACCCCTTAGTTAATCTCAGGTTCGCTCTAACCCGGAGTGATAGTACGTGCCAGGGTCCTAACTATGGATTCAATAGAATTGACACGATATACGCCTAACAACAAAATTAATTTACAAACCAATTGTATACACCTGAAGCATAAAAGCTTTTACCAAAATAACTGAATTAAGCGTTAAATAACCAGAAAATAGTCGATATGCCGTAAAACAATCCAACCAAACTTTCTCGCTGTCTCTCTTTCTCTTTCTCACACACACAGACAAACACACTCGTGCAATAGTGAAGGGCAGATCGTGAGAAAATATATTTTTTGAGAAGTCACATCGAATTTTGACCCACCGCAACCTTTTCTAAGAAAGGCCAAATTTAAAACGAACAAAAACATACCTAAGTTTATCTACGATGATGGATTTGAAAACATGCAAGAATAGTCCCGTTTCTTTGCAAACGAATTCGTTCCTTTGTGCCAGGGTTATTCAATTATTAAGTGACGAAAAATATCCGGATCAGAAAGAAATTTTAATGTGTACAAAAATCTTTGTACTGTCTCCGGGGTGCGTATGTTTCGTGGAAACGTGTTCAAACCTTAAACAGTTTGCTAAACTTCTATCGACGATCAAGATTCTGAGGCATGCTATATTTTAGACACAAGTTTATTGATAGTCTTACTGTTAAAGTCAGAGACGCTATTTTTAGCATGTGGAACATTGCTTCTCGACAATCAGTCCGACGGAGGTGGGCCATTATGACTGATAGTCATTATGACTGATAGTCATTATGACTGATAGCCATTATGACTGATAGTGGCTGTTTTCTGTCAGGCTGAGGTATGGTTCTGGGAAGTCCTAGGAGGTCCACCCGCCCAGGCCTAGCCTCCCATCTCTCAGGTGGAGTTAGTTTATTGCTAATTGGCTGAGGCACACAGACCGGGAAACGCCGACTGGGCTGATCAGATATTTTTGCGCGGCCAGAGTGCGGTACCTCTGGCCCAAGAAATCCCACTTTCCGACCTTGTGTCAGATCTTCCCGTGGTGTGAGGGAGATAAATAATTAGTCGAAAAAGGTGAAACTTAACAGAACGAAAACATAGTTTCAGAAACATATAAATACAAAATGAAGATGTAGTAGAGACAATGAGATTACTAAAGCCTAAAGAGAGCCGTGAACTTAATAACATTGCAGAATAAAGATATTTCGAGCACAAAAATATGCTAGAAAGGAAGAAATGCAAATTATGCGAGGTGATAGCCGAGTTACGAGCGAGACGAAATCAAAGGCTCGCACGTGGAGAAAATGTAAACAAATTACGTTAAATGCGTAAATGATGCTAAAAAATAATTGGAATACGGTTTAATTCCATTCTTTGAGTGAAGCATTGAAATACTTCTTACCGGCGATGCTCAAAACGTCAGAATATTTAAAGAGATAGAAAACAGCGACATGTGGAAGTGAAGGATACAGCTACCATACATCAGGAGACAGACACAAGAAGGGTCTCACCGGTAACGAGCCTGAAAGAATCCCCTAAGGAAAAAGGGCCGGCTAAGGTGGATAAAGTCTAGGGGATCTATATTACGTTAGACAGAACAATCTTGCTGCACTACTTCCCACATAGGATGCCTCCTATGAATCTGGTCTCTAATCACAGTAACCCCTTACATCTCAGTGGCAATAGACCGTTCTCTTTCTCTCTCTCTCTCTCTCTCTCTCTCTCTCTCTCTCTCTCTCTCTCTATCTATCTATCTATCTATCTATCTATCTATCTTTCTGTCTGTCTGTCACTCTTTCTCTCTCTCTTTCTCATGGCAATGGTGAATTTTAGATCTGAAAGAAATGCTCGTATGAATGAGCAAGTCAAGATTTATTTTACTTGCACCATTCAGAGATTCCGTACAAGAAAATGAGTACATTGAAGTTTAAAAAGAGGGCGAACCTAAACGATTTGTTATAATGGATTCATATTATTTACTAGTATGTTCTCCCTTTTTTCGCATCTTCCTTTTCAGCTATCCCCCACAAAAAAAAACATTGCACAGAATATTTACACTATCAACATACGGATCAACTTCGGTTAAATATTTCATCTGATAGTTTCCAAAATTGCCCTTTTAATTCTTTTGTTTACCATTGACGAATGGTAATATTGGATATTCTTATTCTACTAAGATAGCCAAAGTGTGGTTATGGAATCCAAGCGAGTCTCTAAAACACAACTTTACCAGCAACAAAAGATGACAAATGAGCCTGGTTTAATAAATATGTATTTATTCACAGTTTGTCTTTACAAACTATAGTACTATCAAGAGTAAACAGATGAATAGTTTATACACGTCCCAATATAGTCGAATGCACATAATTGTAATAAAGGCAAGGAAGTCGAGGCGAGACACACGATAAATTACAGTTGACACTTGGAAATTTGTAGTATGGAGCCGGTCCGAAACTCAGTAGGTCTGTTTCGTTCGGTGTTGAGCGAACAAAAAGGGAAAGAAGGAAGTCTAATCCTCGGACTTCGTGATGTTACGTAGAATTGGGATAACAACTCTGACCTCCAAACTCTATTCTCCCAAAGGGAGATAACTTGGTCGTCCCTACACCATTCTATCTAAATTCATCTACTTCCACCTTAAAATGTTGTATTAAATTGGTTCAATTACATTTTTTTTTAATCTGCTTTCCCAACAGTATTAGTGGGTAAATAAATACAATTTATGCGATTGGATATGAAATCGTTATAGCAGTGGTGGTAGACAGCCGCATAGAGTATTGATTTACTCCTCTCTAGGAGTTAGGAACAAGGCCAGTTTTTATCTTACTCCCACAAGTAAGATGTGACCCAAGGTCAGGTTGGGAAAGTGGGGTTTGAAAAGCCAGCGCCCGAGAAGTGAGCACTCTGGCCATTAAAAATTGCCTGGGCAGCCCCGTCGGCATTCCCCGGTAGGGGCGCCTCAGACAGTAAGCAATAAGCCTGGGAGGGTGGACCTCCTAGAACTGCACAGGACAGGCCCATAGACCGACGTAAATCAAGCCCCGAAGGCCAAGACAATACCAGTCTATGGGGTGCAGTATCCATCGGAACAGATACTACACTTTGATCTCAGCCAAAAGGCCAAGAGTAGCTTGGCTATAGTAAACCTCGTGGGTGTGAGTCTCGTCAGCGATTTCAATGTTTCAAATTTAAGAGACGTTAGATTTTCGAAGCCGATAAATGTTATACAAATATTTGTTTCCGCACACAAGTCAACATGACTATTACACACACTGTCTCCTTGTATGGCTATTCGGACACAAGCATAAATTCACGCATGGATGATTCAACTAAAAAATAACGAGACACGCACATTAACATATGCATAGACAGACATAAATAGATACATACACACTGAGAACTGGAAGTCGATTTGAACTCGTCTCTTAAAATGAAAAAGGTGTTAATATACAAACGCGAAAGTTCCGTGATGTTCAACAACGCTTGCTTAGATAATGACTTGCTGCCTAAATACACACACACACACACACACACACACATATATATATATATATATATATATATATATATATATATATATATATATGGAGAGAGAGAGAGAGAAAGTAAAATTAACGTATCGTATATTTTATTTTTATATATTTATACTAATCTATATTTTATCATTGCTCTGTTTTCCACATTTAGCTCTCATACTCGGATTTCTTACCAAAATTATTCATTTTAACACTACATACATATATATATATATATATATATATATATATATATATATATATATATATATATATACTGTACTAGAAATATACCCGGTCCAAGACGGATAAAATGAACTTTACATGAGTTTTGCACCACTTTTATGTCCCCCTACGGCGATTAAAATCAAGATATGATAATGCTAAACTTAATGTCTAGAATTCTTATTCGAATTTTGATCAAAATTACATGATTCTGATTCTAGAAAATTCTAAAATTAAAAAGTTTAAACTTAAACGAATCTTAAGAATTACAATTCCAGCAACATTGCTTAATTCTTGTCTAATGTCTATGGATGAAATTTAATGCAAATCTGAAACATTTTATTATTTTGATTATTCGGCTACTGTTCTCATCTTGGATGTTATTCTCACAACGCTTCGGATGATGTAACCTTCGACTTCCTTTAGGTGTATCTGACGAACTCGAGCATTTTTCTGACGAACTCTGAGATCTGTACGGAATTTTGAGCTGAACGCGTTATTCAATTTACAGGGATAGCTTGCTCTCGTTCCGTCAGCCATGATCGTGTATAAGTCTTAAGTAATTGGAAATGTTATTCTTAGTATCGCCTACAATAAGGATTGAACCTTCAACCACCAGAAGACTGTCACTTCAAATTAAATATTACTCTTTATCTATTACGCTCCATGTCCTCCAAATAATACAAATTATTAATGATGATTTCAAAAATTCATAAACATGAAATATTTTAATTTTTAAATGGGAGCTAGTGTTCATATTATGCTCTCTGAAAAGGCTTTTAAATACTCCAAAGAAACTGAACTTTGCCGAATATTTATTAATTAATATCCTATTGTAAAAATTTCACCAAAATCGGAAGGATCTGAATTTTCACGGAGGACTTCGACCCCTTTATGTAACATTTAGCATAAAACTAAATTAAATTTATAAATTTATATTTGAAACTTTTTTATGTTCAAATATAAATTTTATAACATAAAGGAATTGTTATAGCTCAATAGTGTTAGGCTAGAGCTATGTTATATATAATATTTTTATTTGATTTTATATCATGGCCAATGTTTTGAAAGACAGATTCCTATATTTCACAGAATTTATTTTCTTATTTAGCATACAATTGTTTCGGCATATACCAAGATATATGTAAATGTTCCTATGCATTTATTTATTGTTGTGCCTATTTTCAGTGCTGATTATATAAAAAATACAATGGAAAACAAAGGCAAATAAAGTTTATAAATTACAGTCAGTATCTATTATCAAATCTTTTTTCTCCAATGAAACTTGTCATAACATATTAGCATCTAATATTTTTCACTGTTAATATCTTAATCGCTCCTCATCCTCTAATATTTTTGTTCAGAATCTCTTAAATTAAGATATATATTTATCCACTAACCTTCCGTTTTTATTTCATCCAATTTTTATTTATTTTTCGGGTAAATAGATAAATACATTCAAACATAAGTAAAGAAACTAATGAATATTATTTTATTTGCTTTTTTTACATATATTCACATATTGAATATACATACACTTATATAATCATATATATAATCATAATTATTGATAAAATAATAATACACAAATAATTAAGTAAATAAATATAAATAAATACATTCACACATAAATAAATAAACGAGTTATATTATTTCCAACTCTCTATATACTCATAAATAACTTGAAAAATAACTTAAAACTTTAAAAATAACTTTTTAAAAATTGATTATATAATGAAACACAAATAAAGTAATTAAATAAATAGGAATAAATAATACATTCACACTTAAATACATAAACTAATATGTATTATTTCCTCCTTCTCTTTTTTTGCCACAATTTTCGTTTTTAATCAAAATTTGCGTTTCAAAATAGAAAAACTCTCCACGCGTTGACATTCATATAAAATATAATTATTTTTCTTTCTTCTTTCCTTTTTAATTCGAAATATGACAATAAGCTCAGATTTCCGTCCCCCAATCAACTATCGGCCACGCTCGGTTTTGACACAAATGACCTAGACACTATTTCTTTCCCTAAGCTAAAAATAGAAATAAAAATTGATAACTCCCAACTATCACCCCATTTCCTCTTTCCCTTGAACTGTGGAAACTGCTGCTGATAACGGGTTAACCAAAATCACCTTTTTTCATTTTTTGCCTTTTAATTTATAGCCATGACGAAATTCGAACGTTTTTAGGCAAATCAAAATTAATGACTGTATGATTTTTTCTGCATTTTTCTGAATAGATAAATAATATAGTTTTTGGCTTTCCTTTTTCCATTACGTCGGATCGTTTTATCCCCATTTTTATTCACACACACACACACACATATATATATATATATATATATATATATATATCAATTATTTTTACCTACATAAAATTAATCCATGGACACGTGTTTCTGACTATCAGCCGTCATCATGATGGCTAACCTAGACAATGATCGAACGCTCGATGATACTGTCTGTAGTTTGGCATCTTACCACCAGACCATGACACCTTTGCGCGGAATATTACGATTTTTTTATTTTTAATATGTCTATGAATTAGTTTTATGTACGTAAAAATGAATTAATATATATATATATATATATATATATATATATATATATATATATATATATATATATATATATATATATATATATTAAAAATAATAACACGCCTTATTAAGGGCGACTTAATGCAATATTTTGCATACTCTTTACCGCTTAAGAACTTAATAAATACCAAAAAAACAACGCTGTTACTATCGCCAGTAAAGAAAATAACAAACTAAGTAACTCTCTCTCTCTCTCTCTCTCTCTCTATCTCTCTCTCTCTCTCTCTCTATATATATATATATATATATATATATATATATACAGGGTGACTCAAAAAAACGGGCCCCATGTACACTTTATGTGATATCTCCTTTATTTATTCACCGATTGCCCTTATTTTACAGGACATGGCAGAATCAACGACCGTGAGTACATCAAGACCTCAGTGGGAGCTGGGACAAAGAATACACTGTGTTAAATTTTACTACAAGACAGGCTCGTTTAAGAAAACCCAGGACAGTTTCATGCATCAGTTCGGATGTGAAAAGGCTCCACCCAAAAGCAGAATTCAGAACTGGGTGGACCACTTCGAGAAGTATGGGACCGTGGAGAACTTCAACGCTGCCAGTGAGAACCGTCCAAGCCACTCGGTACGTCCCAAGAAGCGGACAGCCGAGCTGGTCGAAAGTGTGAGAGAGTCTCTCCAGGAGAGTCCGAAACGCTCTGCGAGTAAGCGAAGTCAGTCCCTCGGTATCTCCCGTGACACTTGCAGGACAGTGCTGGTGAACAATATCAGGGCTTACCCATACATAATACAGATGCTGCAGACCCTTACAGCCTCAGACAAGAAGCAGAGGAGCGCTATGGCAGTCAATATGCTCGATAAGATCGAGGAGACACCAGGTTTCCTTAACCTCCTTTGGACCTCAGATGAAGCCCACTTCCATCTTGACGGAAAGGCGAACTCCAAGACAAATGTCTTCTGGGGGTCCTCCAGACCTATTGAAGTAGCCACCAAGCCCCTGCACTCTCCTAATTGCACGGTGTGGGCTGCAATCTCGGTTAGAGGCATCATCGGACCAATCTTCATCGAAGAATCTGGCGCAGCAGTGACAGTCACCAAGGAGTGGTATGTGGAGGTCCTCAAAACCTTCAAGAATGAGCTTCAGACCCTCTACCCGTCGCTCATGAGCAAGTTCTGGTTCCAGCATAACGGAGCAAGTTCTCACACCTCAAACCTGTCCTGAGATTGGCTGAAAGAGAACTTCGGGGCCGAGTGATCAATCTCAAGACTAATTTTGCATGGCCACCCCATAGCCCGGACCTAAGCCCCCCAGATTATTTCCTTTGGGGCTATCTTAAGGACAGAATGTACGCAAGGAAACCCAGAACCATCACGGAACTCAAGGAAGCCATCAGGGAGGAGATGAGAGCCATTCCCAATTCAGTCTGTAAGAACGTCATGGACAACTTCGTTCTGCGCCTCAAGAAATGCATGGAGCTAAAAGGAGTCCATCTAGAACACATGCTGTAGAACGGAGAATAAAGGCCAAATACCCTAGTGTTTTGATATGATGTTGTGAATATAATAAACTAGTTATGCCCCAAAATTCATTTCATTCGGACGAAACACTAAGAAACGGGGCCTAATTAGATTTGGGGCCCGTTTTTTTTAGGTCACCCTGTATATATAAAGCTCTATTTGATATTGAGCACTTTTTATAAACCCGGTTGAAATTCTTTGGATTACTACCCTGTGGATGTTTTACCTGGGTTATTATTATAATATATATATATATATATATATATATATATATATATATATATATATATATATATATATATGAAATTAAAAATGGCACACTTTTCATCCGCTCTTGAAAAAGCCCACATCACATCGGGCGAAACGTTGAGCTTATGGGTCTTCCACTGTTCCATTTTTAATTTCATCCCGTAAGATTTTTTTATCTTTTTATTTACCCATATATATATATATATATATATATATATATATATATATATATATAGGCAAACATTATTAAATAACACGGCGACTTTTTTTTATTTTTTCAATTTTCCGAATCGTCCATCTAATGTTTCGGTCAAATTGATGTAAATATGATCCATGGGTTTCTTGTTCCATTCTTTTTTCTTTTTTGCAAGTACTTTCGATTTGAATCGTCAAATCATCTTCAGGCTGTATTAGTTTTAGTGTCTTTACAAATTATGACTTTACTGTTGTGCTCAAAAGACACTAAAACTAATACCGCCTGAAGATGATTTTACGATTCAAATCGAAAGTACTTGCAAAAAAGAAAAAAGAATGGAACAAGAAACCCATGGATCATATTTACATCAATTTTACCGAAACATTAGATGGACAATTCGGAAAATTAAAAAAAATTTTTAAAGTCGCATCAAACAAACCCACTCCGTGTTATTTAATAATGTTTGCCTAAATTAAAATATGCTGTCTAAATACACACACAATATATATATATATATATATATATATATATATATATATATATATATATATATATATATATATATATAGTTTGGATTTTGCTTTTCTGGGAATTGAAAGCTTTGACGGTTTTTTTGCTTATTATAAAACAGTTTTTAGGAGTCTTTAGATTACTTATTCAAACATTTTTCTCTATATAATTACAACTATATAACTATATATATATATTGTAAATATAAATATTATATTATCAAACAAGACACGTTTTAACGACGCGGTCGGACCTTCTGGAAATTATTAGCACACAGTTGTTCATGTAGTAGTAGTAGTAGTAGTAGTAGTTGTTGTAGTAGTAGTAGTAGTAATCTAAACAAGAGAATGTTCGTGGGTGAAGGATGCAAAAGTAGACGGTTACACCTGAGGGAGTCCACGGTGGGTGCTGGAGTGCGTACATATATGTATATATATATATATATATATATATATATAATCCTATAAAAGCTGACAGGTTAGCTGGAAGGACAATGAAAATCGTGGGGAGGTGTTGGCAGCTGGGGGTAAGTTGGTGAGTGTCAAAGCGGGTTTAGGAAAAGAAGAAAAAAATAGAACAAATCGAGGGGTTGGGCCACGAAACAATGAGAGAGAGAAAAAAGACGAAGTGATAAAGAGTAGAGAAAAGAGTTAAAAAGTTGTTAATGTAAGAAACTCGAATGACTACTGTTGTGTATTATAAGTATTCAGTTACGAATATCAGATTCGCACTTTCGGAGAAAAAGGGGAATAGGTTTATTGCCCGTCGCCTGACACGCCCTTATTTGTGAAGGAGTGATGACGGGCACATACAGGTTATTCGGGTTTCTATCTAGGGTGACCGTTGTTTGAAAAGCTGGATTCTTAACATTAAAGACCTTGTGTCTAACTTTTCTCGCGAGGAGGCAAGTAAATAAGAGAGTACCATAGTTACGAATGCACAAATAACGTATTGTCTTCCTCTATCTCTCCTGGATACAAGCCAAGTCTTATAATAATGCTGACTTTTATTTATTTATGAAAATTTTTTTTTTTTTTCATTACGACTAGATCAACTCTTTCTCCTCTTGGTCACTAGTCCAGCCTAATAAGAACCCCTACATGTATTTGTATTGCTGAAAATCATGGAAGACTTACATCAGATCTGTTGCTAAGGTCGCTGGAATGGAAAAACAATTGGATCATTTTACCTCTCCAGAAAGTAACTGACTCCTGATGCAATTATTTTACTATATAAAAGCCAGATACGTACTAAGATTGAGTACCGTTGCTACATCTGGGGAGATGCTGCTAAGAGTCCTCTCTCCTGCCTTGACAGAGTACAAAATCAACTTTGAAATCTGGTAGAGGGTGTCGTCTTCCATTCTTCACAGCCTCTTTCTCACAGAACAGACGTTGCTAGTCTTTCTCTTCTCAAATCGTAATTTTCATGATAGGTGATCGACTGTGTAAAAAAATTCACATCCAAAACTCGTCTAGCTACAACCACTGTAAAAAAATGTTCGTTTCTTCCTCTGTGTACGTGGAGCTAGACAAAGCTTATATGAGCAGACTCTTTTTAACAAGAACTGACTGTCTGTGGAACGCAATACAACGGAGCTGCTTCCCATCTAACTACAATATAGTCGTTTCTAAATCCAATGTTTACAAATTATTGCCCTCTTAAATAATCAAATTCTGCCCAGATCCAACCATAGTCTAAAATTCTCATTATGCTTGTCTAGCCATGCACTTGACACAACTCCATTGACCCTTGTCCTCGAATGGTCCTTGGGCCTTGATGAACGGTGATTCGTTAGTAAAAATAAATAAAAAGTAAAATAAAAACAAAAACTTTCATTCGTTACGGATGGCTGACATAACCTATAGTTTTTCGCCGTCCCTTCTGAACACTAGTCCGGTTTAATAATACCCCTATAATATTTCTGGTAATCATCATTATTACCAGCATAAATTATTTTTAAGTAAATATAGTAGCACAAGTGCAACAAATCCCATTGAAGTACTTGTAAAACAAGCACAAGGATTGAACATTGCGGCGATATGACAGGGTTTAGAGCTTGGTAGACACTGCGGGACCTATTAGATTAGAGGATCTTGTTTGGACTCTGTCTAAGAACGAAAGACTAGTGGTTTGTGCACCAGCCCAGATGCGGCAACAATATTCCATGCATGGGTGAAAGGTGGCTTTGTAGAGATATAGGTTACTGGCAGGTGAGAGAAATTTTCTAGCCTATCTTCTTTGCGGCAGACTTGGCAGTATCTTCTACGTATTTGCTGTAATTCATGCAACCTGTGAAGGTTAGGCCGAGGTGTTTGAATGTTGGAATCTGAGGTAGGGTTCTATTAGCCATGGCAGTCGGTGGTTGGGAAGTTTTCTTATAATTGTTAAAGGAAAGTAGCTTTGTCTTAGTAGCATTAAATGTAACCATTCATGTTTGGCCCCATTCCACTACAGACTGAAGGTCAGCATCATACAGCTTTATAGTACACCTTGGATGGCAGTAAAATATACTCACTGATGAGAACAGAGAATACTTTTACAAGTGCAATGGAAATGATGCAGCTGTTGCAACAGCAGTACAGAAGTTTATTTATATTAGCCAAAGAATTCCATACATAGCTAAGCGATTGGCCAAAAATACATGGAAACGGCATTATCTGCAGATTTCCTATCAGAGCGCAGAGTTGCAATGGCTTCATAACTTTAAAATATTTCATTATAAAAAAAACTTTCTTAATTTGAAAACATAAACACGTGAATGTAAAATATGTAGCGTAAATGCAAGCGATTACATATATTTTGATTTCCAAATATATTTTTTATATAAACTTAACCATCAATATATATGTTGTGAAGTTGTCCAACAGTAAATAATAAATAAAGGAAGTCAAGTCGAGGGTTGGTTTAACAAGTGTATTAACAAAGTAAGAAAGTGACTAGCACTTGGCTAGACAGTTACAAGACTGTGCTTTGTCTTCTCTGTGTCTCTGGTGACTCGCACTATTTATAGTGACAACCGGTGTAGTTTCTCCTGTGTAAGAACGGCCGGTGTAACAATATATAACCTATTTTCAGTTCTGTTTTACAGCATTCTAGACTTTTGAGCAAAGCCGTGTACTAGCGCACCTACTTACACAATCACTCACAGTAATCAGAATTTAAATGGTCGATTAAATGGAACATATATTTATTGTATTTGTGCTTTCAAGAAAACAACCAACGTTTGAACCATGTAAGATGAACCTTGAAAAATGGGTGCATTTCAACATTTAAATAATACTCAATTAGGAAACCAGACCGAAATGGCACATTTGTATTAGTTGGATTATTCGGACTACTGTTCTCATCTTGGATATTCTCACAAAGTTTCGGCCGATGTAATCTCCGACCTTCTTGTCGAACTCGGGAATATGTACGGAATTTCGAACTGACGATTGCATATTCAACTCATAGAAGACTGTTACTTAGAACTGGTTATTACTTACCATTTTATCCATTACGCCACGGGTCTTTGCAGATTCCCGAGATCGACATAAATATTCCAGAGTTTGACAAGACGCACCTGAAGAAGTTACATCGGCCGAAACGTTGTGAGAAAACATCCAAGATGAGAGCAGTATTCCGAATAATACAAATAATATAAATTATCAATCCTCATCGCAATAATCCGAAACGCAGGTATAGCAAAGTATGAAATTACTATAGGTTATTTATTATTAATGAATATTTCTGTGGAGGGAAAGGCAATATCGAAAACAGAAATGACAAAGTCTATCTGTAAAAAATAATTCATTCTTATTGGCAACTTGTTAGAGTGTCCCAATAACGTTCTGGGTAAAAAAAAAAGTGGTGCTTTATTCGCTAAGAGAATCTGAGTAGACATTTTCATTTCGGCTGGCGGCGTGTGAGTTTGTGCGCGACAATGTGTATAAGTGGATAGAAATAGTGAACGTGTGTGTATATTAGCTTTCCTGTTTTGTCAGATAGAAAGTGTGTATATGAACTTGTTTGTACGTGAGTTCGGTGAGCAGTGTGTATATGTTGTCGGTGTGTTTAGTAGTTCGTTAATGTCTTTTGTTGCGCTTTCCATTATGGCCTAAGCTCAGGGGAGGCGAGGCTATTTTGTGAAGGCCATTCCCGCGTGCATCGACTGTGAAAGGAAACTGGAAAAGAGGAAGAAAGCTCTGTGTTTGGGTTTTATAACACGCGCGATTGTCCGGAAGTGAATATTCTTGCGTTAGTGATTTGTTGAAAGAAACTGCTGATTTGAGCTTTCGTCCAATCAAAACTTGACACTTAAAACAAGAATCGTTGCTTCCCATAGTTCCATTTTTGAATTTTATTTACATAAAATCGCTTTACAAGTCTCGTCATACATAAATTCGTATGGAGCTCCTGTGATCGTAGGTGGCTTGTGTTCCACTGACCCTAAACAAGCCTGATCTAATAATACTAAATCACAAATATCAAAATCGGGGTATATATATATATATATATATATATATATATATATATATATATATATATATATATATATATATATAGTCTCGGAAGTTTCTTAACCATTAAAACTATAAAACAATTTTTTTTTAATTTTTAAAAATTAAAAAACCTTAAGTCCCAAGTCGTTCAGTGGAAAATCACTCATGTAAATCAATTTAGTTTTTTACAGTTATTATATTACTTTGCTTCTAACATTATTTAAGGGATCATCCTTTTTTTACCATGAAAACTGTTTCATGTATATATATATATATATATATATATATATATATATATATATATATATATATATATATATATATATATATACATATATATATATACAAATATATATATATATACAAATAAATATATATATATATATACAAATATATATATATATATATATATACAAATATATATATATATATATATATATATATATATATATATATATATATATATATATATATATATATATATACAAATCTGTAACGATATTAAATTATTTTAAATACATATATAAGATATTAAAACTGGTAATATTGTTTGATCGACTGATTGGTTGTTTGCATAGCTCGAATGCAATATGTCAGTGATATATGGGTTTAAGAATGGCGGATGTAATTTGTCTCTGGATTTTAGGTGTGACATCAACATTCAAATATACCAGCAACTTTTGAATGTTTCAGAAAACGGAAGGAACATTGTTGTTGCTGTTTTTGAGAAGATAAGTGTCTCCCGAAATATCAAAATATTTTGTAATGAAAATCATAGAGGAGTCGGCAGCAGGATTCGTTGTCCTATGATCATCTCTGCCTCTGCGTGTGGCAAGCTAAGACGTATCAGGCGCGGAACCGCAAATCAATGGAGTGAAAGTGGCAACGTTGCTTTGTATGTTCTTGATCAAACCTTCCCCAACTTCGCACGCAACCGCTGAGCCTTGCTGTTCTCGGTGTTGAGGTAAAAACCTGAAATCCTGAAGGTGAACGAATAAATGTACATAACGCGAAGGACTTCATGCAGAACAGATAATCTTTGTGTTCTCTCGGCAGAAGTCTGATTCGTGAATTTGTAAGTTCGTGTTACTGAAAGATTTATCGTGTAGTATAAAATATTTAACCTATGAGGACGATTTGAATTTTATTTATATTTAATTTTCAAATATTTTGTATATAGTACAGCCGAAAGGCCCAAATACAGCTATTTGAAAGTTTAACCTGCATAACTATTTTAAACAGTTCATAAGAAATGAATATTTTGTGTTATTTATTTGTAATTTTATTGTTCGATTTTTGCTATATTTATGTAATAGTTTATATACTGACAAGACATAAGCAAGATAAGTTCGTATTGAGTGAGAGGTTGACATCTTGCTTGCCCCCGTCTCTCTCTTTCTTTCTTTCTTTCTTTCTCTCTCTCTCTCTCTCTCATTAGCGACGCCACATTTTTTTAATTATTTAATGATTGTTTCGCATTTGTGTTTAGATGTTCCTTTCCGGCTTCGGGGATGAGGGTCTGACTAGATTTTCAACAAGTTGCCATACGTGTTTAAATTATAAGTTAAAATAGAGCCGCCTCACACACACACACTATCGCTCAGATGAATTGATTTCTTCTTTCTTTTCATTTCTTTACAGTCTTATTAAAGAGATAAATAAATTTGTATAAAAATTATCAAAATATTAATACTTATTATACATTATTATCTATTTATATAAATAAATGTGAAAGTTCTTGTCTCGTGTTTAAAAGAAACTTATGAATGAAAAGTATTTCAAGTAACGAATTTTGCAAAGCGATAACAAGCTTGCAAAGCAAGCTAGTATATATATATATATATATATATATATATATATATATATATATATATATATATATATATAGGGAGAGAGAGGAGAGAGGAGGATGTTGTAGTTTATTTTGAAGGCGAGTCAATTCAGTTTTCATTTCGGCTGGTGGCGTGTGACTTTGTGCGCAACAATGTGTATAAGTGGATAGAAATAGTGGACGTGTGTGTATATTTTGCAAAGCGATAACAAGCTTGCAAAGCAAGCTAGTATATATATATATATATATATATATATATATAAATATATATAGGGAGAGAGAGAAAGAGAGAGAGAAAGAGAGAGAGAGGAGAGAGGAGGATGTTGTAGTTTATTAAATTGCATCGTTGGATACGAGACAAGGTTAATAAATCAAATGAAAATATTTAAGAATCCAATCATTTTCAATTAAATATTTATACACCAACGTAATATGTCGAACTAGGATTGTATGAATTGTGTGATATTCTTTAAATTTACTTTTATATATATATATATATATATATATATATATATATATATATATATATATATATATATATATATATATATATGGCTCTTCCTCGAACCCATGCCGAATCAAGAGCAGGGTGAAACAGGAGTGAGTACTCGCCACGACACTCCTTGTGCATTTTCTTCTCTCTGCTGCTGCCATACGCCTTCAACAAGTCGGAGAATGGAGTGTACCTTCATACCAGAAACAGTGGCAGCCTCTCTAACCTTGCTCGCATTCGAGCTAAGACCAAGGATGCTCTTCGCTGATGATGCAGTACTGAAGAGACATTGCAACGACTCATCAACTGCTTCGCGCAGGTATGCAGAGAGTTTGGCATAAACATCAGCCTAAAAAAGACTGACATCATCGGCGAAGATATAAGCAGTACCCCAAACATCACCATTGGCGACTACATCCTTAAGGTTGTCGAGGACTTCAGATACCTCGGCTCCAACATATTCAGCAATCTCTCCCTGGATGCAGAACTCCACAAACGTATCGGCAAGGCGGCAATAGCAATGGCTCGCTTGACGAAGAGAGTTTGGAATATCAAGATGCTGACCACCAACACCAAGATGAATATGTACGGTAGTGAATCTTGGACCCTCTACTCCCGCCAAAAGAAAAGACTCAACACCTTCCACCTACACAAGCTCAGGAGAATCCTAGAAATCGCATGGCAAGACCACATCTAAAACAAGACCTTCCCTTTCGTATTGGGCTCTTAGAGGGCTTACATTTTGGCTCTCTTTTTTGGAGTCCATAGAATTGAATGCTAGTGGATGGGTATTTCTCAGGCTTAGTTTGTCTTGAAGTGATTTTACCTTTCTCACCGTTTTTAGTATCATACATTCAACAAATCCACACAACAAACACCTTACTATTTCCTATAGTCACATCAGTGGTCTCAGGTCAAACTTTCCTGAAGTTGAGTCTTTTCTCCTTGGGCAAATCTCACATCCTTGATCATTGTGAGACTAATTTGGATGATTCTATTTAATGCAACCATCTACACGTGGATGTTTATATGATTCTTGTACGCTTAGACTCTTCCACGCATTTACATTGCACTTGTCCCCAGTCATTAATCTCATGGGTGAACTTTTATCTGTTTAAGGTTGTCTTTGATGCACTCCACTTCCTATTTGTTCTTTTTGTACCGTTTTATTTTCTGACAATGGCTGTTATTGTCTGTTGTTGATGCTATATCAAGCAGTATTGATAATGAATTGCAGCTTAATCCGTCAAACTCCATCTTGTTGTTGGTGACGTCAATGCTTATTATTCTTACATGCTTTCTCACTCTAATCACACTACAATCGCACAGATCTAGCTGGTGAATGTCTTTACTTTTGTCTGTCTCGTGACTTGTCCCAAATTGTCACATTCCCCACACGTTTCCTAATAATTATATTCATCAACAATCCTTACTTGATCTTTTTCTCACTTCCGTTCCTGACTCATTGTATATTTCCTCTTCTGCTCTATTGGGTTCTTCTGGTCATGCTGTTGTTGATGTTAAGGTTGATTTTATTGTGAAGACTTATGCTGATCGTCCTTTCCATGAGAAGATGTTCAACTATAAGAAGGCTGATTGGGATGGTCTTCGCGGCATCCTATGAGACGTTCCATGGGATCCTATCTTTAGTATGTCTCCTAAAGGTGCTTCTAAAGATGTTACTGACTGGCTTCTTGTTGGAATTGACACATTCATTCCTCATCGTAAGTTTCAAACCAAACCTCATTCTCCTCCTTCGTTTTCATGTGTCTCTACTTCTGTCATTGCTCATCGTAACCATTACTTTAATCATTATCGTCGGGATTGTTCTGAGGCTTCCAGACAATGTGTCAGAAGAGCCAGCAATGCCTGCAAGAGAGCAATCTCTGGGACTAAGTGTAGCTACTCTCAAAGGATTCGTGACTCTATCTGATCTGAAAATGTTGGCTCTCGTGATTTTTGGAGAATCTGCAATAATGTTGTTAATAGTGGCATTTCTGCTTTTGTTTAATGGTCTTCAGGTTGTTTTATCTTCTAAGAATAAGATTTCCTTCGAAAACTGATTACTGTCTTGGCTCTGTCATCATCACCCCGAAGATGATTGCTAGGGTTTTTTCTTATCTTGACCAGTCTAAGGCTTCCGATTCTGATCTCAATTCCTATTGTCGTTCTCAAATATTGTGCTCCTGAACTTACTTGTATCTTGTTAATTTTCTGGAAAGTGTAGGTCTCTTAAGCGATGTTCAGTATAGCTTCCGTGGTTTTCGTTCAACCTTGAGAATAACTTTGGATGGTGTCTCCTCATCTTCTTTCCCTATAAATGTTGGCGTTCCTCAAGGCCCTTATTCTAGACCCAGCACTGTTTCTTCTCTATATCAATGATCTTCAAGAGAAGATTATTCAGAAGATTAATATCTATGCTGATGATGTCACTTTCTATTCTGTTTTTTTTCTTCTCGACCATTTCCCTATGATAAGTCAGAAAATGCATCTGGTCTAGAAGTTTACTTGGGTTCAGTTGTGGATTGGGGTACGAAATGGCTTGTTTTGTTTAATCCTGTTAAGACATAGATTGTGTCTTTCAATCATAGTCGTGTCTCTATTCTTCCTGCGATTCTTATGAATGGCTCTGTTCCTGAGGGGAAATAAGTTCTTAAACTTCTTGGTCTTTCTTTCTCATCAGATTTTTCTTGGAGTTCATTTCTCTTTCTGTTTCTCGTAAAGTCGGTTCTCTCTATCACTCCAAACACTTTCTCACACCTGAGGCTATTCTTTATCTACAAATCTACTATCAGACCTTAGATGGTGTACTATTGTCATATTTGGGCTGGTGAATATCTGTCCCATTTGAAGATTATTGATAAGGTACAAAAGCGTATCTGTAATTTGTCTGGCCCCACCCTTTCTTCTTCTCTGCACCCTCTCTATCACAGACTTGATGTTGCTAGTCTTAGTCTTTTCTATAAATACTGTTATAATATGTGTTCTTCAGAATTGTTAAAGATATTCCCTTCTTTCTTTGTTACAGATCGTGTGCCCGTTGGTCTAGTGGTCTCAACAAATTAGATGTTTTGATACCCTGGTATAATACAACTTCGTATTCTAGTAGCTTGTGAAACTCTCTTCCTGCTGACTGTTTTCTCGTACCTATAGCCTTCGTCTTTTCAAAATTAAGGTAAATAGGCATCTCCTGTCTTTGCAATAATCATCTTCCATTCTTTTTAGCTCCTTATATCAAATGGCTTTATGCCTTGTCTGAGGCGATTTCCATATATATATATATATATATATATATATATATATATATATATATATATATATATATATACGTAATATCTTACATCATTCTTAGTGATAATATAAGTGTATATACATAAAATAGTAATATATATAATTTATTTATAATTGTACAAAATAATTTATACTATAATCAATAATAATCGTTTAATTGCACAAAAATAATCCGCGGCCCTGAACGGATTCTGACTGCGACAGTGTCAGAACGAAATGACGTAAGTGATTAAGTAAGAAAGGAAAAAGATAAGATTGTTTATATATTTGTAGATGAAGATTTGAAGAAATTGACAAATAGAATTTTTTTTAAGAAATTTATATTTTAGTGTTAATTTTTTGGTACTTGTAAGAGATGTGCGTCCAGGTGACTTTTGTACTTACGCAGTAAGTCCAGAGTATCGGCGGAGACTCTTGATCCAGTCACAGAAAGGCAGAAGCAGTTTAGAGTTTGAAAGCTATCTTCTTTATTTCTTTATCTGTTTTACAATTTTATTTTTATTGAAGAGTTACCCTCACCCTTACCCTTACTCTAACCTTACTCTATCCTAACCTTTGCATGCTTAGTGTCGTCTGAATTTTTACATTTTCTTCGTAAGCGGTTTCGCCTATTTTCTGGACTGACCTGGGATTCTCTATCGATATTTGAGATTTACTGAGTAAGTAGTAAAATCCTCTGGATATTCATCTCTTGCAAGTATCAAATTTTCTTAATTCTTTGAAACAGCATTAACAAAATCTAAGTCACGAGACGCCACTAACACGTTATGTTTCCAGGAGATTCCTTGCAAAAGTATCACTGATAAAATATCCAACAGAGAAGAATGAAATTTCCAAAAAAGAGAAAAGTGAACGCAACGTACAGGTGTCAGTAAAGAGAAGATGGGAGCAACGCACGGGTGTCAGTAAAGAGAAGATGAGAGCAACGCACGGGTGTCAGTAAAGAGAAGATGGGAGCAACGCATAGGTGTCAGTAAAGAGAAGATGGGAGCAACGCACGGGTGTCAGTAAAGAGAAGATGGGAGCAACGCACGGTGTCAGTAAAGAGAAGATGGGAGCAACGCACGGGTGTCAGTAAAGAGAAGATGGGAGCAACGCACAGGTGCCAGTAAAGAGAAGATGGGAGCAACGCACGGGTGTCAGTAAAGAGAAGATGGGAGCAACGCACAGGTGTCAGTAAAGAGAAGATGGGAGCAACGCACAGGTGTCAGTAAAGAGAAGATGAGAGCAACGCACGGGTGTCAGTAAAGAGAAGATGGGAGCAACGCATAGGTGTCAGTAAAGAGAAGATGGGAGCAACGCACGGGTGTCAGTAAAGAGAAGATGGGAGCAACGCACGGTGTCAGTAAAGAGAAGATGGGAGCAACGCACGGGTGTCAGTAAAGAGAAGATGGGAGCAACGCACAGGTGCCAGTAAAGAGAAGATGGGAGCAACGCACGGGTGTCAGTAAAGAGAAGATGGCAGCAACGCACAGGTGTCAGTAAAGAGAAGATGGGAGCAACGCACAGGTGTCAGTAAAGAGAAGATGGGAGCAACGCACGGGTGTCAGTAAAGAGAAGATGGGAGCAACGCACGGGTGTCAGTAAAGAGAAGATGGGAGCAACGCACAGGTGTCAGTAAAGAGAAGATGGGAGCAACGCACAGGTGTCAGTAAAGAAAAGATGGGAGCAACGCACAGGTGTCAGTAAAGAGAAGATGGGAGCAACGTACAGGTAAAACGGAGGTGGTACAGGGCCAGTGACTACACTTAATAGTGTCTAAACTTTGGTTACCTCATATTAGACGTAAAAGTTCTTGTTTTTTTTTATTCATTTAGTAGCATCTTACTTAGTTGCGTAACGTTGTGATTCCTGTGGTAGGCCTTGTTTCAGATCAAAGCCAAACCGGGTTACTGGTTGAGCGTGTTGTTAGTGTTGGCATTCGTCTCTCTCAGTAGACAATTGAATTCTGTCTCAGATTAGTCCGTTGTCGAATTGCAGCGTCTGCTGTGATAGTGTAGGCCTATCCTGGATTGGTAGGCTCTGTTGTAGTTGTGTGGGGGCTTGTAACCCATTTTTGACAGGTAGTCTGATGGTACTCTCGATGGCTGCATCTGTGAGCTGGTAGTAGTGACAGCCCACTTCTCCATCTGTATGCTGTGGTCTAATATGATGTCACCGACAATTTCAAGTCATCGTACATGCGAGTAATGTCAGCAGAGAGCTGGATACTCTCACAGAACTTTAGCCAGTAGTCATTGGCACAATGCCGAGCTATCTGGTGAGCGTCGTTCATGGCCTTCATGAGTGCAGTGACTGTGTTCTTAGAAGGCTTCCTCGTGTAGTTGACTAGGGCTTCTATTTTGACCTTGATTGCTGGCTCTAATTCAGCAATCTCGGCCTCGAACTAGTCCAGGTTTTCCCTCGCTCTCTTTTCAAAGGTGTTTACTGCGGAGTTGTAGATGGCATCACAGATTTAACTTTACACCTTTCCAGAATTGCCAGCAAGGCAATCTTTGAAGGTGTTGATGAAGCACTCTCACAGGTTTGGTATTGCCGTCTTGCTGATGTTAATTCAAGGAGGACCTTTCTGCTTGTATCGATGGATCCACTTGGACTGAAGATATACTTTACTGCCAACCATGAAATAGTCGGTGTCACAGTCAGAATTGTGGTAACTATATGTGGTGAGAAAGCACTTCAGTAAGGGTCTTCGTGTAATGACGAGGTCCAATTTTTGCCAATTATTGGATGAGGTGACGCGAGGATATTCGATGATGCGGTTTGGTGCGGAAGAATGTGTTGGTTATACAGAGGTTGTGGTGAGAGCCTCTGTCCGTTCTCGCTCAACTTGCCGAGGCCAAAATGGCTGATACAGTTGAGCCAAGAGTGATTGTTGGAACCCTTTCGGGCATTGAAGTCGTCGAGCAGATACATTTTTCCGTGACAGGGATGTATTTGATGGTGGTGTCAATGTCGTCATAGAACTGGTTATTGGTCTCGGCTGAAGAGCAGATAAAACGCTTAGGGTGTTCACTGGGCCTTAAGAGGCTGACAGGCGGAGAGACAAGATGTGGCACTGGGTGGCGGTTCTACAGTGGTCAGTAGAGAATTCTTCACTGCAAATCCAACGCCATGTTTTCTAAGGTTCCTTACCTTGCCAGAAACAAAAACGTGTAGTTCTGTTCTCTGAAGCTTTCGTTTAATGCGAGTTTTTGTTTCCTGCAGTGAAACGACGTCGACGTTGAGCTTTGTGAGCCCACAGTCGATGATAGTTGTTTGTCCCGGAGCTAATGACCTGTTGTAGATGATCAGTAAAGCTAGGACACATTGTTCTAACATTCCAGCTTTCTAGTCGCAAGATTTGTGGTTTTCCTTTTCTCTATTTGTTAGGTGCAAAGTTTTCAGTCTGCTTGTTGGTATCTTCCCCTCGCTTCTCATAAAAGCATGGAGATTGTGGCGGGTTAGCACTTTTCTGGATGGTGGATGCCGAGCCTGAGGTGGGCGGTAGCTGACCAGTAGGACTGCGATGTCCCCTCACACAGTCAGAGGCAATCCGTAACGCCTGGGATTACGCCAATCTTTTCTAGCTTATAACTTTTAACTGCTGTCTCCCGTGTTGTTTCTAATGCTGTGAATAGCGACGCTGGTGTGCTCGCTCCAGGAAACAAGCCTAGGCAATGTGTATGGAGATTCTAAGTTGCACAGACAACTGTATTCCCCTCTCGGCCTCACTGATGTGACTCAAAAAAGAGCATAGCAATACATTTGGCAGAAGCTGGCTGCAGGATGTGCAGGAGCTGCCGAAAACAAGTCATGGTGACATTCAGCCGCCTTGGGAGCTCCACTCCGGATTTAGTTTCTTGGTTTACTCCTACAGCCTTTTCTTCTCATGGAGATTACCACGTAGCAGTGGGGCGATAATCTAATTGTTGAGTTTCACGTTGTCATTGAAGTTCTTCTTTGAAGAAATTTGTTGCCATAGCTGGTGACTTTCGTCAAGGATATTCATACGCCCAGTGGTTCCGTGTAAACACACCACCCCTCACATTGTTAAGTCCCAGTGCATGGCGCTTGGAGCCAACATGTGAGAGATGAAGTAGATGAGTGAGGACCAATGATGCCGTCAACCTTACCAGGTAAGATGCAGCTTGCTGAACTTACCTCTCAAGGTACTACCTCTACACAGAGCTACCAATATGCCCTAGTTGAGCGTTTATGATGTTTATGAAGTCAGCATATTACTGAGAACTCACATCGAAGCATCTTTTAAATATATTTTCAAATCAATTATTGTTTGCTACTTTTTCTTGTGGCTTTTTCTTGTGACTTTTTCTAGAACTTTTACTTTTGTGCTTTTATCTTTTTTTAAAACGTTTATGGTGGAGTTTATCCAGGGGACCTTTGTTTGTCCTTCTCCATTATATACACAGTTTTTCTTTTGAAGGCTTGTTCCCAGTCTCACTCGTATTAACCCAATCCAGTGATCCCCAGAAAACCAAGCTTTAAAAAAAGTACACACAACCCTTAGAAAACAAAGTCGGGGACCCTATAAGAATACAAATATTTAACTAAGCTCTCACGATCACAGATTTTCACCTCGGGGACATGGCGGGAATTTATTTTCGTCTCAGAATTATTTAGTCACAGGCTGAAAATGAAGAAAAACTGAACAAAGGTAAAACAAAGAGATAAGAATCAATCGAATCAAGAAAGGAAGTCAGTGGAAAAGGAAAACAGAAATACATTTTCATGGAAAAGAAATATATATTTATTTTATATTTTTCTTTTATTATTATTTTCTTTGTCCAAGTCTGTCAAACAATTTTATCTTTCTTTCCGTCTCCTGCAATTGAAATATTAGCAACTATTCATAACAGTCAGACTGCTCCGGCAGCCATTATCGTACCAGTCGAGGTTCGCTTTGGCATTATTTTTTCAATGTGGTTAGGGATGCTTAGGTAGATCAGTACCCAATTTGTCGGCATACGGTATGGTGCGGCTTGGTCCCAGAATACCATTCTTCTATGCAATACATCCTCTTTCGTGAAGGGTTTACTATCGATCGCCTGAGGCGGCCGACCAGGGAATACAGACGGGTTCGTTATCGGTTCGATTTAACATGCCAGAGCGGTCCGAGGGCTGCCTTTACAAACAATAAACGGCCTTGTACCACATAGTACTGCTGTTGAACTTTCGTAAACATCGGATATTTATTTTTATAGAAGTTGCTCCATATAAGGCATGAAACTACTTGATGTAAGGAGCTAAAAAAATACTACTTCAAGGTCAAAAACTAGCCAACAATAAGTGTTTCCTACCAAGAAAGCTACAATTATCAGAAAAATATCTTATAGAATGTGAGAACTAAAGGAGAAAATATGGGCGAAAGTAAACCGAAAGTTCACTTTCTACTCTCCATTATTTATAACAGTCTTAGTTGAAGTATACATCTTCACCCTGGCAATACGCGGTCATAAATAAAATAGTTTCATGTATTGGGACGTTGAGAACTTTTTCACAAACGTCCCAATACATGAAACTATCAACTTAATCATCAACAGCATATATAATAATCCAACTGTCCCTGCAATCAAAATAAACCCTAATATACTACACAAACTATTAATTTCGTGCACCACTGAGATACTTTTCTACGGTCCTAATGGTAGCTTATACACCCAAGTGGATCGCGTCTCAATGGGATCAGCCCTGGGACCATTGTTTGCTGAATACTATATGTCCAACCTAGAAATAAAAACGTTTAATATTATTACTAAACCCTCTATATACGCCCGATATATCGATGACATTCTTATACTAACAGAAAACCTATCTAATTTAACTCTAATCAAAGATACCTTTGAAAATTACTCAACATTAAATTTTACACAAGAACTTAATATCAATAATAAAATTCCTTTCCTAGATACAGAAATAGAAACTTCTACAGATAAGTGTATTACCTACCCGTATATAAAAAACCCACTAGTAAAGATACAGACCTTCTTAATGTAAATAGTAAATGCCCCGATAGATATAAAATAGCCGTCATAAAAAATCTTATTTATCGCGCCAAAAGAAATTCCTATAGTAATAAAATATTCTATAAAGCACTCGCTGATATTAAACAGACACTAATTAACATAACTTTCCTAACTACGTAGTCGATCAACAAATAAAACACGTCCTAACTGCCACAAATATAAACTCCAACAACAACAATATTAATAATAATAATATTAACTTATTCTATTGTAACCAAATGCACCCCAACTATAAAGTCGATGGAAAAATAATAAAAAATATTATACACAAACATATATTCCCCGTAGATTACAACTTTAAAATTAGATTTATTATTTATTACAAGAAGTCTAAAACCATCAACTTATTAATAAAGAATAGCCCGGCTGAAAATGGCTTACTTAAGACTAGTAATGCCATATAGTGTTTAAGTGAGTTATCAGAGAATTTGTCTCTGCAAACAATACGTATATTAGCATGACCAGGACTTGTATATTCCGCCAACTAACTTGCCACCTCACCTACCCTTAGAGCTCCATTCACTAACACCTCGTGAAACATAACATCCCCAAAAGCGATTTTGGGAGTATTTTAACTGGTAACACGTCCATTCGTGCAGTTTCATATTGTAGTATTCGCCTCCCCAAAATGGAAGCGTTGTTAATTCGCATAAATAAACCTAGCATCAACCATTCTCGTTATGAGGGGGGGGGCGAAGTGTTGCTGAAATGTTTAAAAAAAACGTCCTCTTAGTGGATTCAGCAGTTTTATCTTGCTTACTCATTCATCCGCCTGAACACGAGCGATGTCGGTCGAAAGCGTTCGCTAAAAATATGGGCGTTTGTTACACACCATGGATAACAACACCAAATCGGTCGTCCGACGACTGGAAAAAATGGATCAGAAAATGAATAAACAGTAGCTAGTACTCCTGTTCAATCAAACGTGTATAAAGGAAAGAATTCTACCTAATTATATATATATATATATATATATATATATATATATATATATATATATATATATATATATATTCGATGAAACATGTCTGTAAATGTGTAATAAAAACTGTTTGTATACATAAAGAGATTTATACCATATACATACATACATATATATATATATATATATATATATATATATATATATATATATATATATATATATATATGTATAAAACAAAAAACAAATTTATTACAGATTACTGAAACTTATTGATTGATTTATTAAATCCATACCAGTATTTTTTAACTTCTTTTTCGAAGCAGGAATAAGTAAATAAATAATTGAAATTACAAAATGAAACAAAATCTTATAACTTTCTGTCTCTGACTCTGTATATATATATATATATATATATATATATATATATATATATATAACTCAACTAGGATCAATTACGTTTTTTTACATTTAAATGCGTAAATAAGTATATGTAGATGTATGGTGTTGCCCGCGAGTGTTATTACTTTTATTTTGGTTTCCATTTTTTACGCTCATTTATTCGAAAATATCATGGTTTTGTTCTTAAATGTAAGTTTAAAAGTTAAAAATGATATTAAGACCGATGTTGAAATTGTGAGTAGGAGTAAAAGTAATATTGTATTTTGTGCATTCATTTTAAATAAAGACACAGTACAAATATTTTTGAAATTAATTATTTAAATATATAATAATAATAAACTATTAAAGGAATCCATTGTTTATAATTAATAAGACCTATTCTTCCTGATAAATAAGTAGCTGCTATCATTTTATTGAAACAACATTGTAAATAGTTGTTTTAAATAAAATTACTATGATGGAATACAAGTAATTTTAAGCAATTAATAGTTTAATATTTCTATAAAACGTATATATTTGTTTAACTGAAAGCTGAAATAGATCAAAGTACGTAGGATATTTTATTAATATAAGCTAATACTGCTGTTCATGTCATTATTGAAAATTGTCTCTATCTTAATCATCTTCCTAGTCGGATAAAGTATTTTCTTGAAGGTTATAAATCGAATTACATTATATGGTTCTGAGGAACATGGTGGAACAATCCACAAGAAAAACTAACAATTCGGAATGAAATATTGATATCAGAGGAAGGAACGTATCGATGACAAAAATAAAATCCAATGGAGTTTAATTTATTATATAGATATGTAGCTTGGCGATTTCTCTAGAAAATGAAACACAAAGCTTTCAAATTTGAATAAAAAATTGCTTTCAGATTCAAAGCTATCGATGACGAAAATCGACAAACACACTGCCTTTATTTTATTATGTAGATATAGACGTAAACCCAAAAGATTTACACGTATTGGACAAAAAACTCATTGTTATAATATAATGTTTAGACTCATTTGCACTTTAAACACATAAAATATGGGACCCCATGATTTTGTCTAAATTAAACCTAATGTTAAATCAACTACAATTAATATTGGATAATTAAAAGAAAGAAACATGGTGTCTTTCTTTATTTCTAGTCTATGATAAATGAACTCGCTGTTTATTTCGTTTTCAGAGATTGACTAATGATATTGAAATATTTTCTTTTTATTCGTTATTTAATCTAACAAAAGAATATTACCTTGAGTGAACTGGCATTACATATTAAAACATTAAATATTTCATTGTGAATAAAATTGAAATAAAAAAAAGGTTAAATTTTTATTATTTATTAATTTTCTATTTGAACTACTCTCATTATTTTACTGGCAAATCTAAAACATATCTAATATATAGTTATGTTTACTGATTATACAAATCAGACCCAAATAGCATATATACATTAAACTTTGCCTCTGACGTGCCAATTTAAATTTGTTATTGTTGTACGATGTTATTGGCAATATAATAACATACTTAGCTACAATTTATTTTTAGCACTCAGTCCGGCCTAAACGACTGTTAATATGAAATATGTTTTAATAATCACGTATTCTTTTTAAATCAGCAAAAGAGATAAATCATTTTATTTAAATTGAAGAATATAATAGAAGTTGTTTACTCTAAGTTTTAAAATATGCAAACAAATAAAAAATAAAATGTAAAATTACTCCACTGAATCCTAAGAAACACTGATGAGGTACGGGTTAGATACAGGCAGGTATAAACTAAATAGATTGTATGTATGCAGTACATAGTAAAAACAGTTTCTGAAAAAAAAAACTAGACGTGATAGAGGAAACTGTTTGAAATTTTGAATTCACATTAAAGTTATTACCCCTCAATAAAATAACACTTATTCATCTGCTTGCCTTAGAACCCAAAAACTGAAATACGTGCAAGTATACGTTCTCACGGCCACATGCGTACACACAAAAAATATGTTAATCTTAGTGAGCTCTTTAACTTAGGATTGGCCTCAACATATTATGTTATTTGAGGTCGGCTAAGAAATGTGCTAAAAGGAGGCCAATAAACTGCTCAGTGTTACTTTCTTTTGCCGTTAAAAATTGAAAACTCCCTGTTTTTCTTCGTTGTGTTTTATTTTTCATGGCGGACTTATGGAATCTTCCTTGGCCTTTTAGCTGGGAGAAAAGTGTAATCTCTGTTCTGATGCTACACTTTATCTTTTCTGTCCACGGTCAGTGAAGGAGAAATCCTTCTAGACTGAGGCAATTTTTACTTTTGTACTAATTCTGAGTGTCCCTTTTGGGGAGTTTTATTTTCCTCACAACAAAAAGCGACCTTGTGCCTGATTCTGCCCTCGTAGAGGGAGTAAATAGGGACTCTTATATAGATAGAGGATTTCATCAGGAGTCAAGTACTTTCTGGAGCAGTAGAACAGACACACCTGAAGCGTAACAGACAGACAGGGCTCCTAAACTGAGGTATATCTTATTTTTATTTATAATCTAAAGTTCCCTCTTTGGAAGAGATGGATTTTCCTCATAGTAATAATTGACCTTGTGGCTAACCCCGCCCTTGTGGGGGGGTGGAAATAAATAGGAACTGTACGGCTTATGGAATGAAAGTTTCTATTTCCTGGCCTTCCCCACGAGGGCAAATTTTTATATAAGGTCGCATTTTGAAGTAGAGAACATCCAGCTCTCCTTAAAAAGAAAACACTCTGAATTGGGGACAAAAATGCGAATTGCTTCAATTTAGAAAGATGTCTCCTCCTATGATCGAGGGCAGAATGTAAGTTTATTATTATCTATTATATTAAAGCTGAGTGAATCAAAGTTTGTTTTCTAAATACATTTTTCTTTAATGAGACAAAATACATGCTAAAATATTCCTTATTTATGGGATTGAATTATTTTTTAAGTAAATACCATTTTAATTGTTATAATCAGCCGTAATTTGTAATTAACGGAACAATCCTCAATCTCTCATATAGCTACCTATGTATTTCTATTGATCTCTCTCTCTCTCCCTCTCTCTCTCACTGAATGTTGACTTAACTGCTGACTACTACTTTAATATCTCTGTCAGAATTTAGAGAAAGAGTGACTCAGCGTTGCTTCTTAATTGCTTTATTTTGTCATCTGATTTACGTAGTGTGTTCGTACACATCGGAAAGACGTATGCAAATACGATAGCAAAATGATGTCTATTTCTGTCTATTTCTATAGTATTCATGAGGATAATATAGAAATAAAGAGACTTATTTTTAGTTATGCAAAGAGAATATCTTAACGATATGTCACAATTCATGAATTTTCGAATAAAGTTAAAATGGGATAAATAGTGGTAGGGGTTATGACCCAACGGGTCACGAGTATGTCTAGTAGTTATTCATAAACCACTTCTTTTACTCGAACATGTTTATTTACAATCACAACGCCATGAGAAAATGCGCCTTATTTTTTTTTACTGCTACCTTTTTTACTTTTCTTTTCCAATCATTTGTATACAATGGCAATCCATGATGGTCAAGCGCGGTAGAAGCGTTGACGTTCTAGTAATCCACACAAATACGGAAGTCCTTTACGCAGTGCTTAAGTGTGAGGTGCAACGGTGGGGTATATGTGTTGTCAGCGGAACGGATGATGCTCTCCGCTAGCATTTCGCCTAATGCCTTCTGGTGCCGAGGTAGTCGTCGTGAGTGTGGAATTTCTGACTTCCCGATGTTCTTGGTGTGTTCTTCGGTACGTTTAAATGGCAATAATATACCCGTGTACTGATGCAAGATCTCCAGGTATTCCGGATCGTGGCAGATCGTAATACTTATGCCAGTTGCCTTTTGTTGGGTAGGAATTCCTGTGATGACGATGCTTGTTGTAGTGTCGGACAAGGTCCTCGATTCTATTTGAACTGTCAGGTTGTAATGTGTCAGGATATCTGCACCGAGTCTGAGTGTCTTCAGGTCTGCTACGGTAAAGGACCATCTGTATTCGTGTCTCATGTTGACATTTCGAGCAAGTGTTCTATTTCCATATGTCTCTATGTTGAAACCTTTAGCTGCTTGGAGTTTGGATAAGATGGGTTTGGCGACGTGTTTGTCCGTAGAAGGTATTACGCTAATTGCTGCACAAATGTCCGCCAGTAATTTCAACTTGTTTGTACGGTTCAATCTTTGTTTTTCTTCCTAAATGGCGACGATCTCGAGTGTCTTTGTCATTTGGATATCCTTGTCTTTTGGTTTTTCAAGCGGCTCGTGTGATTACATTGGTCGTAGTTTATTTGGGAGACGTTCTGGTCTATTTTAGAGAATATTTTATCCGCCGAATAAGCCATTCTTCGGGCTGAGGCTGAAAAATAGCTCGGTTGACTGAAAGAGATTTTTTCTGGAAATAACAGATAGATAGCAAGTGTCGTACTTGTGTGTGTTGTCTTGAAACGTGTCTGGCAAATAAAAAAAGGAACGTCGGTTAATAGTTTTGGACTGGTCAAGTGCGATAACTAGGATGAGGCTGCGGTGTTAAATGGCGTCTGAGCTTTTTTTATCAGCATAAGTAATTACTCGAGTCAAAGGCTGAACCAGCAGAGCTAATCAACAGTTGGACGAAGATGTCGGTAGTTATGGCCGTAGCAGTTCATTGTGTGGACTAGTCTACTTAATCGAACTGTAACGAGCGTCCTGTTGCTAGACGATATAAATAAATAAGGCATCTAAGTTAATAATGTCCTGCGGCAGGTGATAAGATACACACCGTTATCTGAAAGACGGTCAACGGAGTTGCTGGATTTGAAAGAACACATGAACAGATGGTAAACTTTGATCTTGAGGATTACTGCCAAGTAGCTGGCCTGTAACCTTTCTGTTCGCTTGTTGCTGCATTTATGCTTAACAAAACTGAGTATATTCGCCAGAGAGGAAAAATGAAACTTCCGCCAACTAACATTATCCAGTTTGTTATCAAAGGAGTGGCACTCTGTAAAAAAAACATCGACAAAACGCCCAGGTGTACAAACTAAGAAACATCATTCTGACATTTTCTTAAGAACAGACATGTCTTTCAAATCATTTAAGTGTGAATTATTTATTTTTCCTTAGATTATCAAATACAGAAACAACCAAAATTTAACTTAAAACTAAACAATTACAGTATTTTAATTCGTGTTAAACATTTAATTATTTGAAGCCCGTGTTCATAATTTGTTCACCCCTAAATATTATTTAAATATAATTTACTTCCCGTATTTGGCAAATCAATCGCCACTTAACTACAGAGTAGTGATCTTCATCTATTGAATGTAATTTACTTTGTGACTATCAATTTCAAAGGAAGAATATAAATTATAGCTGAGGTGGAAAATAAAAACTCTCAAGTTGTATAGTAAAACCAATATTAAAAAAACTGAATGACTTCTGATGCCTATATCCGAGTCAGAGATGGAGTATCGCGGCTACATCTGAGAAGGTTCCGCTCGGAGCTCTCTTTCTTGCCATGACAGAGTAAAAAAATCGACTTCGCAATCTAGTAAGGTGATCTATTCACTACATCGCATTTCTCACAGAAGAGACACTGCCAGTCTTTCTCCACTCTATCGTCATTTCCATTAAAGATGCTCGACTGAGGGTGATTTCCCGTTGCATGAAATTTACAGCAAGAACTCGTCCTCTACCACAAATGAAAATAACTTTGCTTTCTTCTTTTGTGCGATGAGCGTCAGGCGGAATTTTCCATAAACAGGGTTACTTTCTAAGAACATGTGGAACACATTACCACGGAAATGCTTCCCTGCATATTACAACATTGACGTTTTCAAATACAATGTAATAAAAAATACTTGCCATAAACCCTTCCCATATGTAATCAAACTTTGTTTATTCCACTAATCATTTTGAATCCTCTCATAATATTCTTCATCATTAAACTGACAATCTATCCACCACTTTAACCTTTATATTCGAGTTGCTTTTGGCCTTAGTAAGTGGTGACTCATTAGTAAAAATTAATGTATCTTTATAAATATGATAATGCATTCAGAGAACGCAGGTTTCTATCAATCGACAAAACTCTTATTGATCTGACTCAAAGAAATCGATGAATCGATATCAAATGCGCTATTTCGTAGCTTAGACGAGTGTAAGTTATCGTTAATTGTATATACGTTTTCGCTGTGTTCGTCAGTTGATTGGTCCATCAAACTTATGTTTCAAATAACATTTTTGGTGGTCTGTCACAATTAAGTTTAAAATAGCATGTTTACAGACATTCAGTGAATGTCGCCCTTGTTTTCTGACAATTTCCACTTCTCCCTTTTCTTTACGTCACTCCCTTTTCCCCCGCCCGTGTTCCCCTCCCACTTTCCTTCCAGCCTGTCTCTGCTTTTCCCTTTTTCTTTCCGTCTATCTCTTTTTCCTGCCTGTCTCCGCCTCTTCCTTTCATTTCCATCTGTCTCTGCCTCTCACTTTAATTTGCTCCTCCCTCTCTCTCTCTCTCTCTCTCTCTCTCTCTCTCTCTCGCTCTCTCTCACGCACACATACACGCACACACACACTTCCCCATCTCTCTCTCTCTCTTTTTCTCCGATTGTCCTTTTTATTTCGCCTCTACTTTTTCTTTGTGTTTCTTCCTTTCTTTCCCGCCTGTCTTCGCCTCTCTCTTTCCGCCTATCTCCGCCTCTCCGTTTCTTTTTTCTCTTCTTTTTTCATAATCTCCTATTTCTTTTCTCTCCATCTCTCTCTCTCTCTCTCTCTCTCTCTCTCTCTCTCTCAACCGTAACCCTCCCAATCAAACAAATGACACATACCTGTTGAATTCCACACATTCTGTTTCTTCTTTCATCTAACAACAAACACGTCGCTTGCAACTTTAATAAAAACCACTTTTACAAGACCACGTTCACAAATAAATATTTGCTGCTCCTCACTTGGCAGAAGAAAAAATTTAACCCCCCCCCCTCACCCTTGCAGTTTCAAATATCATAGCAAGTACTCGACTCCTAAAACTGGATTGGAAACATACCACGTGCGCTCACCTTTTTATACTTGCGGAAGGAGACTTCTCACACCTGCCAGTATCCTATATTCCTACAAAGCCACCATCCGCACATGCATGGAGTATTGTTGTCACATCTAGGCTGGTGCACCATCCACCAGCTACTCCCTCTTAGACGGGGTACAAAAAAAGAGCCTCTAATCTAATAGGTCCCTCATTATCTACCCAGCTCCAGCCCCTGTCCTATCTCCGCAATGTTGCTTACCTGTGGTTGTTTTACAAGTGCTTTAATGGAATGTGCTCCGATTAACTTGCTGCACTGGTTGCCCCTCGACGTAAATACACTCGACTAACCCGACAATCAGCTAAATCCCATCCATTCACTTTTGAGGTACCCAGATACCGGAGGGCTTTCTACTTTAATAGCTTCTTTCATCAAACTGCTAGCCTTTGGAATTCCCTCCCTGCCCTCTGTTTCCCTGACTTAACCAACATGCATAAGTTTTATTGTAATTTGAACAAACATTTCGCTGCACAAATTCCACTTAGAACGCCCCTGTAGGTATGGTCCCTAATTCACAATAGCCCCTTACGTCTCAGCGGCAATCGCCTTGGGGTGGGATTTTGCTACTAGTCAAGTGTGTCGGGGTTATTTCCGTTGTTACATCTCCTTACTAAAAGCTTAACAAAATAATGTCAATAGTACCGTGACCAAGTGTATTTTCAGCTCCCCAATTATTCTAAGAGTGGAAAGGAGCGATGTTAGCCTGACGTCAAGCAAACACATGAAAACGTATGAAATTACAAAGGTAAACAAAACACGTACTTTCTGACTTACTTGGCCTCAGAATGTTTTGTATTAAATATACAAAACAATTTATATTTAATTTTTAACAAAACAAATATTTTTATTTAAAGAATATAGCAGTAGTGGGACCCGTGGAAATTCCACAGTTGTATCCTTCATCGGTTGTACATTTCTGACAGACTTAAGAATATTTCTATTCTATGAACGCAGACCCCACGATATTATTGTACCATTTTTGTTTAAACTGAAACATACTTATCTAAGTACTCTGGTTAATGCAGTTTCAGAATATATCTTGTTATGGGGGAATCTATCTCCAAATCCCTTGTAGGAGTTTGTGATATTTCCATTCTGAGGACGTCCGGCGCGAACGTGGACACCACTATATTATTACACCTTCTATCAACAGAACAGATATTACACTTTGATCCCAGCCCGAAGGCCAATAAATTGTATGTTAGTTCGAGTCACGATCGACACCAGAGCGACATCAGATGAAATGTTTAAAAATTATTTTTTGCATTGTATCTTTAGCGACGGGCGATCTCATCTTTTAAACACAGGTAGAGGGTGATAACGTACGTACGAACATGAAATTGCCTTCACATATTTGCTGATGACACCACGCTCTACTCTTGTCATGTGGGTGAAACGGACGCGCACATATCCGAGGCAATGGCTGAATCCTTAGAAAGTGACCCTCAGTCGGTAGTGGAATGGGGTCATAAATTGATGGTAACATTTTATGCTGCTAAGACAAAGCTCTTTTCCTTCAACAACTACAATAAAACTCTTACACCACCGATTGCCATGACAAATAACATCCTACCTGAGAGTCCAACATTCAAACTCCTCGGCCTAACATTCACAGGTAACATGAATTGGAACAAATACATAGAAGACATTGCAAAGAAAATGTGCTCCCTCTACCGTTCTAGAAAACTTATCACACCTGACAGTATCCTATATATCTACAAAGCCACCATCTGTCCATGCATCGAATAATGCTGTCACATCTAGGTTGGTGCACCATCCACCAGTACCCCCCCTCTTAGACTATGTCCAAAAGAGAGTATCTAATCTAATAGGTCCCTCTCTA
Source organism: Sepiola atlantica (assembly GCA_963556195.1). Taxonomy (NCBI): domain Eukaryota; kingdom Metazoa; phylum Mollusca; class Cephalopoda; order Sepiida; family Sepiolidae; genus Sepiola; species Sepiola atlantica. The sequence continues at coordinate 65,413,721 of OY744522.1, forward strand.
TCCATCAAGCCCCAGCCCCTGTCTCATGCCCGCAATGTTACATCCATGTGCTTGTTTTACAAGTACTTCAATGGAATGTGCTCCGATGAACTAGCTGCTCTGGTGTTTCCTCGAAGTAAATACAACCGACCAACTCGGCAATCAGCTAAATCCAATCCATTCACTGTGGAGGTCCCTAGATGCCGGAGAGCTTTCTACTTTAATTGCTTATTTCCTCGAGATGCCAGCCTTTAGAACTCGTCCTTGCTCCCTGTTTCCCTGACTCTACCGACATGCAGAAATTTAAGACTAATGTGAACAATAATCTCGCTGCTCAGCTCCCAATTTAGGATGACCCTCTAAACTTTCACCCTAATTCTCAGTAGACCCTTACGTCTACAGTTGCAACTTGCCTTATTTTGGGTGAACTAAGTTAATAATAAAAAGGTGCCACCTGACGACCAAGTTTCCTCAAACTGTGATGGTATTTGGGCGTGTTTCCACTCACAGCATGTTCCAGGTTTCGAGTCAGTTTTATTTTATGCACTGGACTTTGAGAATATATCAATTATTGGCAATGATATAACGTTTTTATTTCCTTTACACGTGGTGTTAAATTTGTCCTGAACATCCTTATAATCATCCATAGACACAGACACAATATATATATATATATATATATATATATATATATATATATATATATATATATATATATATATATATATATATATATATATATATATATATACGTACAGAACAGTAATCCATGGACGCGTGTTCCTCGAAGTCCTTAACGGTGCTTAAGAGTCAGTCTACCACTATAAGCCGGTTTCTACCCAAGACCCGACACGGTCAGATCGACGGAAGCCCGTTACGCCCAACAGACACCGTAATGTATAGGTTTTAAATAAAACACTTTATATCTTGGTCTAAATATTCTAGTTTTGAGAAGATGTTGAACTCGTCACACAAAACCAGGTAAATGCCCAGTATTACTACATCAATCATATCATTTGCGTGTAGAAATGCTACGATGTATGTGTTCACACGTCTCTGTTTCTCTGTGTATGTTAATGTGTAAGTACGATCCCCTTTAAAATTCCTCCTGGGCAACCGAAAGGAATTCCGTTTTTCTCAAATGAACTGATTCCTAAATATTCAGAGCGTTACCTCCATTATATTTTCACGAATGAAAAGTTTCGATAGATAAAAAGTGGCAAACATTTTAGAAGAAAGTAGAGAAAATGAAGGACTAGAAAGAATAACGTGTCATATAAGTTTGAAAATGGAAAAAAAAAGAGAGACAGCAAAATTATTGAAAAGAAATGGGTACTGTTCCAGATGACACGCCTAATTTCCGTGACTTCGCATCGACAACGATCGGGCAGGTCGCGGAAGCGCCCGAGAGTTGCCGAGACGAAAACGTCAAGCTTGCAGGCGATAATATAAGAGGAATAAATTCAAAGAAAAAATACATAGATAAAACGATAAAACACGAACAAACTGTAGGATGAGGGGTCAAGAAATGGATAAAAAGAGTGAAAAGTATGAGGAGGAGGAGGATGAGGGGAGGAGGAGGAGGATAAATAAATGGGAAAGAAATGGTGGAGGCAAAGCAGACTCACTAGAAATAAAAAGAAACAGTGAGAGCAGAGAGTTTAGTGAGCAATAAAGGATCAGGGCAGTGATAGTGTAGAATTTGTGTAGTGGTAATAAAGGATTTGCAAAGCGAAAATCCATAACATATACGTCCTTCCTGTAATCTTATAGTAGAAACTTTCCAAAACCACATCATGCGATTCATTACTTATCATAAACTATCTGATCACATCAGTATCGCAGAGTTAAAAAAAAAACAACTCACTGATATCCCATCAATGTCGTCTACCATCAAATGTAATATCTTGAGATTATTTAGCTACATTAAGCGTTCCAGTGTGGCGTCATTCAAAATATGCATAAAATGCATCATGCAAGGAAGCCTGTCGAAAGATAGACAAAAGAAAAGATCGATAGACAACGTCTGTGAATGGATGAACATGAACATGAAACAAGCGAACACTTTGACCCAAGATCGTAAAGCTTGGGGGAAACTAAGCCATGTTAGTTCGTATTCTGCAACTCGCGACGAAAACGCTTCATAAGAAATAAAGGATGCGAGGAAAATAGGGGTAAAAAAGGACGAAGAAAAAGTGTGAGAGGAAGTAAGACATGTTTAAGGCAAAGAATGTAATGAGGGAAATCATTCATTCATTTCGTATGAATAAGATGATTCTATTGTTGGCATTGGTTTCCCCGATATCTTCTAAGTCAGAATCCTTTCTAGAAAGACGGAGCATCGTGATGGTTGCCAACATCCTAAGTGAAAGTCTTACTGTGCAACGAACTCTCAGAAGTGACTTCAAAGATCTTCGTAGATGTCTCCATAAAGTATGGAAATGGTCAAACCTTAGGGATTTATCTCTAAATGTCAACAAATGCATTCATCTTTCTGATCGGTTCATCATTCCCGATACGCCACTTAATTTCGAACCTGGACGAGACGACGCAATCCAAGGACTTTACTCACGCTCCCAATACATTCAGGCGACAAATATGGCCGGCGGTGTGATATTTCTCATCGCCGCTCTTTTGCCACTGTGGCAGCCAAAATCTTTCGACCGCTATACGTATCAGTGGTGCGACCCATTCTGGAATATTAGAGATAAGCCTCATCCCCCTATTTCGTTCGGAATATCCATGACTAGGAGCGAGTTTATAGACTTGCGACTCGGACGATCTATGGACTCCACACAGTCGTACAAACATCGATTGGAGACCCTCAACCTATACCTGCTGGAGCATAGGTGGTTGCATGCCGACCTCATTTTCATCTTTAATATCATTAACGGCAACTACAATGTACATCATGACCTCTTCCTCACACCTGCTCCGATTCATGGAAACCCAGAGAAGCTGTACCTGAGACGAGTTCGACTTAATCGTTGGAAGACGTCCTTTTCAGTTCGGGTCGCTACATTGTGGAACCGGCTGCCAGAAGCTGTGGTCATCATACAGACAACCAAACAATTCAAGGCAGCGCTTGATGCATCATGGTCGCTGATCTTTGTATGATTACCTCTCAGTTGGGTAGTTGAGGAAGCAAAACATCATCAAAAGGAATTTAAATATACTTTTCGAGGAGTTTTTTCATTCCCACGCGAAGTCGTGATCTCCACATAATCCAGCAAAAGATGAACCATAGGCGATTTCGTATCACTAGAAGAAAGGCAGAATTTTCTGTCCGTGTTTCTGCTACGTGGAATATCCTAACCCTAACCAGAGGCAGTGACGATCTCTATCACTTCCAGGTTAAAAGTCGCACACATTCAAGCAGGATATAGACGTACATAATATTGTCTATGTGTCCTTTTACGTTACTTGTTTCACTTTGCTATTTTTGCCAATAAATTTGATTTGGTCTGATTTTCATGTATGTATATATGTGTATTTATATGGGTGTATACACGTATATATGTGTATGCATATGTGTGTAGATATATGTATATTTGTATATATGTATATTTGTATATATGTATATTTGTGTATGAAAATGTATATATTTATGTATACATATGTATATATATATATATATGTGTGTGTGTGTGTGTGGGTGTGTGTGTGTGTGTGTGTATGTGTGTGTGTGTGTGTGTGTGTGTGTGCATATACATGTATATATGGAAATGCATGTCTGTATATGTATATATACGTCTCTGTATTATATACATGTAAAAATACATATATGTATATATATGCGTGTATGTATATATGTATATATATATATATGTGTGTGTGTACGTATGTTTATATATATATATATATATATATATATATGTGTGTGCGTGTGTGTGTGTGTACATATATACGTATGCATGTATGCGTGCATGTATATATACGTACATATATGCTTAGGCCAGAAAAAATATTTCAAATACGTGACGGAGTTGGGGCCCTTATCACCTTCAAAGTCGGTGTTCATCTCTGTCGTCACGTTATATTCAGTAGGTGTTTGGAGAAGATGCGATAGGTGTAACACAAATTGAGGAGTGTTTTTGTTTTTTAATAAAAAATGAAAAAAATGAATAAATAAAAAATAAAAAATGGTACCAGCCTAGGCTGACACCAGACAAAATATTTGTATAGGGTCAAGGAGGATGAGAAGACCGAGAAAAGACAGCACAAACCAGACCTCCACTGGAAGTGTAGAGAGTGCTGGGACCTTGGAGAGGCTTATTTCCACCAAAATCCCAGAAAAGACCAATAGTCCTTACCAGCGAGAAATCAATGGTAAATGGCTATTGCGATACTACAAGGTTATTTGCTGTGGCTATCAAAAAGAGGTGGAGAATACTGGAAATCTGGGGAGAATAATAGACGTAAAAATACCTATCCTTAGTTGTGCCAAAAGAATATCTTAACAGAACGTCGCAGTTTATGAAGTTTAGAATGGAATCAAAGTAAATATATATATATATATGTGTGTGTGTGTGGGTGTGTGTGTGGGGGGGTGTATGTGTGTGTGTGTGAGAGAGAGAGAGAGAGAGTTTCGCAGGTTGTTATTATCGAGATAACTATTAGGGATAACCTCTCTTCAGCCTGCTTAAATATCTCAAACGATAAGCGTATATAAGTGTGTCTGACAACTAAATTTATCTCCTTGCGTTCTTCTTACAGAAATGTTGGAACCTACAAGCGAATAAGTGAAATCTGGGTTCCTTGTACATTAAAACTAGTTTACCTCGGGTTGTTAGCGCTCGATAGATTTGAATGACTGTCTGTCTCGGAGAAGGATCACTTTGATTTCAAAACTTGGGTAGACGGGGCTGTTCTATAGCAACCCATCTAAGAATAGAAAACTCTTATGAAAAACATGCGACTAAAGTGATTACTGGTTATCTTGCCTTGACACATCACCGAATGTTTATTACTGAAAGCTTGGACAGTCGTATTCGTGTGGTACAAACGTTTGTCACTATTATCCAATTGATTTACAAATGTTTCTCTGCAAGATTTGACCCTAAATTTGAAAGTATGATGTTTGGCTGCCATTTTGGTACTATAGGCCATGCACATCTGCAGCTAGTCTTAACATCCATTTACAACATAACTGACGTTAATGAAGAAACATGATAAGATTGCAATCATCTGTTTAATGCAAACTAATAAGGTTAATTTTGCAACAAAACGACTTTACCTTTTTCCAATATAATCGCTATTCTATAAACCGTATTTCTTATTGCTTCATCCTTTCTTGAAAACTGTTCCATGCAAAAATTGGACGGGAGTGGCAAACAAATATAAGTCAGATAAGGCTATATCTGACAGCTGTTTCCAATTTAGTGGTTTCCACTGTTCTCCCTGTCGTATGAAGGAATGTATTCTTCTGATTAAAATTCACCCTAGAAGATTTAAGGCCCCTTCATTTCTTCTCCAAACGCCGATTTGTAACCATTTTTTTATACTAACACCTTCGCCGTACACGTTACAGCCACTCTCTTTTTCTCCCTCTATCTCTCTACCTCTGTCTCTCACTCTTTTTCTTTCTCCCTCTCTACCTATCTTTCTCTTATCCTTTCTCCCCCGTTTCCTTCTCTCTCTTTTCCTCTCTTTCCGACTATTCACCTTCTCTTGCTTTTTATCTCTCTTACTTTTACTCTCTCCTTATTTCTCTTTCTCCCTCTCTCTTACTCGTTCTCTGCCTCTTTTATTGGCCTTTTATCTTTCTTTCTTTTTTGCCCTTTCTCTCTCTCTCTCTCTCTCGCTCTCTCTCTCTCTCTCTCTCTATTTATCTATCTATCTATCTATCTCTCCCTCCAATTTCTCTTTATTCTATCTCTATTTTTTTTTTGCTTTACCTCTCTATTGCTTTCTTTTTCTTGCTTCTTTCATCCTCTGTTTATCACTGTTTCTTTTTATATTTTGTTCTCTCTATCTATCTACCTACCTATTTATCTATCTCCTTCTCTCTCTCTCTCTCTTTCTCTCTCTCTCTCTCTTTCTCTCTCTCTCTCTCTCTTTCTCCCTCTTTTGTGTGTGTTGTTTGATTTCCCTGTTATTTTGAACATCATCAAGATAAATAATAACTGTTTTTCTTTTTCTTTATGTTAGTCTCGATCCAGGGCGGGGTCTGCAAAAATGGATGTTGGTCTCCACTTGGCATGATCACAAGCTTGGTCCTGGTGAAGGCCGATTTGACGGAAACACTAATAGTTGTATCTTCTTTGATAGGGATGACACGTACAGTCTTTAAACATCTGTCAGGGTTTTAAGCAATAATAAATATTAAAGTATGACTTCTGATTGTTACAACAACAAAAAATTAAATATCGTTCCTTTTAGAAATAAATAGTCGAATCAACATTGTCGAAGTCGTAATAGTTTTAGTAGTCATTATTGTAGCACTAATAGTTGTATCTTTTCGATACAGATAACACATGCAGTTTATAGACACCAGTTCGGTTTCAAACAGCAATAAATATTAAATTAAAGTGTCTAATTTTTACTAAAACATCGAAATAAAATATCGTTTCTTTTTTAAATAAAAAAAAAGGTGTGATGAAATAAATACTGTTTTTGTGGATGTTTAAAAAAGGAAAATAATTTAATTACAAAAAAAAAACATTTTAATCTTTAAAATAAAAATGAATTCGGGAACCTTCCAAATTTGAAAGAAATTTGGAAGCATTTAAGCAGCCGAATAAAGTCACTTAAGTTTGCTTTAAAATTCTTAGAAAATCTTGATCGATTCAAAGATTGAAAGTTTTAGAAGCAATTTACATCCAACAACTTTATAAATAAAGATTGAAGCAACATCCCCTTTAGAGTTTTATAACAATGTTTTTCAAGTAATAATTAAATGTAGCTTTTAAAATACTATTTAAAATTGGTAAAATAACAAAACAAACTGTATAGTTACAAAAATATTTTTAAAAACATTCCTGTATAAGAAATCCATAATAACAGTACAACTTTATAAAATCGTAAAGATATTGACAATTGTTATCATTTAACATTGCCAAACCGAAATCAGCCTTTTGATTTCGTGTCAAAACTTGGCGTCTAATATTAGTTCAAGGAATAGAATTTCTTTTAAAATTTTCTTTCGAGCACTTGTTTGTAGAATTGGAATACAAGAAATAGAAACCTACTTATTAATAAACTAAATCAGTAATGATGACATCCGAAGGTGCTACGACATCGCGCCGATCGAGAGCAAGATGAGGGAATGGAGGCTCAGATTGTTTGGGCATTGGCTGAAGCCCGACAACAACAACGCTGCGAAACTCGCTTTTAAATTTCAAGTTGCCAGGAAATCCGGTGATGAGATGGGCAGACGCCCTGTATAATAATTTCCATCAAATCCGACTTCACCAGGACCAAGCCTGTGATCATGTCAAGTGGAGACAAAATCCATTATTGGAGACCCCGTTCTGGATCGGAACTAACATAAAGAAACAGAAAAACAATTCATAACTTTGTTGTAAACACCAAACAAAAATCTTTTGCATTTATTCATTTATTCATTTTGATCATTTCTATAGACATTTTTACTTATCCTTTAAAAGTGGTCGTAAAGAAAGGAAAAGAAAGAAGAAATCAATTTGCGTGGGCAATGGTGGGGGGATTTGCTTGTAATTTACCATTTCGAAATGAATCGGAATTGCTAAAAGCAAAGTCAGTTAACCAAAAGAAAAGGCAAGAAAAATAAATATTTTAAGACAAATGTCAAAAATATGTCCATTTTTGCAACAGAGCGATTGTTATATTAAAATAAAAACAATTATTGATTATAATAACAATAACGAAGAATAGGTAATTAATAAATTGTACTTTTGTAAGGCAATATGAAAATGAGTTATCCTTACAACTCGTATATACATAAAGAATATATTAAAAAGATAGGGTGCTTTTAAAATCCATATATATATATATATATATATATATATATATATATATATGGATTTTTAAAATTTAAATAAAATCAAATAAAAAATGATTCGTACAAGAGATGTGCTTCAGATTATTTATTAAGGGTTTTTTTCAAGTCGTATAGAATATTTCTTTCTGAAACTTGATTTAAATATTGTTTAAATCAATAATTACATAATAGCTCCAGCTTATGGAACTTATAACTTATTTGGCTAAATTTATTTGAAGATTTGGATTAATTCGCATGAATAGTTTTAAAGGTGAGTTGTCATAAGTGAATTTGAATAAAGTGTTTCAATTACTTATATGATCCATATACCCGTATCTCTCTCCCTCTCTCTCTCTCTCTCTCTCTCTCTCTCTCTCTCTCTATATATATATATATATATATATATATATATATATAGTATTAATTACCATATTAATGTTAGTGAGATGTTCTATTACCTGTGATAGTTTATGTAGATCTGGTTTTATAGACAATCAAGTGCTCATGGTGACTGGCTGTTTTTCGCCATGTATATTTTAGAGGAGACATTTAAAAGGCAGTTAGACTACTTGACAAGTCACGAAGCAGACAGGTGAGTAAACCGTCGTCTAAACTTAGCTACAATAAAAAGATTAATAAAAAGGTTTAGGCATTTGTGTCCGGTGATGACGATTAATATACTTTAATAAAATATTGTAAAATATACATACATACATACATCTACTGGAGAGAACTTGAATGCCTACTGGAGAGAACTTGAATGCCTACTGGTGAGAACTTATATGCCTACTGGTGAGGAATTGAATGCCTACTGGAGAGAACTTGAATGCCTACTGGAGAGAACTTGAATGCCTACTGGAGAGAACTTGAATGCTTACTGGAGAGAACTTGAATGCCTACTGGAGAGAACTTGAATGCCTACTGGAGAGAACTTGAATGCCTACTAGACACTTTCCTCGGGCGTGTAAGGTCTCTTTGTACAGGGGTTTGTCAGAAAAATATAGTATTAGGATACTTCCTCCAACAAGTAAACCCTGACCAAATATTCAATTTCACCTAGTATTCTAAGCCCAAATAATATACACTTCGTTATGGCTACCCACGCTGGCTTATACAAGGAATCGTGCAACTTTTTGAAGTGAGGTTGCCTCTAGTAACATCACTAAGCTGGATACTCCACCAGGCTAGATGAATTCCTGTCCTGGAATTCGGTAAGACCAAGAGACGACAAGAACAAGAAAGATATATAATAGCATACTTAATTGATCAGTTAACGATAGGATTATTAATGTTCTTCACTTCTTTATTAACCCAACGTTTGACAGGTAATGGAGAACTTTAATGGAATATTTGAATAATATCTATGTATATCATATAGAGAGCAAGTGTTAGTCCCAGGGACGGGTCCCTTGATTTGTGTGAACTTCGACTAAAGTAAAATTAAACAAAACCGAGAAATATATATATATATATATATATATATATATATATATATATATATATATATATATATATATATAATTAACTTGTTACAAATATCCAGGGGGTATGAATCCGAAGGAAGTTGAAACCGGGTTTATGAGGGTGCTCAATGAAAATTCAGAGCAAAATATATATTTTTTGATTTTATTCCATTAATTGCGACAAAACAGGTTTTGTTTCATTGGTGCGAGCAGCTACCAACTCATCGGGCGAAAGGAATTTGAATTCCTTTCGCCCGATGAGTTGGTAGCTGCTCGCACCAATGAAACAAAACCTGTTTTGTCGCAATTAATGGAATAAAATCAAAATATATATATATATATATATATATATATATATATATATATATATATATATATATATATATATATATATGAAAATGGAAAGCTAAAAACTATCTTATTTTTGTATTGATCAACGTTTCGTCTTTATTGTAGACTTCCTCAAGATGAAGTAAAACGCAGAAAAAATCATAGACATTTATTTTGATTTGCCTTTAAAAAAAGTAAATAACACTCGTAAGCAACGACAGATATGTACAATTGCTTAGTTATAAAGTTATGGTTTAAAAATTATCAATAGGATTTAAATTTGAACATTTCGTAAGACGTTCGTAAATTTTGTTGAAAAAAACTCTTTTTTTAATTCATATATTCTTTCATTTACGTATCTGTTCATAAACGTAAATATATTTTCAAGAAACTAATTACAAGAAAAGCGAGAAAAGATATTAAAGTAAAAATACTTCCGGGCAACGCCATATATTCGCGGATTATATATATATATATATATATATATATATATATATATATATATATATATATATATATATATTCGCAAGCGTCGAACACTGTAGACGACAATGAAACTGTGTATCTTAATTTCAATTACTGTTTGTGTCGATTTCTCGCGGTCGCGTGGTCTTTAGCGTTTGTCTTGTAATTCTAGACTGAATCTACGAACAGCGTTCGAATCCATGCGACCGCCTGCGACCGCCTGCAACCGCCACTCCTGCACTGATGAAGGTAAAAAACCCGAAACGATATCGTCTGTAGGTGAAAAACATATTAATATTAATATTTATAGTATATATATATATATATATATATATATATATATATATATATATATATATATATATATATTTGAAACGGTTTCTGAAACCAGTAAAATGCAGAAACTTTTTTTTAAATAAACATATTATTTATTTCAAATTCAAATTTTCGATTCACAAAGGAATCTTCATCAGGATAATAGACAGCTTTTTTTCTTCTTTTTTTAACGACATGGTGTCGCTTGATCTTGTGCTCCAGTTGTTAACGAAGCTCGTTGTGTAATGATGTCCACAAGTGAATATTAACTAAATAATATGTTTATTTAAAAACCGTCTCTGCATTTTACTGGTTTAAAAAAACGTTTCAGATTACAAAATGTAAATGCACTCTATACAGTGGAAACATTTTACTAATATATATATATATATATATATATATATATATATATATATATATATATATATATATATATATATATATATATATAAAGAATAATGAAAGTAAAAGTTAGAATTACAAATTTTATTAAATCATTAATAGTTCGAAAACAATGAGTAATCTTAAATCCTAATCCATGGATTTTCAAAGATAAATTCTTCTCTTCAGAGGATAAATACCGGTAATGTATTTATTACCGGAAACATAGAAGCTTCTTAACAATAATTTTAAAAAATGTTTTTAATAGTTTTAATATAAATTATTTTCCGTTATTCGTTTATAGTGATAAATATACTCACTTTTTTAAAAGTCTTTACTGTATTTCACCCCTTTCTCAATTTAATTTAATTCACCTGCTGACTTTCTTTATCCGCATAACGCTATTCCATCCCGTCACCTAATAGTGCCTGACGTTCACTAGACAAACTCGACAATCGACTAAATCCCATCCATTCACTGTGGAGGTCCCCAGATGCCGGAGAGCTTTCTACTCAAATAGCTTCTTTCCTCGTGCTGCTGGCCTCTGGAACTCCCTCCCTGCCCCCTGTTTCCCCGACGGTACAGACATGCAGACATTTAAAACTAATGTGAACAGACATTTCGCTGCGTAGATCCCAATTTAGTTTAACTCCCCCCCCCCTCCAACCTTCTTCTTTTTTCTTTTTTCTCAGTAGCCCCTTACGTCTACAGTGGTTGCCTGCCTTGTCTGGGGTGAACTATGTTAAAAAAAAAAAACCTTCCGTTTATGTGTAATTCAGCTATGGTTTATATTAGATATAAGACATTAAGACATTTGACCATTTAGAATCTATTATTATTGGTTTCTTGTTGATTATATTTAATCTCGATATTATTATACCCACTACTGTGTTGTAAATGTTACTTGAGTTCTTAAATACCTTTTTGGGTTATTGCTAAGCCAAATTTTGATATAACTAGAAATATGCTTTATTATTTATATGAGGATTGGACTTTGGATCCACGTATATTGGGTTAACTTGATCCTTTAAATATGGCTCGTATGTATTGTTATTGAAGTTCAAAGTGATATCTAAAAAGTTAGTCATTTTAATGTTAGCTAATACGGCAACTCTTTTACCTAACTTTTACATTTCCATATGTATAAGTATTTACCCTTGACCGTGTTTGCATCCCTTATTATAGCACACCCCTCATCTCTTTATAGGCCGATAACAGTATTATCAAATATATTTGTGAGGGTATATAGAATATGTAGCACTACAAGATCTAATGTTTCTGCGGAGTTTAGAACACCCATCGCCAAATCAAAGGAATTTGACACTTTAGTTTTTATCCATTGATCATAATTATTGATTTAAGTTGATTTTCTACACTTATAATGATGTTGAGTTCATTCTTTGATATTTAGGTATAAATATCGGCGAACTCCAGATCGATGTTAAAGAGTTATTCAGATGGAGATAGATGGAAATCTACGATGTTGAATTGTAGAAAGGTACATTAATTTTTATTTTCGCTATTAATAAACCAAGCGATTTCTTCGGCAGTGTTGATCCAATTCCGTGGTTAAATAATAGCGAAGATCAAACTAAATGTATTTTCTGACAAGTCATATACAACGCTTGTCAACACACTCTGAACATATTTTTACGTGCCGAAAATTCTTCTAACTTGTTCCAGACTCCTTCAAGAAGCAGTGAGCCCCTAAAGAAGTTAAAGGGCTACGATAAAGTTATACACCCATTGTTACACCTTATTTAGTATTATTAGACTGGGTTACTGTTGCGGAGAGATGTAGGAAAATTATAATTTATTTGGGTCATAGGTAGCTATAAACATCTGATTCTCATTAATACATACTTGTAGTCATCAGACCCAGTGCAATCAAAATATAGTTTTTCATATAATAAAATTAACTAAACATCAAAAATAAAACAATTTTCTCACAGTTATGACTGTCACCCCACTGCAATTGTGCCCAGTTTTTGTGTGTTCCCCTTCTTCCCAGGGCACCTTCCCATCATTGTCTACAATATTGGCATATTAAATATAGATCAACCTGGCTTAAACCAGTTCGACTCAAAGGTAATTCCGGAACTGGGTGTTAATGCTCCCTCCACAATCTATATCACAGTGACTATTCTTTGTAAACAAGCCAGTATGTGATTCGTTTTAATCAACAAAAACTCAAAATTATCCAATTATCCAATGTTATACATTACTAGACGACCCGTGAACCGTTTGGTCAACGTTGGTACATTGTACATTAGTGTAGTACACATTTAGTTCCCTTAAACAATTCTGAAGATAAATAAATAGATATTTTAGCAACAAACGAAACTTACCAAAATTTAGTGAGATTTTATAAGGTTTAAGGCTTGAGGTTTGGTTTGTTTTACGGCATATCAACCATGTAGAAGTTATTTAATGCTAAACAAAAGTGTCAAATGTAATTCCATAGGTAGGATAATTGTTCTATATTCCCAGAATACACTTCTATCAGAATACATTACTCTCAGAATACATTGCTCTTAGAAGACATTGCTCTTAGAATACATTGTTCTTAAACTACATTGCTCCTAGAAGGCATTGCATTACTCTTAGAAAATATTTCTTCAAGAAAACATTACTCTTAGAAGGAAATTTCACAGAGAGGGTACATTCATTACTCTCAGAAAACACTACTCTTAGAAAATATTATGCCTCGAAAACATTACTCATACAAAACATTACTCTTTGACAGTGGTAATTTTATTTGTTCTTATCACGATTGAAGCAATCGCCTTCTAGTATCTATTTGGGAAGAAAATAAAAAGGAGAAATAAGGTTTTGATGTTTAAATAAAATGAGATTTAATAATACGGTTGTTGATGGACTTATAGACACTAGGGCATGAAGTGACCAGCCGATTGATTGGATCAAACCTCTCCGACATCCCGTCTAGCCGAAGTAAGAGCCGAAGTAGAGTGTTGCAGTAGAGTGATCCATCAGAATCCCATCCGAAGACACTACGAGTCGCCACCCAGGGTCTACATGTGCTTTCGGTGGTAGGGTTACCCCTCTCCATGGGATTGCAATCGGCGAATTCTAAGCTCCACCAACAGGGCGGGAGATATCACGAATAATGGGGTAATGTTGGTACATTGTACGTCAATGGATACATCTAGTATTTTCCTTTTCTTCTTTGTTTACGTCGTTTATTTTCTACACCATCCTCTTACTCTCCTCTGTTTCCAATTCTTCTTTATTTACGTCATTTATTTATTCACGCCAACCTTTTACTCTCTTTCTCTTATACTGCTGCTACTAGTCTCTCAACTCCTCGCCTCTCACCAATCCCCTTACCCTATTGTCTTTTCATTTATTCACCCCCTGCTACACCTCTCCGTATTATCTCTTCCTATAAATTTCTCTTTCCTATTCCCCTTTTCACACCACTCCTCGTCTCATTTGCTGTTCCTCCACTATCTAAAACATTAAATATGCAAAGAAACAAGCAAGTTAGATTATCAGGTTTTAGTATCATGGAGATAAGAATGTAGTCTCCCTATACCGGACAAGAAAACTTCTTACAACCGCTAGTATCATATATTTCAATAAAGCCATCATTTGCCCATGCAGCGTATTGCTGCCACATCTGAGCTAGTGCACCAACCACTAGTATCTCCCTCTTGGACAGGGCGCAAAAAGAGTCTCTAACCGAATAGGTCCCAGACTGTCTTCTAAGCTCCAGCGCCTGTCCCATCGCCGCTATATTGCATCCCTGTGCTCTTTTACAAGTACTTCTGCGGAATGAGCTCCGACGAACTTACATGTACTTATATACTCGCCTAACCCGAGTAGCAACAAAATCCCACCTCAGATGTCGGAAAAATTTCTACACTAAAAGCTTGTTTCATCGGGCTGCTTGCTTAGAATTCCCTCCTAGCTCCCTGTTTCCCCGACTGTACTTACATGCAGAAATTTAACTGTAATGTGAACAAACATTTTGCTGTACAACTAATTTGGCTGTACATAAATCCAAATACGTATAAAAACATATAAATAAAAAACCTCAGTGTTAAATAATATTAAGTTAAAATTTAATAAAACACCCAAAACACCTAAAATAATCAGTCTTTTATAAACACGGAGCTTCTCCTACAAAGGAACATTTAGAAACAGATACCGCCACTAATAGACGGTGAATCACCCCCTTTTGGTCATTCCTAAAAATACATAAGCATGAAGCAGGGAAGCTTTACGCCGAGATTGTACGCACACAGGTAGACCTTTAAATACAAAGACAAGGCCAAGACAACACTTGCGACCCGAATATGCCAATCAAAAAGATGAGGGGACACCCTTCACCATCAAATGGAAAGTAATAGAGAGAAAACTATCATACTCTCCAGCCATAAATAGGTGCCCTATGTGACGCAGAAAAATATTGCATATTAACGGCAATTATTGATCAAAATACAAACTGTTTAAACATTAGGGACGAAATTTTTAATGGGTATGTAGATTCCAGTGGCTTCTTGTTCCATTTTTCTCTTCCTTTTTCGATAGTACTTTCGATTTTATTCGTCAAATTATCATCAGGCAGTGATAATCTTGATGTTTTTACAACTATGTCTTTACTGTTAACTTTTGTTAACGGCTAGTAATGTTCGAATTTAAAATAAGAATGGGCGGGATTAACTTTATAAATATTGATATATACACATACCTTACTTTATATGTATGCACTCACTAAATTGTAAAATTTACCACTAAAAATAATGTGCCAATGTTACTCACCGTGTGGCCTAGAATATATATTCAAGAATTCATGATAATATGTTCATTAGTTTCGGAGATTATCTTGTACATAGAAATATGTACATAGAAATATATATATATATATATATATATATATATATATATATATATATATATATATATAATTTATTTTTATGTAATTATTTTTATTGGTGATTGCAGCGTTCGTTGTTATTTTGCTTACTATTATTTCGATTGTCTCACTTCCTAAGTGATTAAGATGCAGAAAATTGCATTATTAGTCGCCCTTAACTTCATTGGACGTATTTTTCGTTAATATATATATTTTTATTTATTTTATATGTACGTATAAAATACATATATATATATATATATATATATATATATATATATATATATATATATATATATATATATATATATATATATATATATATATATATATATATGTATATATACATGGATTTTGAAATATATATTTAAAAAATACGGTGAGTAACATGGGCACATTATTGGTTTATAAATGTTAACATTTAGAGGGTGCATATATATATATATATATATATATATATATATATATATATATATATATATATATATATATATATATATATATAGTGTTTTTCTTTTAATTTATTTTATGAACTGATCATTAGGAATTTTGGAATACATATTCTCAGTAACACGGTGAGTAACATAAGCCCATTATTTTTTTAAGTTACTATTTAGGGGATGCGCCCACCTAAACTCTCTCCAGCCCTCAAAATTATTTTTAAATAAGTTAGATACAAGAAACCTAATAGAGAAAAGAATTGATTCACATAAAATTTTGAGTTATATTAAGTAATACATTTATAAAAGGATTAGTGTGCAGGCGTGAGCGTTAATAATATTTATGTGCTTGAAAAAAACCTAAACTGTTTAACTTATCATTATGAATTATGAAATATGTATTTTAGGTAACATGGTGAGTGACGTATAGATATTATTTATTTATTTACTTTTAATTTGTAAACTGTATCATATAGGGAGGTTTCACCAAAACCGAACCATATTTCCAATTAAAACAAAAACATTAAAATTTAAAACTAATGCTATATTTATTGCTTATACTAATCCTGGGAGCCAAATAGTTTTAGAAGTAATAACAGTTTTAAAATGGGTCTCTCCGTATACGATTTCGACTCGTCCGATTCCTTTCGTAGATGAGTTGTTTTAATATATTGTATTAAAGTTCGGCTAAAGACTCAGGGTTCAAATACTTTTCAAGATGAGTTTTTCATTCTTTTTTTCAGTAAAACAACGAAAATTCTTATTTTGAGTATATTATTTTGGCTATTTTTTCATTATCATTTGTACACGAAGACGGGTGTTACGTTTACACTAACTGTGTATTAATCGGAAGCGTAGTATTATTATACTGACGTCACTGTTCACAACCGAGTACTGCAACTCTGTCCTGGTTTTAAGTTGTTTATCACTAATTAAAATGTAGAATAATATTTGGTTCAGAGGTGGGAGCAGAAGTTTCTTAGGTTCCTATATTTCCCCAGGCAACGACGAGCACAGGTATCGCTAGTATATATATATATATATATATATATATATATATATATATATATATATATATATATATATATATATATATATATATATATATATCCCTGCGGTGATGAGAGCCGTAAGCTCGAAACGACGTAGTACGTAGGTAAAATATTATAGCAAAGTATGATTTACTATTATATATGTGTATACATATGTGTGTGTTTATTTCAGTATCATACATTATTGAATGATTAGATTGTTAAAAGGCTTACGACTCATTAATTTGGGGGAAAGCTTGCTGACTCTCAATTGATACCGTTCAGGACACCCAGAGGTGGGAAAATCCAATCATTCAATAATGTATGATACTGAAATAAACACACTTTTAATTTCATTAACTGAGCATTCTGTCTTAATCAAACATATTTTATGTACGCGATATATATTTTAATTATGATCATTATAAACGAACACGTATTTCGACGTCTACAGGTCAGTAGCATGACTGGATCTAGCTTGATTCGAAACCGGGACCCAAGTGATTGAAACCCGGCGCACTTACCAGTAGGCCACAAAAACTCGCTAGCTACGGAAAACATATCTTTTCATTTTTTATTAATATTATTGCTTTTGTTTTTGCGATATTGATAATTGAACGTATTCAAACGCACACACACATACACATACATATATATATGAGAAGAATGTTGTAGTTTGCTTGGAGCATTGTGTATAGTGTAAGAATAATTGTTTGGAGGCGATAACAATATATACATATATATATATATATATATAGAGAGAGAGAGAGAGAGAGAGAGAGAGAGAGAAAGAGAGAGAGAGGTTGTGTGTATTTAGGCAGCATTATTTAATTTAAGCAAACATTATTAACCATAACAAAAATCATCTGCATTATTATACATTTTTTTCTATTTTTTCTAATGATCTTTTTTGCGTCAAAATAAAAAAAAAATTAATGTTCCACACGTAACACGAACATATCTATTCTTTGTCGAATCACTTTTTGAAAAAGCCAGAGAAGCTTTAAAAAAAACAGTCTATAACGCACATTTTAAGTCAGTTACACGTCACGAGAACGAACCAGTGGAGTTACAGGATAGATGTAAAAAAAAAATTCGAGACGCCATAATTAGCGTTACAGGATAAATTGTATTACGTTAAGCATTTTTATCTTTAGTCAAATCGAGCAAGTTACAATTAATATGTAAGTTACTCTATTTGACTAAAGATAACTTCGTGTAATTTTTTAATTGGTTTCAGATAATATTATTTTCGTCATATTAATTCAAATGTATCTTAAATGAGAGGAGGCAGTTATATTCTTGTAAATGCTTGTAAATTGAGCTAGATTTTGCAAGGTGCATGGTGAGGCGATGGGATAGGGTAGTGGTTGTAAAACAAATGTAGCTATTAGCTTTAATATTATCATGGGTGTTGTATTCTCCCAACTTATAAATAACATTAGTTCTTTCTAATGTTTTATGGGTTGGAGAGGAGTTGTTTTTTTTACAGAACACCGAATAGAATTTCTAAATCTTGGACCTAACTGCGACCTTTTTAATCGATTCAACCATCAAAACAAAACAAAAACAGAAATAAAATTAGTATACAAATAAACACATAGCTAAACTAGAAACAGAAAATAAAATTACAACACATCCCAGCTTACGTGATCTCCTAAAAGCAGAAGCTATAAGAATTGGACACCATCAAAACAACAATCTAATTAATTATTAACTCCCAATCTATAAAAGAAGCCGCTAATGAACAACGCAATCATCAAAATATCATTATAAAAAAGCGGACAAAACAAACATAATTTAGTACTTAATAAATCTGACTAACACACCAAACTACAAACAATTATTGATGAACACACAAAGTTCAAAACAATTAACAACAATCCTGCTAATACATTAAAGACACAAGTTAACAGACTTCTCACCACCAATAACGCACTAATAAATAATTACCAACTTCACAAAATAATCAGTGATTAAATAATTTGGTTATTTATACGGAACAATTAAAATACATAAACCTAATTCTTCTCTTCACCATATCATATCCCAAGTTACTACTCCCATACATCCAGTAACAAAAAACCTAAACAGATTTATCAGCCCGTATCTACCCAGTAAATATAGCGTTAAGTCCACACAAGCACTATTAAAAATCCTATAAACCAAACAAGCGTATTCACTAATGTACCTGTAAAAGAAACAATTGATTTGATTATCAATAATATATACAATAACTCGTCTCTCTCCACTTAAAATCAATATAAAATACTAAACAATTACTATTAATTTGCTCCACTGAAGTAGTTTTTAATGACTTCAAGAAAAACATTTACACTCAACTTGATTCAATGGGTACGGTCCTCGTGCCGACTTTTAGCAAATTCTATATGACAAACCTAGGAAACAAAATATTTAATAACATTATAAAAGAATTCTTATTTTAATGATGACCAAATACACAAACTACTGAACCTTTTAAAATAAAACAATGTTTGCTTGAATATATATATATATATATGTGTGTGTGTGTATGTGTGTGTGTGTGTGTGAAAAGATGACAGACGGAAAACAAGTCAAAATGCAGGAGAAAAACAAAAACAAGAGATTTTTTTGACCGGTTTCGTTCCTGGGGAACGTCTTCAGAAATTGAAGAATACAGAAAATTATTTTATTTTATATTGAAGGCACACACATGGGATGAGGGGGAAAAATGATCTGCTTGGAACATGTGAGGAGACATTAAGTGATGTCGGGACATGATAAGTAGGTGATACATTGTTCAAAGGAGGTGGGGGAGGGAGGCGGCAGAGAACATAGCTACGGTGAACAGAAAGGGTGGGGATGAAATTGACACATTGGAAAGTAAGCATCTAAAGATTAATAAGAAATAAACAGGGATGGGTCAAGCTAATTTGTCAACAATAGGTTTTTAAAGAGCAATTCATGAAAATGAAAAGCCGAGGTGGGAAAAATGTGTGAAAAAAGAAGATAAAAAGGAAAGACAAGTTAAAGGTTAAGAGAAAAACAAAAATATAAATGGGTTTAAAAATAGAAAAATAAGAGAGATGTATTTAAAAAAGGTTAGATTGTAAATGAGAGCTTGTAATAATCACAAAAAATATATAAAAATATATAAACAATTTTTTCCACCCGCCCGTTTCATTTATTAAAGAATAATGTTTCCTCTGAAATTTCCCTTACCATTTTGTTGTATTCTAAATCTACACTCACACACACACACACACACACACACACACATACATACATACATATATATATATATATATATATATATATATATATATATATATATATATATATAATTAACTTGTTACAAATATCCAGGGGGTATGAATCCGAAGGAAGTTGAAACCGGGTTTATGAGAGTGCTCAATGAAAATTCAGAGCAAAATATATATTTTTTGATTTTATTCCATTAGTTGCGACAAAACAAGTTTCGTTTCATTGGTGCAAATAGCTACCAACTCATCGGGCTAAGCGATGGAATTCAAATGGCAAAAGTTCACCTTAACGGGAGATTGAAAATTGAAAATACATTGGAGCGGGAGGGGGACAGAGTTGGGGCTTTGGCTATAACGGTGACATGGGACATGAGAGGGGAGGGGGAGGACCCCAACAAGTCGTGTTTCAAATTATTACGTGGGAGGTTTTTCACGTGTCTGTGCTGTGATGATCTCAATCTCGGCCGGGGTGGGAGGAAGGGAGATGGATCGACGGCCAGAGTGAGTTAAATTTAAAATGAGAATAAAATTATGATTACAACCGTCAATCCTATTTTATTTTAATTCTAATAAGTAATTATCATGAGGATAAAAATGTTTGATAATTTTAATTTAGGGTATTAATTGCTACTTTTGCATTTTATTTATTTTATTTTAATGTTTTGTTTATTATTTGTAGTGAATTTTGTTGTGATTATATTTTTTAAATTGTGATTATATTATACCGAGATCAATACTAGTGGAATTATTTTCTAAGAGAAGTTTTCTGGTGTTACCAGTTTTATCATTAACAAAACCGATTATGATAACAATGATAACGCCTGCCAATCATACCTACGATAGTCGCAGTGATAACAGCCTTGATAAAAGCCTTAATAAAAATAAAAATAAAAATAAAAATAAAAATAAAAATAAAGATAAATAAAATTAGAATAAAAATAGAGATAACAAGTTTGTAAGGATATTAATGATAATAACAATAATAATAATAATTATTATAATAATAGTATTAAAGAATAATAATAATAATAATAATAATAATAATAATAATAATAATAATAATAATAATAATAATAATAATAATAATAATAATAATAATAATAATAATAATAATAATAGTAATAATAGTAATAATGATAATAAATATCACCATCATTGCCATCTTGCTACCTGTGAAGTCATTGGGCGAAATAAGTCGACAAGTGATGGTAGGCTTTTTTATTCTACTGCCAATAACAAGGACTAAGTATCAGTTAATAATTAAGTGTTCAAGGTAGTGAGCGAGGGGTTAAGTAATTGAGATTAGATTAGTCCAAGTGATATCAGTGTTGATAGCTGTCCCAGTTATGGGTTTATGTTAGAATTGGTAGTATGGCTGAGAGGCTATTGAGGCTGTGCATTATCGGTAGTACGTAGAGATTTGATGTTATTGGTAGTTTAGAGGGGTGGTTATATATTTATAGATTCATCATGACTTGTTGGGGTGGGATTGGGTGGTAAATTTGGGTGGGTGGGTAGGGGGTTATAGTGTGTTTTGGGATAGTGTATAGTGGGGGTTTAATGTTATCATTCATTTTTGTAAAAGCTTTTAATTTTATTTTAAAGTTATGTGGGGTTGGTGTGGGGTTAAGATGGGGTATGTGGGTTGCTAAGGAGGTAGAGTCTACTATGTTTACAGTTGATAGATGTCTCTTGTTTTCTATTTAAGAGTTTGTTTTTGTCCTTAAAGCGGATAATTTCCAGTTTTTCATTTAAGCATAATCTACATGGAGAGTTTATTGATTTGCAGGTGCTGGATTTTTTCAAGATTTTCCACTTTATTATGGGAGTTTCTTTTTTGGTTTTTATTTTGTGGTAGTGTAGTGAAAGTCCGGTTTGGCCAGGATGGTCTGGGTTGTTGAAGGAGAGTTTATGGTTGTAGAATCGTTCCTTGAAGTTGTTGCCTGCCAGACCAATATAATAGTTAGTCTGGGATGGGTTTTCAGTTGAGGAGATAGATGCCTCATAGACCACTTGGGTTGATAGGCACTTTTGATTTAGGGGGCAGTTTGATTTGTTATTACAGTTGCATGTTTTTTTAGAATTTGAGGTTACTGGGGTGTTTAGTATTTTCATGTTGTGCTTTTTTATGATTTTTTCTAAGTTGTCACCACAACAATAGCTGAGTTTTAGTGTATTCTTATTAAAAAAATTTTGGAGTATGCTGTTATTGGGGAAATGAGTGTTTATTAAGTTCAGGAATTTATTCCCTATTTTAGTTTTAGTTGAGTTGTTAAATGGAGGTGTATACCAGATAATTTTTCTTATTCCTATTTTTGTTCCTATTAGGGTTATTTTGTGTAGTTGGAATATACTCTATTTTGGTGTTTTTGTATCCACTCTCCTTTAGTGCTTTATTATAAAAGTTCTTATGTTTATTGAAGATATCTATATTGGAGGAGTTGTTGCTAATCCTTCTACTAATTGATTCCGGGATGTGTTTACTTACAGATCTAGGGTGGTTAGATAGTGGGTTGACATAAAGGGGGTAGGAATTATCTTTAGCATAGGGCTCATAAGTATCTCTATTGAGGTTGAAGGTAATATCGAGGAAATTGACCTGTTTAACATTTGATGTTATTTCAGCCTTTAGGCCTATTCGTTTCATTTCTTTGGATATTATTTTTTTGGTTTGTTCACATTTTTGTCCGTTTGTGTTTTTAACGTACATTAGGCCATCATCTCTGTAGAGGCCGATTGAATAGGCCTAAAGGCTGAAATAACATCAAATGTTAAACAGGTCAATTTCCTCGATATTACCTTCAACCTCAATAGAGATACTTATGAGCCCTATGCTAAAGATAATTCCTACCCCCTTTATGTCAACCCACTATCTAACCACCCTAGATCTGTAAGTAAACACATCCCGGAATCAATTAGTAGAAGGATTAGCAACAACTCCTCCAATATAGTTTTCTTCAATAAACATAAGAACTTTTATAATGAAGCACTAAAAGAGAGTGGATACAAAAACACCAAAATAGAGTATATTCCAACTACACAAAATAACCCTAATAGGAACAAAAATAGGAATAGGAAAATTATCTGGTATACACCTCCATTTAACAACTCAACTAAAACTAAAATAGGGAATAAATTCCTGAACTTAATAAACACTCATTTCCCCAATAACAGCATACTCCATAAAATTTTTAATAAGAATACACTAAAACTCAGCTATTGTTGTGGTGACAACTTAGAAAAAATCATAAAAAAGCACAACATGAAAATACTAAACACCCCAGTAACCTCAAATTCTAAAAAAACATGCAACTGTAATAACAAATCAAACTGCCCCCTAAATCAAAAGTGCCTATCAACCCAAGTGGTCTATGAGGCATCTATCTCCTCAACTGAAAACCCATCCCAGACTAACTATTATATTGGTCTGGCAGGCAACAACTTCAAGGAAAGATTCTACAACCATAAACTCTCCTTCAACAACCCAGACCATCCTGGCCAAACCGGACTTTCACTACACTACCACAAAATAAAAACCAAAAAAGAAACTCCCATAATAAAGTGGAAAATCTTGAAAAAATCCAGCACCTGCAAATCAATAAACTCTCCATGTAGATTATGCTTAAATGAAAAACTGGAAATTATCCGCTTTAAGGACAAAAACAAACTCTTAAATAGAAAACAAGAGACATCTATCAACTGTAAACATAGTAGACTCTACCTCCTTAGCAACCCACATACCCCATCTTAACCCCACACCAACCCCACATAACTTTAAAATAAAATTAAAAGCTTTTACAAAAATGAATGATAACATTAAACCCCCACTATACACTATCCCAAAACACACTATAACCCCCTACCCACCCACCCAAATTTACCACCCAATCCCACCCCAACAAGTCATGATGAATCTATAAATATATAACCACCCCTCTAAACTACCAATAACATCAAATCTCTACGTACTACCTATAATGCACAGCCTCAATAGCCTCTCAGCCATACTACCAATTCTAACATAAACCCATATCTGGGACAGCTATCAACACTGATATCACTTGGACTAATCTAATCTCAATTACTTAACCCCTCGATTACTACCTTGAACACTTAATTATTAACTGATACTTAGTCCTTGTTATTGGCAGTAGAATAAAAAAGCCTACCATCACTTGTCGACTTATTTCGCCCAATGACTTCACAGGTAGCAAGATGGCAATGATGGTGATATTTATTATCATTATTACTATTATTATTAGTAGTAGTAGTAGTAGTAGTATTATTATTATTATTATTATTCTTTAATACTATTATTATAATTATTATTATTATTATTGTTATTATCATTAATATCCTTACAAACTTGTTATCTCTATTTTTATTCTAATTTTATTTATATTTATCTTTAATTTTATTTTTATTTTTATTAAGGCTTTTATCAAGGCTGTTATCACTGCGACTATCGTAGGTATGATTGGCAGGCGTTATCATTGTTATCATAATCGGTTTTGTTAATGATAAAACTGGTAACACCAGAAAACTTCTCTTAGAAAATAATTCCACTAGTATTGATCTCGGTATAATATAATCACAATTTAAAAAATATAATCACAACAAAATTCACTACAAATAATAAACAAAACATTAAAATAAAATAAATAAAATGCAAAAGTAGCAATTAATACCCTAAATTAAAATTATCAAACATTTTTATCCTCATGATAATTACTTATTAGAATTAAAATAAAATAGGATTGACGGTTGTAATCATAATTTTATTCTCATTTTAAATTTAACTCACTCTGGCCGTCGATCCATCTCCCTTCCTCCCACCCCGGCCGAGATTGAGATCATCACAGCACAGACACGTGAAAAACCTCCCACGTAATAATTTGAAACACAACTTGTTGGGGTCCTCCCCCTCCCCTCTCATGTCCCATGTCACCGTTATAGACAAAGCCCCAACTCTGTCCCCCTCTCCCTCCAATGTATTTTCAATTTTCAATCTCCCGTTAAGGTGAACTTTTGCCATTTGAATTCCATCGCTTAGCCCGATGAGTTGGTAGCTATTTGCACCAATGAAACGAAACTTGTTTTGTCGCAACTAATGGAATAAAATAAATATATATATATATATATATATATATATATATATATATATATATATATATATATATATATATACTAGCAGGAACACTCGACGTTGCTCGAGACTGAATGAGAATCACTATGTCATTTTTCCCTATGCTCGTACCACCATATAATATTTCTTTGTTTTTACTGCCTCTCTTCCAGTTTCGCCCCCGAATATAGTCAGAAAAGGCTGAAATGTTAGAAAAGTCTCTGAATTAGTGTTTTATGTATATTGTTTAAATTTCATTAAAATCGGATATACGTTTATACTGTCTCTATGGGTCACTTAGAGGTAGGGCCACGTTTATATTCGGTACATAGAGCGTAACTTAGAGATTTGGGGTCATTCCGATTTTTTTCGCCGAAGAATTGAATTATACATATGATATAAATTTCATCAAAATATGATATATTTGAAGTTTTTAACGAGAGTAGTTTCCTTAGGTTAGGAGGGTAATTAGGGATTCGCGACCACTTCTATTGTCTTGAGCAAAAAAATTTATACATATGATTTAAATTTCATAAAAATTGTATATATTTGAAGAATTAAAGGTTTATTTCCTCATAGCTCTCTAAGAGGTGCACAGAGATTCGGAAACACTTCCATTAATTTTGCATAAGAATACACTTGTAGATTTTATGTAAATTATCTAACCTTTCTTTCTATAGGGAAAACACAAACATCACACACACATACACATTGAGTATATATATATATATATATATATATATATATATATATATATATATTAATTGATCAAGTTCAAATATGTTAATAAAATGAACATAAACCAATTTTTTTCAAGAGTGCTCAATACCAAGTAGAGCATTTATAAAATTACATAAACAATATTATAGCCTTACGTAAATCAACCAATGTTTCGCTGCGCGCTACCGCGCGGTAACACACACCACAACGTTGGTTGATAGGCGTAAGGTGTTTATGTAATTATATATATATATATATATATATATATATATATATATATTTGTGTTATAATGGAATAATTCCAGGAAGAAATCCGGGTAAGAGAGTCTCAAAAATGTAATTGTCTAATTTGATGCTTGAATAAAACCGCAA
Source organism: Sepiola atlantica (assembly GCA_963556195.1). NCBI lineage: Eukaryota > Metazoa > Mollusca > Cephalopoda > Sepiida > Sepiolidae > Sepiola > Sepiola atlantica. Next base: position 65,440,426 of record OY744522.1, read on the forward strand.
GGTTGAAATAAATTATTGCATCGACAATCATGTAATTTCGTTTTATTATATTTTACGTTATATATATATATATATATATATATATATATATATATATATATATATATATATATATATATATATATATATATATATATATATATATATATATATTGTTGAACATAAGAGACAACTCATGTCTAGATATCCTTTGGTAGATCCTTTCAATAGTCCGAATTAGGATCTTAGTTTCGGAGGGGAATTGGCTGATGAATTTGCTATAGTTTGGATTTGTCTCCCAAGTACTTTCGGACCCATCTGGGTCCATCTTCAGGTATAGGCCATGTGTTAGTATTTATAGAAGGTTTTTGGCGGGAATTATGTACTAAGTACATAACTATGATTGGAGCTATAAACATTTAAAGATATTACTGATATTAAAGTTAATTCTATTAATTAGTTTGTTTTTTTTAGTTTTTATATATAAGGCTTCTAATATATGGAGTTTTTGTCTGTTAATTCCCGCCAAAACCTTTTATAAATACTAACACTTGGTCTATACCTGATTAACCCTATTCCCCCGAAGATGGACCCAGATGGGTTCGAAAGTACTTGGGAGACAAATCCAAACTATGGCAAATTCATCAGCCAATTCCCCTCTGAAACTAAAATCCTAATTCGGATTATTGAAAGGATCTACCAAAGGATATCTAGACATGAGTTGTTTCTTATATTCAACAATACTTTCCTGCAAGAGAAGATGCTGCCCATATATATATATATATATATATATATATATATATATATATATATATATATATATATATATATATATATATATACGGAGAAACAGAAATAGAGAAGAGCGGGAGGAAGAATCTCTTTTCTAAGAAAATCACTTTCTGTTTATTCTGTTAAATGTTTTCTATAATAAAAAAAAAATACTTATACCTGTATTTTAGTTTTTTGTGTGATTTCATTTTCTTGTGCGTTATTCACACTGTGTTTTGTAACTGACGACAATCTAAATACATCAATGTTTCGCTTGTTTATTTGGCCTTTCCAATTGTACAGAAGGGCGTTTTTGATCAGAGCACGGGTGTGGCTTGTTTATTTTTATAACTTTTGCCATAAAAAAATCGCGTTGTAAAGAGTAGAAAAACTGGAATGGTTTTATTTCTTCTTTTATTACTGTCGTTTTTTTCTGATGTTTTAATACGTCACAAGCAGTTATTTATGAAAATCAAGTATTTTTTTTTTAGTCGGAATGGCCTTACTGATAACCTTGTACGTTATGTGTGCATCGTTCTTGTAAGAAAAAAGCCTACTGAGTAAAAGTGCATCGTACAAGTTGTAAAACCGCTGCCTCCCAACGACGGCAGAGTTAGACATGAGCTCGTTTTTCTATGGCGAAATCCAGCTCCCTAAAAACGGGGAACGCTTGATTGAGACAAAAAAATTTACAAAATGGACTCTGTATAGAACGATTTCTCCTTTATTGGCCGAGGGCAGAATAGATATTACACTTTGCTCCCAGCCTGCAAGTAATAAAATCTTTAAAGAAATAATACGTTATTAAATATGTTTAACACTACAATAATCAATGCAGTCCCTACAAGCACCTGTTTTGTGAAAAATGAATATTTTTAGTTATGAAAGGCCATAAAAAACGTTCAATGTTATATGTTAAGCGTTTGTTTTTCAGTGACTGGATAAGATTAATAAAAAGGACATCTGTCTTAGTTTGGTTAATCTGTTTTAAGGCATATCAACCCCTTTTCAGTGATTTAATACTGGAACACAGCACATATCAACGTTTAATTGTATACGATTAGTTGAACATAAGTCACTATTTTACTAACAGTTAGAGTGAAATTGTGGGTTTATACCTTTCTCAGTCTGATTAGTGCGTAATTAAACTCAATGGGTTCGATAGGACTTGAACCCGGCATTACCGATTCCATAGTCTTCGACGGTATCCATTACACTAATCCTAATATAGGCTATTACACTAATCCTAATATAATAGAGTGTTAGCCGAGAATCGTTTCGAAAGAGACACTTATTGCATGACATAGGTCCCAATAATTATTATTTTCTAAAACAATATTGATCAAATGGTTCAAAGTTTTTGGGGGGGCGAGGTAGTACGCCCACCGTTTACAAACAATACAAATAACAATGATGAGGATTTTTTTGGTGTTTTTATGGAAATCGCTCCATACAAGACATGAAGCCACTTGATGTAAGGAGATAACAAGAACAAACTATGATAATCGCAAAGACAGATGCTTTTTGGCCTTAGTCTTGAAAAGCCCATGGCTATAGATAGGAGGAAAACAGTCAGCAGGAAGAGAGTTCCACAAGTCTGCAGTTCTTGGAAATAAGCTACTGGAATAAGAGGCGGTATTACAATGAGGTATCAAAACAGCGAATTGATAGAGACCACTAGACTAACGAGTCAAACGAGCTGGAACAAAAGAAGTAGGGGATAGATCACATAATTCTGAAGAACACATGCCATAATAGTATTTATAGAAAAGACTGAGACTAGCAAAATCACGTCTGTGAGAGAGAGGGTGCAAAAAGAAGAAAGGGTAGGACCAATGAAATTACAGATACGTTTCTGCACCTTATACAGAATCGTTAAATGGGAAAGAGATTCGCCAGCCCAAATATGACAACAGTACTCCATACATAGTCTGATGGTAGATATGTAGAGATAGAGAATAACCTCAAGTGTGAGGAAATGTTTGTGGTGATAGAAAGAACCTACTTTACGAGAAGGAGAAAGAGCAATGGATCTAATGTATGAATTACAAGAAAGATTTGACGAGGGAAAAAGACCAATAAGTTTCAGAGTCGATTTCTCCTCAAGAGCAGAGCCATCTATGAGAATCTCAAGAAGAAAAGAAACACACCTACGATTGAAAGACACAAGCTGAGTCTTAATAGGATCAAACGAAACAAGCCATTTCGAACCCGAATCCACAACTGAATCGAGATCAACTTCTGGATCAACTGCTTGTTTTAACTGGTCTGAGGGAGATGGGCGAGAAGCAACGCCAGAATAGAGAGTGGTATCATCAGCATAGATTTATAGATTGTTAACCGTCTCCCTCAAACTTCAGCTATCATAATACCACATTCACTCTATGAGCTAAGCTACTTAAAATATCCCAAAAAATGAAGATAAGTTCTTATTTGTAACTTTTAACGATAGGAGTATGTGATAAAAAAAAATAAGAGAAAATAAAACTAATGGAAGGTTAGTAAGCCACTCCCAAACTCTCTTTGGGGTAGAACGGCTACCATTTTTCCGGCTTTTTATTTGCAGCTCTATAACATGAATACCGCACAAGCAATCATGCAAAACAAATATAACCCACAGCACACATCCGCAAACCGGCACATAGTAAGTAGCGAACTAAAAATGAAAACAAATACTTACAGGAGTTGCTTTGCTCTAATGCGTAAAATTAATAGACAAAAAATGTGCTTTCACCGATGCAAGGGAAATGACCCAGCAAAAACCAAACGGAGTTATCTGCCCACAAACATAATATAACACACGTAGCAATTATTTATTAATCAACATACAAACCAAAAAATAAAAGCAAAATTATTAAAACAAAAATAAGTTTTTTAAATGAACAGAAAAATAAGGTGTTTTAGCTGCAACATTGGATGATTCAAGTGAACGGCACCAATTCTTTGCGGAATGATTGTGGAGAACCGAAAGTAAACAAAGAATAATACACTTAAACCTGTTATTCGTGTAATCAATAGTTCACGGCCTGTAAACACACACGCACAACCACATGTATATATATATATATATATATATATATATATATATATATATATATATATATATATATATATATATATATATATATATACGTTCCTTTATGTAGAACACTTTCTGACTGCTGCTTATCAAATGTCCACTTACTGATATAAATAAGTTTATTTCGGGTGACATCGTATGACTAATCATGCCGGCCTTATCGGTTAAAGCGTCGGATTTGGACTTATAATCAAACAACTCTTGTTCTCGTGCGACCAGTTTGAATAGTCATGTCTACACTGATGATTCCGCAAGGATGAAATGTAGATAATAATTAAATGCATTTTTTTTGTTTTTTTGTAATATTTTCTGTAATTAGTTTTTTATACCCTTTATTTATTAATTTTATAAAAGTTCTTAGTTTTATCTGCTTTACGAAAGTTCTGTTCGAGTTGTTTACCTTTCTATCAATGTTGTGTAATTGTTTTTGAAAATGATTATGATGTTTGTGGAACTCTAAATCTTTAATTACATTTAACAAGTTATTGTTAATGTTAATTATAAGTTCTATTGTGGGTGCGTTTTCTAGACTTTGTGATCTAGACCCCTAAACGTTTGTACTTCTACACGGCGACTAGTACGTAACAGAAGGATAGGTCGTTTCTTTTACAACCTCAACCATAAACGTACTCTAAATTCGTAATCTTTCATGCTTGATTAACTTTTCATGTTTGATTTACTTTTAAGTTAAAAAATGTTTACAAACCAGTATATTATAACTCATACTAGTCTTTTCATTCGATGTAGACCTGAAAGAATAGACTTATTTAAAGAATAAATATGAAATCAGACAAATTATTTTTCAAAGAAAAATTTTCATGTTTTAAAAATTCAAAAATTTATGACAATACCATTTTATTATTAAGTATTAATCTAATGTTTGCTATCTAGCCTACGCAAATTACACGAAATAATACATTTGCACTAAGATTTATAATAAAGTAATAGGTTAGTTATATTCCGTGATCGTTAATTAATAAATATTGAAAATTTCATTAAAATTGGTTGATTTCTTGAATTTTGATGAATTTTTAAGTGAAGGGAAGGGTTCAAGATATCGTTTGGTAATTTATAGTATTACGACATTTTCCAGCGCTCAGGCCTCGTTTATTACGATGGCTGTGGTTTAACTTATTTCCTAAACTAATAAACAGATAATTATGAATGTTGGGATCCATACTCTAAGCAACCTGATGAGTAACATGAGCACATTATTTTTTTAATTTACATTTAAGAGATGCGCCACCCACACCCGCCGCCTAAAAACTTTTAATATCCTAAACTAATGAATGTTCGTTCACCAGAAGACCAACCGACATTTGTATGTCAATTTCGGATTTTTCAAAAAAATTCTCAATCAGAAAAAATACATAGCGATGCGACAAAACAAAACAATACAAATAATACGCATATAACCAATCTAAGTCATAAACGAACGCCACTCATAACAACTGATAGTTATATTATAAAGAAAAACTAACGTAGAAATTCAACCTTGTTTTAAGCGCCTTATAACATGCACATTCTGTGTAACATACCTAAAGAAATTTACAGAATTATTGAGAAGAACTTAGTAAAATAGGTAAATGTATCGATAAAAACACTGCCAAATTGTCTTTTTCAATATCGATTAACTTAGCTTCAACTATTGTAGGTTCTAATTATACTAAAATAAATCAGATAATTAGGAATGTTTGAATCAATACCGACCTCAAGGTCGTAATGTTGAACGCCAATGCAAAATACAGGCATTTTAATAACCATCTCTAATGATAAATGAACCCCGGATAAATCATGCACATATATGGAGAAATAAAATGTGTGTACGTGTGTATGTGTATATATGTGTATATAAAATCTCATAATCTTATTAATATAGATAAATTTAAAGGATAAACTTTTCTATTTATGTTTTATTGCAAATGAACTATTTCGTGAATTATTTAAGAATTCCGAAAAACTTTCGCTATTTTATCCATTGTTGGATCAAGAAGATGTTCATACATTTTCTTGTAGTTACATTCATATAAACAAAAATAAGTTATTAAAATGATTAAAATTACTAGCAGTTACACGGTAGACCCGACCGTCAGAAGTGTATCCTTATCTCATACATCCTTATACATTTGAATACAAATTCAAATTCGGTTGAAAGCGAATTCTAACGGCATTTTACAAATTTATTTTTCATGACGTCATCGTGCGACGCCATCTTTTTCTTTAGTATAACACGATAATATTCTTAAATATGAGATTTGTTTTACTATCTGATCTATTAATAATTGTTGTTTTTATTTCAAATGTGAACATTTACGGAGAGAAAGTGTATTTAAAATTATATTTCAATTTTGAGGGAGTTTTTTTACTTTTCATTTATTTCTTTGCTATATTAATTCAAATGTTAATGATTAATTTAATTTTTTAATCATTTATTTATTTTGTTTCATCAGGACTCAAATAACAAAGCAAATACTTATTCACATATCAGTCTCTGTCCTCTTAGACCCCTAAACGTTTGTACTTCTACACGGCGACTAGTACGTAACAGAAGGATAGGTCGTTTCTTTTACAACATCAACCAAAAACGTACTCTAAATGAGGATTGACGTAATTATTGTTACTGGACTCAGTGAATCGTGAAATGAAAAGAAATTAATCTTAAACATGTCCACTTTGTGCATTTGAAAATGAAAATAGTAAGTAAATGGAAAACCGGTTTCTCCAAAATAACTGTGATGTTTTATCTTTTGTTTATTTATTTTTTTATTTTATTTTTTCCTAAATTAATAAAATCCAAAAACTTAAAACTGTACAAAAGAAACAACAAAAACATGCTGCTAATGTTTTACTTATTTTTTGTGACATTGCGTTCAAAGTGAATGTTTTTACCGAGACAGTTTTATATTAAAACAAGCTGTACCTATATAGCGTTACCCGGGAGTCATTTACTTTCATTTTTGTTTCTTTTTTAGCAAATTGTTTTTTCTATGATATTGACAGTAAAATGTAATTATTGCTGCATCGTTTGATCATTAAACTAATAATTGAACCAGAATATTATAAAACTGTAACTAATTTTGTTAACGTAATGTTTTTAATCTCTATTTCTAAAAGTATTGAATGTAAATAGCTTCTAAAACTGTCAATCTTTTAATACACCTAGCTCTATATTATGGAGTAAAAGATAAGAATTTGCTAATAATCTAAAATCCATAAATTCGACTGAATTTGGAAGCATTTAGCTTCCAAATTCAGTTCAAATTTCGAAAGGTCACAAAGTAATTCATTCCTACTGTTTTTTTTATATTAACAAAAGTTTAAAATAGCTAACTTGTTTACGAAGTAAGCATTGTGGTGAATTTAATTTCATAATTGAATTATTTTTAAATATGACTTTAAAATGTGTGTTTTAATAATTTTCACCGTTGTATCGTTGATTTCAATAAATAACTGATTAATATTAAATAACGTATTAATGACCAGTTTTTCATTATTAATAAAGATAAACTACTGAATGAAAGGGATGAAATAGGTATTAGCTGTAGACACTTGAAACAGTTCACTATGGATAAATATAGAAATAACCTAGTGAATTCACCATAACATTACATACAAAATTTTTTAATAAACTTACTTTCTGATATAACATAACAATTAAAACATTCCCAACTAAGTATACAACTAATACTATTTTAAATCCTTTAATAATTAAATTAGGTATTAAGCTAACTAATTGATAGGTAATTTAAATTTATAAACCACAGTGAAAGGCTGTTGAGTGTAGAATCTAGTAATTCATTCGAACTAGATAATAGTTCGTAATCTATTAATAATGGAGATTATGTATCTGTCTGTTTGTCTGTCTGTCTCTGTATGTATGTATGTATGTATGTATGTATGTATGTATGTATGTATGTATGCATGTGTGTATGTCTGAAGTCGAAACTATATTATTAGTTTTGATCGCTCTCTTTTTATATCTACTTATCATCTCCTATATACCCATTCCAAAACTTCCCCAAACATCACACTTCTTTCAAATTTACATGATTAATTTGTTTTAAAGTTTCTGATAAATTAATATTCGCAAATATACACTCATGATTGTTTTTTGTTTCAGATTTCCAGATGTATTTAAAATATTAATTAAAGACATCGTTCTTTTTATCTATATAATTTAGTTACGTAATTAAATTTAAATTGTAATGGAATATGATGGAACAGCCAGCGTCCACTCCAACATTTGGTTACCCGTCCTCTGACTATTAAGTATTCAAATTATATTTATATTTTGAACGCACAGAAAGTTCTATTTCAAGAAATCCACATGTGTTAACATGACGTCAGATTAGAGAGAGAAAGAATAAAAAGAGAGAAACAGAAAGAGAAAGAAAGAGAGAGAAAGAGAGATAGAAAGAGAAAATAGAGAGAGATATAGACACAAGACAGGGGCGCTTATTTGATAAATAACATGTAAACAACACATTCTCTGAGATTTATCGCACGAGTCGCTCAAAAATAGTATATTTACTTTCATTTTTTTTATTAAAACGGTTTGGGTTTTTTAATCTCATTAGAAATTATCTTTTAAAGCACACATTTAGTGAATCAAATTATTTAATTTAAAAAATAATCAACTAGAAAAATTTCAAATTCATATAAAAGTTTAATACGAAAATGCGTTTAGTTTCAAATGCTAACTAATGTAAACAATAGTCTCGCAGAATTATCCTTAAGTGCAAACTTACATGACTTAAATTCCAGAAAAATAAATGCTTCCATCATGGATATTATTTTTTTAGCGAAAATAAAATTAAAAATTATACTTGATCAGATTTAATATCTAATTATTTATTTTAGTGTATTTTTGTCCAATTAAATTCAAGATTTTAAACTGGAGGGTTGGTCTTCTATAGGCCCACCAAATATAAATTTGGTTACGCCGTCTTCTGAAACAATAAAATAACTTCCAGTTAACAACTTACTTCTATTTATTGATAAGCATTTAAAGATTTGTTTTCTAAATACTTCCCCTGCGGTTACCTTTTACTTAGTTTAAAATGTAATGCATGTAATATGTTACTTAAAACAACTAGCAAAGATATGCGACCGGGGGGGGCATATATTTGCTAGTTAAGCTAATAATTAAATTGCTATTAATGAATAATATATGTAATAATATCTGTCGCACTTCTACTATTTTAATAGGTTGATATGAGTGAATTAATCAGTTTTAGAATTCCAATACCGTTTTATAACATTGTGTGGTTTGTTTGATTTTAACGTAAATTTGCATACTTGTGTAATCATGGTATGGTTTGTAGATATACTCTTCGATGCATGCAATTTTTACAGAATTATGTTTAGTATGATTATGATTTTATGATTACATAATTTCTTGAAATAGGAGTTTGAAAAAATATTTATATTTTTAGTATAAAATCAATAGTTTTAGTAAATACCAATTAAATCTTCTAATTAGCGTATCTGGGTATGCATTCATCGATTAAACCTCAGTTAAATATAGTAGAAAATTCAAATTGTTTTAAATGACTTCAAATTTATCAATTCAAATGTATAATTGCATGTGTAATGAGTAAATGTGTCTGTGTGATATTGCAAAATGTTTCAATATAAACTGTGTATGTAAATATATATAGTGAAATGTATGTGGGGACGGTTGGTTTTCCATCAATGTCTAGCCGATGGAAGTGTGTATCTTAATCTAGGTTAAGCCTGCTATAGATTCGAGTATACGTATTGTCTGGGCGTGTGATGGTAAGGGGGTAGGACATTTTTTAAGGATTCCGACCATATTCATTCGGTGATATGGTTTATTAAAAACAAAACTCAACATTTTATACAGTGAAGGAAAAATCCGGGAGGTAGGAAGCATACGATACTGAGTGTAGTAGATGTGAGAGAGAGGTTAAGGAGTAGGATTAGGAAGAGTAGTACATGTGTGAGACGAGGCGAAAGGGAAGGAGTAGGAAGAGTGGTGAGTAAAGAGGGAGGAGCTAAAAGACGTTGTTGTTGTAGAATGGAAAAAAGTGGCAGCACGTGGAGAAAAAATAGAGGATAGAATAAATATGAAACACGTGGTGAAAGAAAATTGAAAAAATAGAACAAAATAGTGGACTAAAACTGAAACTAAAAATAAATGGATGAATAATAAAATGAAAATCGAGCCATGTGGTGACAACAAATATAAATGAAAGAAGAGAAGGAGGAGTAGGAACAACGGTTCGTTGTTAAGTAGGTATGTGAGAAGATGTGAAGGAGGGGGGAGTAGTGAGTAAGACGAAGGAGGGCCACAAGCGTGGTTGGTAACAGACTTGTTGTTACTTATTCTTATTCATCGGAGCAGATTCCGTTGCAGTACTTGTAAAATAAGCACAGGAATGCAACTGTGCGCTGATGCGACAGTGGCTGGAGCTTGGCAGACAGTGTGGACCTATTAGGTTAAAAAATACTTTTTTGGACCCTGTCCAAGAGGAAGAGGTCATTGTATAGTGCATCACCATAGATGTAGCAACACTATTACATGCACGGGTAAATTGTGGTTTTATAGAGATATAGGATACTGACAGATGTAAGACGTTTTCTCGCTCGGTAGAGGGAACCTAACTTCTTTGCAGCAGACTTGGCAACATCTTCTGTGTACTTATTCTAACTCATGTTGTCTGAGAATTTCAGTCCAAGGAGTTTGAACGTTGGACTCTCGAAAGGCGTGTTAGCAGCCATGACAATCGGTGGTTTGAAATGGTTTCTTGTAGTTACTTATGGAGAAGAGCTTCGTCTTCGTAGCATTAAATGTGACCACCCAACATGATCTGATGAAATTAGTATGCAGCGCAAAACACTAGCATAAGATCAAGTATCATATGTTAGCCCATAAAGAAACAACTCAGACCGTGTAATCATGTAAATAGGAACATTAAACAAGCCGCGCGTGCGTGGTCCCCCTCTGTATGTGACTCGATGTGGCGAGTGTAAAATGCAATAAATTTGGGCAATTTGGGGCATTTTTGACCCCCCCCCCCTTTTACCCCCTGAGGGCGCGAACCAGAATTTTTCTGAGGTCAAGGATGCTCATTTTATATCCAGAACAATTGCCTCTACATTTTGGCCAAGTTTCAGAAAAAATGAATGGATGGATCAAACGTTATGGGAGAAAAGGGCCATTTTTTGCCATTTGGGGGGCTTTTGACCCCCTGGGGGCGCGAACCAGATTTTTCCCAAGGTCAGCGATACTTATTTACTATTATGAACAATTGCCTCCACATTTTGGCCAAGTTTCAGAGAAATTGAATGGATGGATGAAAAGTTATGGGGCAAAAAAATGTCATTTTTTGCCATTTCGGGGCCTTTTGACCCCCTGGTGCGCTAACCAGATTTATTTTAAAAAATCGGAGAACGTCACTTTCTAACCTGACCAAAGTTACAACTTCATGCAAAATTTCAGAGAAATTCAATGGATGGTTGCGGAGAAAAATCCGGACGGACGGACATGCCTCAAAACATAAGTCCCCCGATTTATAACATCGGGGGACCAATAAACAAAAGCAAAATGTATGTTTATTTGAACGTGTTTCAAGAGCAATATAGTGAAGCAAAACTATGTCCATCATGTCGAACCGACTCACCAATATGAGCTATTCGCGAGAGTTAGGGATGTGTGCATAGGATGACTAAAACAAATTTATTCTCTCATAAAAATAAATATTTAAAAGGTGTTTGATTAAATGTGAAATAAAACTCAAATTGGTAGGCATACAGTGAATAAGAAAAATATAATATTTAAATATAACGTGTGAAAAGACATTGTGAATTAAATATATTTATTTTTATATTGGGGGATATGATCAAAGTGTTATATCTGTTCTGTCCTCAGTAAGAGGCGAGATCTTTATAGTCTGAGGCTATTTGTAATTCTTGTTACCAGTACAGAGTGCCCCTTTTGCGGGAACAGGATCCTCCATATTACACGTGTGTCTAACTTTGCCCCTGTAAAGTGGCAAGTAAATAGGAAATGTTACGAATTTGTTTTGCTTTTTTCTCAGGTTTAACTAATTATGTGACTTTTCCCCTGATGAGGGTCCATGAGAGATTTTTTCAGAATGTGTAAATATTAAAAAATAGATAAAAATGTTCTATTCGGGAGGAGTTTGGTTTATTGCTGATTGCCTGATGCGCTTTCGTTGGGGAATATCGACGGGGACGATCACGCAAATAGTGCACTCGTCAAGAGTCCCTCCTTTTTAGAGGGGTCTGGACTCCCAACTATATTCTGATTTTGTGTCTAATTTTGCTGGTCAGGGGCAAATAAACAAACAGGTATTTGACATTCTTTTATTGCTGTAAAGAAAAACAAACTAATAATATTTACTGACTGGCAGCATTCACATCGGTTCGGTTATCTCCGGTTTCCTCTCTGGCGTGGCCCACATCTCAAACAATTGATGTATTATTTGCCATTAAAAAAAGGGTTTCTTCGGGATTTGTTTATGGGAAGGGGCCCAAATCTTACTCTGTGTTTTTATTTAATCCATAAATGTGGTCCTGACAGATGCTACCGCTCCGGGCCAGAATGGATCTGGCAGTAATGGTAACTAAGACGTGACTCCACACTCCCCAAATCCCCCAAATTGGAGCCTCACAACAGAATGTAGTTCTGTAATATACCCAGGACGATTAGGGGATGGAAGAGAGATTGAGTAGTTCGAGGGCAAAGTTCGATACAAGGTCGGTTTTTAATGTGGGTAAAAAACAGCTCCCCCAAAAGGGGCACTCTGTATTGGGACAAAAATTTAAATTGCCCCAGTCTAGGAGGATTACTCCTTCAGTGATTGAGGAGAGAACAGATTGTATTTAGGGCAATACATCCCGGGAAACATTATTTCAGGGAATTAAATTATATTTCCAGAATGCATCCACCCTTAGGCATGAAAGCTCACTGTGGAAGGGGGAAATTGGGGGTCGGGGGTCTTTGTGACATTTAAAGCCAACGCCTGTCAGCATTCCCCGGTAGGGGCGCCTCGGGCGATAGCAATAAACTGATCATTCTCAAAATGTGAGAAGGTAAAGACTGGGAGGGTGGACCTCCCAGAACTGTGGAGGACAAACCCACAGACCGGCGGAATCAAGACCCGAAGGCCAAGACGATACCGGTCTATAGGGTGTAGTATCCATCGGAACAGATACTACACTGATCCAAGTCTGAAGGCCGTGAAAGCCGTAATGGTAATGGTGGAGTTAGGCAGAGGCGAACATCTTGCTGTAGGATCCCCGAGGCAATAATAGTACGGTGCATAGGACTCCCACTAATAATAAACGACATGTGTATCTTCATATATTTACATTTTGTCTACAACATCCTTTTCATGGTTTAGGGTTGCAGCATTGTTAATCGTGTTTTACTTAAAATGCCTGACACTCAATAGTTCGTCTCACACTTTTCTGATAACGTTTTTTTCCTCGGTTCACAACAAGCAGTGTGTATTCATCTGCAGATACGCACCTGTAAGAAGTGTTATTAAATGTGTCACCCTTTTATATGTTTCCCTCGGGCGAGTTGCGTCTCTGTTTCTGTTTGTTTTTATAGTATTTTTATTTTTTTGTTTTTTGTTGTTTTTTTTTGTTGTTTTTTGTTGTTGTTTTTTTGTTGTTTTTTTGTTGTTTTTTGTTGTTGTTTTTTTTTGTTTTAACTAAACCTTTTTAAATCCAATCTTGCCTATGTAAAAAAAAAAAAACGAACAGGGCGTCTTCTGCTTACTCAGTTTACATGATAATTCATATAATTTCTTTTTTAATAAACATTCTTTTCTTAAATGATATCTACTTGTTTACTGGGCTGACAACAATAGACTACACAAATACACATCTTCTTAGATCATATTCTATATACTTTCTTCACAAACTCCTTGCCTATCTGAGTCTCTCTATATTTATATAAAATAAAATACTACGTCCGTGTATGTACGTTTATACACAAACACACACACATATAATAAATACGATGTCTGTATATATATATATATATATATATATATATATATATATATATATATATATATAATGTATTTTTATGTAATTATTTTTATTGGTGATTATTTTTATTGGTGATTGCAGCATGCGTTGTTTTTTTGCTCACTATTACTTCGGCTGTCTCACTTCCTAAGTGATTAAGATGCAGAAAAACTGCATTATTAGTCGCCCTTAACTTTATAGGACGTACTTTTCGTTAATATATTTTCTTTTTTTTATTTATTTTATCCATGGGCACGTATTTCTGGCTCACAGCCGTCATCAGCATGGCTAACTTAGACAAGGATCAAACCTTCGATATTGATGTCTATAGTCCAGCAGTTTACCATCGGACCAGACGCCCTGTCTTGAAATATGTACGATTTTTATCACCTAAATATTTTATGTATTTTTATGTAATTATTTTTATTGGTGATTGCAGCGTGTCTATGGATTACTTTTATGTACGTATAAAATAAATAAGAATATATATATTAACGAAGAATACGTCCTATAAAGTTAAGAGCGACTAATTATACACACACACACACACACACATATATATATATATATATATATATATATATATATATATATATATATATATATATATATATATATATATATATATATATATATAAAAGCTAGCAGGGTTACCCGGGTTCGAATATAGAATAGCATCATATCTAACAGTATATTAAGGAGAGTTAACTTTAACAGTAACCTTGATTTTGTCACCCTGATATCTTTATATATATATATACATATAAAATATGAAACTAAAAGTATACTTTTAGAGGATAGAACCTATAGTGAAATACTTTAAGCTCAATATACGAGATAAATAATAAAGATAAATGAAAGAAGAAAAATAAATATGTACGAATGACAAATCTATTTCAACTTATCTTTTATCTTTACCCCTTTCACCCACTTCTTCACTTGGCTTTGTCTCCAACTAGAGCTGCCGCTTTTTCTTAGACTCGATCGAAGTCACTACTTAAATTCCCGACTGCCTGCTTTTAATATACACAGCTCATTCTCAACCTCTGAAAAACTACTTTCATTCTCGGTCCACGGAAGTATTTTTAAAATGACCCTAATTCTCAAAATTACATCTTTCTATTGGATTTACTTCATTTTTGAACATTTTCAACACTGCCTTCACAAAACCCCTTTTTCCATCTTTAAATCTGCTTTCACCGGACACCTTATCTACGGAGATTCACCAACTGGACAGACTCCATATTTGTTTTTACACACACACTCTTACTCTCCATTACTTTATATTTTTTCAAAGTTTGAATTTTGGCTTTTCCATTGCCAACTTATCCATCTATGTAATTCCTCTGATGATAAGATTTTAATCTTTGAAAAGCCTTGGCTTAAGGAAAGAAAAATAAACATGTTTTTTACCGAGTACACCTTGCATTGAACAATCGAAGTTGAAATAGATTTGTCATTCGTACATATTTATCTTTCTTCTTTCATTTATCTTTATATATATATATATATATATATATATATATATATATATATATATATATATATATATATATATATAAGTGTTTTAAGGTTCATATTTTTTTAAAGCATCTATTGTAAAATTTAAGAAGGAATAGATAAAATAAATACCTTTTGAAGCATAAAGATGCGACATCAATTTTTTTTATAAAAAAGAAAAATAATAAATCGAACCCGATTTTTTTTTTATTATAAACTAGCATTTTTTTTTTTTTTGTTAGTTTAAAGTGATACAGATATTTCGCCAAAATCTTGGCATCATCGGTGTGTAATATATCCTGATGTCATCGGATTTTTATTTTTTCCCTACCGGCTTTTGTTGTTACAGCCGGGCCAAATGGGTTAGCTGTTGTTTCCCACTATCAAATATGAGAACGTGTATGCAGCACGTGATTTGTATAAGTGTTTTAAGATTCATATTTTTTTTAAAAAGCATCTATTCTTAAATTTAAGAAGGAATAAGTAAAATAAATACCTTTTGAAGCATAAAGATGCGATATCAATTTTTTTTTATAAAAAAGAAAAATAATAAATCGAAACCGATTTTTTTTTCTTTTTTTATTATAAACTAGCATTTTTTTTTTTTGTTAGTTTAAAGTGATACAGATATTTCGCCAAAATCTTGGCATCATCGGTGTGTAATATATCCTGAGGTCATCGGATTTGTATTTTTTTCCCTACCGGCTTTTGTTGTTACAGCCGGGCCAAATGGGTTAGCTGTTGTTTCCCACTATCAAATATGAGAACGTGAATGCAGCACGTGATTTGTATAAGTGTGTTAAGGTTCATTTTTTTTTAAAGCATCTATTGTTAAATTTAAGAAAAAAAATATGAACCTTAAAACACTTATACAAATCACGTGCTGCATTCACGTTCTCATATTTGATAGTGGGAAACAACAGCTAACCCATTTGGCCCGGCTGTAACAACAAAAGCCGGTAGGGAAAAAATAAAAATCCGATGACATCAGGATATATTACAGACCGATGATGCCAAGATTTTGGCGAAATATCTGTATCACTTTAAACTAACAAAAAAAAATGCTAGTTTATAATAAAAAAAAAAGAAAAAAAATCGGTGTCGATTTATTATTTTTCTTTTTTATGAAAAAAATGATATCGCATCTTTATGCTTCAAAAGGTATTTATTTTACCTATTCCTTCTTAAATTTAACAATAGATGCTTTTTTAAAAAAATCGCCAGGCAAAAGAGTAGAGGGGATAACTTATCTCCTTGGAAGATCCCTCACGGGATCTTGACATCAGGGATTTTTATTGTTCCATGAGTGTGGTTTAATTCTATTGTTGTTTGTTACATATTTATATGTACTGCCATGGTTTTCTTGATGACCGGATAGATCTTATATAGTTTAAGGCAGCGCAGAAGCCATGTGTGAAGCACACTATCGTATGCTTTTTGATAATCGATCCACGCCATGCTTAAGTTTCTCTGCCTCTTCCTACAGTCCTCGAGGATGGTCTTATTGATCAACAACTGGTCATTGGTGCCTAAACACTTCCTCCTGCATCCTGATTATTCTTTTTTCCAGGTACGTTCCAGAATAGAGGTGTCGTAGATGTTGTCTGCAACCAGGCCAGTGAAGAGTTCGTTGGTTGTAATGAGGCAGCAGATCGGTCTGTATTTAGTAGGGTTTTGTGTCTCACTCGTATCACCTTTTACTAGCCATGCTGGTGTGGCCTCTTCAACCCTCAACAGTCTGAAGAAGCAGCTACTATAATGCCTATGAAGTGCTGTTAGTTTCTTCAGCCAATGCCAGTTGTTTTATGATTCTGAAATTGATCTAACTTTCGTTTTATCATTCCAGACGTTATCTCCGGCTTTGGCATTTCTAGCTTGCTCTCATTATTTCGAGCTATATCTAAGATCCGCTTGGCCTCTAGATTGCATTGTCCCTCATTCTCAAACAGAGGCCTCCAGTAGTCTTCTAGCTCCTTCTCTTCCGGTGGCTTTTTCAGCATTATTTCTCTTCCATCAAATTTCGGTAGAACAGTCTTGTGTTCTTTTTTAACTGTTTGTTCTTAACTTTCGCCCTGTGCTTGCTATCCTTTTCTGGTACTCTTTTGGCAAGTGATGGAATCCCGCCTTCAAGTTCCCTCGCAACGTTTTCAATTTCTTCTACATTTTTCTTGTATTTAAAACTATATATATATATATATATATATATATATATATATATATATATATATATATATATATATATATTATTATTATTATTTATATATAATATTATATTGTGTATAGATTTTCCGTATTTACTTTAATAGTGCATAATAGGTAGAGCTTCCGCCCCCCCCTTTCTCTTCTCGCTTCTTTTTTGCTCGTAGCGAACCACGGCCTTCGGTAAGGTCGTCAACCAGCGCATGGAGTCAAATCTTAAGGTGTTTTAGTTCTTTTTCCGATTCATTCATTAAATAACTTTAATTAGTTACTGTTAATATAGACGAAACTATTTCATATAGATAGCAAACATAACCCAATGCAATTTCAAATTAATAATACCAAATAGTAATTAATTATGAACGGTTTAAAAAATAGTTATGCTAATTAGACAGTCAAAATCTCGTATCTCCACTACATATACAGAAGATCTAGATGTTTATGTTGCATGACAAATTTTAATAACAGTACATACACACACACATATATATATATATATATATATATATATATATATATATATATATATATATATATATATATTAATTGAGAGTGAGGGGCGTTAATTAAAAAAATGTTTTTTATTCAGAAAATTCCATAAATTTAACAACAAAATTTGGTAAATCAACTCCACCCCTCTCTTCAAAAAATGAGATTCTTATTTTTTAGGGTGATTCTATATTATTGAGGCAGCTAACTAATATATTTTTAACACAAACTCTAAGTTCGACTGGTATCGTCGTAAAACCACGCTCAATCGCCTCAAAAAGGTCCCCGCCCCAAAACATAACGCAGAGAATTCATCTCCAATGGCAAAAATGGTTAACTGCCATGAAACCCGAAAATGGAGGATTATTTTACGTTTGATTTAAATGCGAAACTGATCACCTACTCTAAATTCTAAATTATGTTTTGTTGTTTCTCTTTCCGCCGGGTTTTGCAGGGGTATTCACGCGTAATCGCCTGAAAAAGTAGAATCTTATTTTATCGGATGGGATGGGGATAATCTACAATAATATCCAAACTTTCAATATGTTTATTTATTCTATAAAAATAAGGTATTTAATAAGTTAGATCATTTTAAAGTTATTTATTTAATTTTTACGGGAAAGGTAAACACAACTAAAATCAATTGCTTAAAATAAAAAATAAAAAAGGGAAGTATACGATTTAAAAATTTTAAATATGGGTAAATTTGTAGATTAACATACTCAATTAATATCCACCTCCCTGCTTTTTAGGCGATTACGTAACACGTAATCGCCGTGGAAAACAAAGAAAGAAAAGCATTTTTTTAGAATTTAGAGTGGGGGATCAGTTGTATATATATTTAACGTAAAATGTTCCCCAATTTCCGGACCATTCTATCCTTTTAGGGAACTTAACAAATTTGTTTACCACTAACCCTAAGTTCAAGTGACAAGGTCATAAAACCACACGTAATCTCCTTAAAGAAGTAGCACTCCCCCTCCAAAAAATGCAGTTAACTGCCCGAAAACTGGCTCGAAAAATTGGGATCATTTTACATTGAATTTATATGCGAAAATTTTCCCTCACTTTCAATTCTACAATAATTGTTTGTTTTCTTCTTTTCTTCTTTCTTTCAAGCTTTTCAGGGTGTTTACATGTGATTGCCTCAAAAAATGGTCGAATAATTTTTTTTTGGGGGGGGGGGGGGTAGTTTAGCGGATGAGGTTAATCTACAATCATACCAAAATACGAATCTCATTTTTTTCGTAATCTGGACAGATCACTGCTACTATTTTTTTTTATTTATTTGTCAATGAAAATAGTGAAAAGGTCTTTGTAAACATTAAAAAATAAATTCGTTAAAATTTATAAATTAATAAAAAAGTTATTTATTTCATTTTTTATGGAAAAAGTAAAAACTGCAAAAAAGTGCGAGAGAAAAGGAGTAGAGATAGAGAAAGAGTAAGAAAGCCACACTCTCACTCCCCATTGCTCTTCTCGCTTCTGCCTCGACCTACGGTGAGGTCATCAGCAAGCGCATGTAGTTTTAAACTTAAGATGTTTTAGTTATTTTTCCGATGTATTTATTAAATAACTTTAATTAATTACTGTTAATATAGATGAAGCTATTGTATATAGATAGAAAACATAAACTAATGCAATTCCAAATTTATAATACAAAACAGTAATTAATTATGAACGGTTTAAAAATAGTTATGCTAATTAGGCAGTCAAAAGGTTCTCTCTTAATCGTGTATCTGCGCTATATATATATAGAATATTAACATTTGACAGTGTATTATTGATTATAATATAGGAGTGATAAATGAACAAAACTTTCGCATTTATTCATTTATATATATATATATATATATATATATATATATATATATATATATATATATATTGTACGGTAAGGCAGATTTTAGTTTTAATTAAGCTTTTATTTCAGCCCAGTAAAATATCTACTTGTCTTTTGATCAAGAGATTAAAAAAGTTTCCTGTTTCTAAATATTTCAAATATACAATTCATATATCCTCCACTCCCTCCTTGAATTCACTAAAGCCAAGTTTTAACGACTCAAGCATGTGCAGTGCTTTTGACATAGACATGTGAAATCCTATAATCTCTTTTCACACCTATACGCGACAGACTGACCGCCGCGATGTCAGACTTCTAAAGTAACGCGGTTCCGCATGAATAAAAACATTACTTAAAATGCGCCCTACCTATTCTCGTCAACAAAAGCCAAAATGATGAATGTCGAATATCACATGACCGTCTACGTCACTGAACCATCAGAAACACAGAGTTCACATATATTCAAATTTTGGTCAGAAAAAATTCAGTGTTGATCTTGCTTTCATCAAGTGAGAGTCACCGCAAGGTCGTCCTTTCGGCTCATAATCGTTTTTATCTGTTCCTTCACCATCAATCTAGACATGCTGCTCATCGTCTTCGCTCAGAGCTGAAACCAGCATTTTAAAAAGAGGCGAACATTTGCCCTTTGAAATCCATTAGAGAAGTACAATTTTCACCGAGAAAAACATTTGACCCTCTCGCCTTAAAACCTCTCATCTTGGAAATCCCACAGTTATAGTATTTTTTTTTCTCGCGATATATATATAGAAATGAATAGATGTGAAAATTGGGCTAATTTCCCATATTAACGTTTAGGTCAAAACACCTTATTTCAAGTTAATTCAAGTTTACACAATAGCAAGACCCTATCTATTTTGTATACTGGTTATGCATATGTGAACTGAGTAGTGAAGTTAACTAATTTGCATATTGCTGTGGAAAAAAGGTTATTTTATTAATTAACTATACTTTGTTATTGTTTTTTTTAATTCAATGATTTTTTAGTTTTAATATAATGAATAGCTCTGTTTAGGAATATTGTTTCATTTCATGGACAAATGTTTAGCACGTCAATTGAATTCAGAAATGCCGATGATGATGGGTTCTCCTTGGATATGATGGCAGATATTATTCTACCGACTGACAACTACACCGGCAATCATCTCAACTACAAATTTGAATATTTCACTTGTTTGTTGAAATGTAAATTTCGCCATCGACCGGCACCCACCTCCTCCTAAAAGATAGGCACTTTTTAATTGTTTTTCGTTCACAGAGAATTGCTTTATTACAAAACAAAACATTATCACTTTTCATGCAAATGTCATAACATTTTGAATTCATGTTATTCCCTGAAACTTTATTTTCCTCAAGCCAGAACATTTTCCCTTCTCCCTGCCATTATCTTGGATATTCGGTCCTGTTTTCTTAATATTCCTATTAATCAAATGTAGATTATATGCAATATTCTCTTTCAATATTGTTTTTTGTTTCAGAGTGTTGTGTTTATTGATATCTTCTCTCAAACCGAAAACGAAGTTCAAGAATCGATAATCACTTTTTAATTGATTTTGTTATTTTCATTTGAATCCAGAAAATGATTGTTCTTGTCTGACGCTTCCTTGTCTGACACGTCATGCTCGATCAGTAACTATATATTATATATTAACAATTAAAAAAAAATCTAATGTAATGCTGGTATATACAATTCTCGTGCAATATTTGTCATCAGATATACGTAGAGGAGACTCAACGGGAACTGAAGAAAAGGCTTGAACATAAAAGATTTTTAAAAATACCAATTCTCTGAACGCGCTTTTCACCAACACATTACAACTCGATCATTCTTTTAATTTTGAGCGGATTAGAATTATTAAATTCATTTTAAATAAATATTGGCGAAGACTTCTTGAATCAGCACTCATTATAAACTCTAACACAATCAAACAACGTACTGGTTTCTATAATTCATCTCCTTTAATCAGCAAACTTATTTTATCTGAACAAAAATTGAATTTAAATTCAGGCTAGCTACCTTTATACCAAACTCTAAACATACTTTACACATAATATCTACAAATAAATTGAATGAATAACAAATATATATATATAAATATATACATGTACATATGTTCATACACATATATAAATAAATAAATGAATAAATAAATAAATACATAGACACAAAAATAAATTAATAAATAAAAACATCCGTTTCTTTTCTTAACATCTTACGCATTTCATTCTCCAAATGAACAAATTATAATATATGTGTGTGTGTATATATATATATATATATATATATATATATATATATATATATGTTGGTATCACATGTTGGACATATCACCTTCCCCACACTACATCTTTTTATCGCCCTCTCGCTCGTCCCCCTCCCACCTACACGGTCCTATAATGCGACCCTGATTTACCTTTCTGATCTTTTATCTCAAAGGTTCAATAAACATGTATAATGTTCCCTCCCTTTTCCTTCGTGGTTTAAATTAACTCCGACCGCTATCAATGTTTGCCCCTACACACAGTTATTGTAATGTCTCCCACTATCTCAATGAGCCCATAACCGATCTTATCATAAGCAACCTCTCTTAGCTTACAAAACACTAGCTCAGCCCCCCTTCCTAATGATATTATAGCTACAACCGGTACCATTTCACCCCCAAACTCTCTACTGTTAACTCAATCTCCCAGCGCCACCATCTATTTGTATCTCATAATTTATTTTTTCATAAGCGACCCTTCATATACCACCACACCAAAAGTCATATATATATATATATATATATATATATATATATATATATATATATATATATATATATATATATAAAATATCAAACTAAATGTATACTTTTAGTAGATAGAACATATAGTGAAATGGTTTAAGCTCAATATACGAGATAGAGCAATTATAAAGATGAAAGAAGAGGGATAAACATGTACGAATGACAAATTTATTTCAACTTCGATTGTTTAATGCAAGGTGTACTCGGTAATAATAATTAACATATTTTTACCGAGTACACCATGCATTGAACAATCGAAGTTCAAATAAATTTGTCATTCGTACATGTTTATCCCTCTTCTTTCATCTATCTTGATATATATATATATATATATATATATATATATATATATATATAGAGAGAGAGAGAGAGAGAGAGAGTATAATATATATATATATATATATATATATATATATATATATATAAAGAGAGAGAGAGTGAGAGTATAATGATCCAAATGTCCTATAATTGAAGTTTAAATTAAATGTTCTACTATTTAATGCATACAGCTTTTGAAAGACTGAAATTCACACAATAACTTAAAATTTTAATATGTTCAGTTTTATACTGAACCATTTGTGCCTCTCACATTATAACACCGACGAAGGGCGTTCTGTTAGATCTTAAAATATGATCAATTTTGGCAGAGGGGTGATAAAGAGTGACCATATATGACACCCACTGGCAAAGTATTTACTACAAAAATCCTTATACAAAATATTTTAAATCCCTATTGAGAGAAACAATTTACTTCTATATATCGATAGATGTGAATTGCACTTCTCTCCTTCTCCAGATGCATAAAAAATAAAACTGGATTTTTTTTATTTACCTGCCTCTCTGGATGAGGGGGGGGGGGCTGCATGTGATACTATTTTTTATAGGTAATGTTGCCGGCCATGAACGCTTTTGTGATTATTTCTAAAAGCCAAAAAGGCTTTCATGATTGGTAACAATTACCTATAAAATTTGTCTCGGTCTGGAAAGATTAAACACTTCAAGGTAGAAATTTTGAAATAACTACATATGAGGATCCTTAAAAGAAAATACAGAGAAGGTAATCTAAATAAAAGTCACGAATATGCGATAAAAACATGCCCTAAACTCTCAAATTTAAATATATTTCTCCCGGGATAAGCCGGTTTTCTTTAACTCGTCTGTTAAATAGAATGAAGCGTATGTCTTGGCCTTCGGGCTGGAATCAAAGTGCAGTATCTGTTCTCAGTCAGTGAAGAAGAGATCCTTCTAGACTGACGCAGTTTTTATTTTATACCCAATCCAGAGTGCCAATTTTTTTATCTTTTTGTTTTTGCTAGGGGTGGGGCATCCTACCGGATTTTTCTCACATTAAAACCTTACCTTGTGTATAACTTCTGCCTTTGTCGGGAGGCAAATAAATATGTAGATTCATAAACTGAGTGTACATATAGCTTTGACACATCATATATTGGAGTCTATGAAAGTTGACTTAGGTCAACCTTGAATCAGAAAGTGTCATAAGTTTGTTTTTTTTAATGTCAAATGATGCGGAAGAGAACCGAATTGACCAAAGTTTTTTATGCTAATAACTTAGAGGGATTTTTAGCACTGAATAACTTGACAAATACATTTTGTTTATTTATTAGCCAGAGAAATGAAACTCTTGAACTCAGAATTTTTAAATAACCTAATAATAATGATAATCTAATAAGAGAACCCTAAAAAAGAACATGTTATTACAGGATGTTATTAGAATTATTTCTGATTCCCCCCCCCTTCCTAATTCATTTCTGGTAGCAATGTAAGTTTAGGGGGGGATGCTTATAGAATTGACATCTCTTCCAATCTTATATACTTATTGACCTAATGCGTGGGCGAAACACACACAAGCCATGCCTGAAAAACAAACTCTAAAATAGAGATTATATTTTTGCACAAAAAGAGGCTCTAGGTGAGACATTAAAAAATTTAACGGTCACATGAGCTGCCATCTACTATGTCCATGCGCGAAATCCCTTCTTCGCGCTTGAAAAGCAAATTCCTTCCTAGGATCCGATGTCAGGTTATATAGACCAGAGAGAGGCAGAAGACAAGACAAAAGGCTGGCATACAATTATGCACTGCTTTCCCTGCTTCCATGGCAAAGGAAAAGCAAATGCCTACTGAACTCACTTTCACACAAAATTCATGCACATGGCTAAGATCAAAGTGTAGTATCTGTTCCGATGGATACTGCACCCCATACTGGTATTGTCATGTCCTTCGGGGCTTGACTTACGCCGGTCAATGGATCTGTCCTGTGCAGTTCTAGGAGGTCCACCCTCCCAGGCTTTGCCTCCTCTCTTTGGGGAGAAGTAAGTTTATTGCTTACTGTTTGAGGCGCCCCTACCGGGGAATGCCGACGGGGCTGCCCAGGCAATTTTTAAATGGCCAGAGTGCTCACCTCTCGGGTGCTGGCTTTTCAAACCCCACTTTCCCGACCCGACCTTGGGTCACATCTTACTTGTGGGAGTAGGATAAAAACTGGCCTTGTGCCTAACTCCTGGAGATGAGTAAATCAATACTCTACCAATGACAAAACAAAAGCAAACAAATACGCACACACTGCCTTCTGAACTCACTAACACATAGGCTCACACATATACTCTCTCATTAACTTAGCAACAGCAGCAAATACACACACACACATATGTATATATATATATATATATATATATATACAGGGTGGGCAAAAATAAGGGTCCTATTTTTAAAAATTCATAACTTTTTTATTTATTGATTTTTTTTTTTTTTTTTTAGAATAAGTAAAGGACCCCTTCCGAAGCAAGCATGAGCCGTATTAGCCCTAAGGAACGTACCCTCATTTAGAAAACATTATTTTTGCTTAAAAAACTCAAAACAGTGTAAAAAAACAATACTTTAGTTTTTGTAAGTTTTAAGAAGTGTTTTTCGGCTAAAATTTGTTTTGTTTATTTCAAAAAATCTCGAAAGGGTCAGTCTACACACACATAAAGTTTGGTGAGTTTAACTTTTATTTTGTGGAAGTTATTCAAATTCAAGTTATTCAAATTTAAAGATAGGACCCTTATTTTGGCCCACCCTGTACTTAGAAAATTGAAGATCTGAAGAAATTAAAGCATAAAAGTATTAAATGACTCAAAAGGTTGATATGCCGTAAAACCATACAACGAAACTATTTCAACTTTTAATTTAAAAAAAAACTTATGTCTGCAATCTTTCAGAACATATCTGATGAAATCTCTTAAATATTTCATCAGATAGACCCCAAAATTATCCATGCAAATGAATTCTTTTACCATTATTTCTGAATTAATCCAGTTTTCTCTTGTGCTATTTAAACGTGATTTGGTAATTTATTCCAAAAATAAGTTACACAAAAATAAAATAATAAATCTAACTGTGTCGTCGATTTAGTTTTTGAAAGCATTCGTGCCAATAGATTTCCAGTTAGAGGAGAGATTTTTTAATACTAATGAGTCATCACTTACTAAGGCCAAAAGCCACTCAATAATAAGGATCAATGAGACTGTTAGTTGGATGGTGAACTATACTATCAGACGGTTTAAAACGACGGACAAGGACGTAAAGGACAACATTTGATTACTTCAGAGGATTGCTCAACAAGTATTTGTTAACATTAGACTTGAAGGCGAACATGTTGTAGTCTGCAGAAAAGTAGTCCTGCGGTAATGTTTTTCTGTTATTGGAAATAAACTCTGTTCCATTTGGTTTTAGGTACAAAGAGGAAAAAGGAAAGTTTTTTTTTTTTTGCAGTAGCGGTAGAAAATCGAGTTCTCTGATTTCAGAAAGAAAGGTAAAAGTCAGTCCTACGAGCTTATCAAAGGATGGAGCTTCCTTAAGGGGGCAGCGATTTATTTCAACTGAGACAAAAAGTAACAAGCCACTTTGTACCAATTGCACCATGTGCTCCAGGTTGAAAGAGAAAGAATCAGAAAGAGCCTGATCACCAGTGCTCTTCGAAGTGCTGCAATAGACAATTGTGTTGTCTGCATAGATATTTTTTAAAGTAAGTTCAATATTTAGAAATATCATTAATTATTTTGAAGGTTACAATTCCATTCTTCTCTCAAATAAAATAGTTAAACCTAAGGATTTCAACCTATTTCCATAATGTATCTTTTATTGCTTTTATTAGTTTACTAACTTTTTTCGTATGTGTTCTCATTTTAATATTATATCGCAATACCAATTTCGACTGGTGCTAAGAATTGAATACAATATTTGTTTTTTGTTTTTTTATTAAAGTCTTAAATAGTCTAGCAATAACATTTTTAAATTAAATAAAATGTCTCTAACAATACTTTTATTTGCCTTTGAAACAATAGACAAAATAGGATTATTAGTTTTAAATTTATTATTAAAATTTACCACCTAAGAAATTACTTTTTAGGATTGGCCTGTTTAATTTGTACTAAGATTTGATGTTTGCTTCCAATATGTATATTTTTTCTTATTTTTGTTTTTCAATTTTCTTATCTTTTTGGTTTTGCTGGGGGTGGGGCATCCTACCGGATGCCAGACATTTACCCGCTAATTCAGAGACTCCAACCGAGAGATCTTTTTAACATTCTAACCGTCCCTTTAAGCGCAATTGTTTGTAGCTCTCTTGCACTTGGTTTGCCCGGTATATTCGCCAAGTAATTTTTTTAATTCTTTTTTTTTTTTTCAACTTTAGATTTCAGTGAGTGTTTTTTTAATTTGATAAATTAACAAGAGCTATGTGTGCTATATCTCGTGATCATAGCTAAATAAGCGATTTAAAATTATTAGTAAATAATACCACGATCGTTTGTATTATTTAAATTATTCGGACTACTTTTCGAATCGTTTCTGCCGATGTGACCTCCGATCCTCTTCAGGTCTTGTCAAACTTGGGAATATTTTTGTCGAACTCGGGAATCTGTAGGGAATTTCGAACAGAAATCTTTATTTAATCCACGAGAATAGATTGCTCTCGTTTTCGTCAGCCATGACTGGATAGGAGTCTTAAGTCATTCTTAATTATATTCTTTACTGGGGATTGAACCTTTAACCCCTAGAAGACTGTTACTTAGGATTCATTATTACTTAGTACATCATTCATTGCACTACGGATCCACGTGGATTGAATAAAGGTTTCTGTTCGAAATTCCGTTCAGATCGGAGGCTACATCGGCTGAAACGTTGTGAGAATACCATCCAAGATAAGAGCAGTAGTCCGAATAATCCAAATAATATAAATTATTAATCCTCATCTCAAAATTTCCGAAACATAATTCACGATCAATCTTACACTATCAGATAAATCATTTATAATTTTTTTTTTTTTAAATAAAGATTCCAACAATGAACTCTGACCGTGATAAAACCCCAATCAACAAAGATCAATATACTAAACAATTTTTATATTTGCTAAACGGAGAAAACAATGCTTGGTCAATAACGTTAATGTTCAAGTTAAACGTATAACTCCGCCGTCAAAATATCTAACAGGCACATGTGAAGCGTTGGCTGAATAAAGGGGGATAACTCTCGTGTCTTATTTTTAAATCTCCAAATCCGACTCGGTTACGACATGATTATGTTTCTATAATTTTTAACTAAATAAAGGTAACAAATGTGTATTTATGGATAAAAAGATGCATATATCCAGTCATTTATTACTTAGAAAAAGTTAAATAGTTTAAGTTAGATTCCTTAGGTTTAACTACTTTACTAGGAGAATGAGTTGGGATTTAATTGAGACCTTCAAAATGGGTATATGTTACGACGCTCAGCAGAGGCGCGAACGGGGTCCAAAAAAAGAACGAGAAAGAGTTTAAAAACATAAATTTGCAACAAGTAAAGTTGACTTATGTCTAGAATAGACATTTTTTTACTTACCTATGTAATTTGTTTGTATTTTTACGTAGTATAAATGGCTTTTTATTAGATGTTAAAAAAAAATTTCTTGTTTTTTAAAACATCTAGTTTCTCAAAGAAAAATAGCGGCCAGTCCCTCTATATTATTACGTAGAGCGGCCATTTTGAATTTTTCGAAAACCGTCTGTCGAACATAAATTTCTAATAAATAGCACTTCAAACGGGTTTAAAATACAAACAAATAGCACATGCAAGTTTGAAACTAACTTTTACAGCTTACAGTTACTTTTATTTGTTGTAAATTTGTTTTTTTAGCGTTTTTACTCTGTTGAGTCTCGTAAAAGATGCCCTTCAAAATAATTAATGAAAATTCTAAAGATGGAAATAAAAATGGATTTTTTATGGAGACAAGGTATGAAGCCACTTGCTGTAAGGAGCTAAAAGAATACTATTTTACGGTCATGTGAAAAAAAAAGTGAATGGTTGTGCCTACTGATGGGAGTTGAGGCTTTCGGGGGTGGGGGGTACCACCAGGAGCGAATTGGACGAGTCAAAAATATGGTGGCACAGGTTGTTACTACCCTATCAATTTAGGTTCTGCCATTCTCTTGCAGAGGTCCGTCGCCCCATCCCGTTTAGTCTTTCATTAGCTTTGGTTGATTGAGGACGTCGGTATGGGGTAATACCAGTCGAGGATTCGTTCTCGACAATCAATCTGGCAGAAACTGGGCCATTTCGGTGGCCTTTTATCTGCCGGGCTGAGGTATACTGTCCTGGGTAGTCCTAGGAGGTGCACCCTCCAAGGCCTTGCCTCCCCTCTTTGGGATGAAGTAAGTTCATTGCTTACTGCCTGGGGCGCCTTACCGGGGAATGCTGACGGAGCTGCCCAGGCTATTTTTGCTAGGCCAGAGTGCTCTTTTCTTAGGGGCGATGACTTGACTCTTCCCCACTTTCCGGCCTTGTGCCACATATTGCTGCAGTGGGAAGCAATTAAATGCAGGTCCTTCAGCTCAGTGGATGGCGGATTTTCTGTTAAATTTTCATTTTTCCTGTTTCTTTTTTCGTTTATTTTTTAATTTGTATATTTCGTTTTTTATTTTGACTGTATATTTTTTGCTTAAATATTTCGGGGGCGGGGGTTGTTTTTTTGCTTTTATATTTCGTTAGTCTGGCTGCTCATCAAAGTACGTTGTATGAAAGACTGCCCTTGAATTAATCGATATTGCTCTGGTTAACCCGGTCAACTAGTTTATTTATCTGTATATCTCTGATAACCCTGGCTACCACGGAAAGGAACTTTGTTTATAGTTTCTCGACTTTGTTTTAATTTTCAGGAGCTCCGAACCGCCAAAAATAAAGGAATGCATTGAAAATTTCGTTAACCAATCAGGAAGTCCTATATCAGTTTCTTCTCCAATAATTGAGGAACGAGGACACATTTGGGGAGGATGAATTCTCTTCCAGCATAACCATGCTCTATTTCCTAAAGCAAAATCTACAAACGAATATTTTATGGAGAAGGGGATAACTGGAAATACTTGATCTTGATTTTAAAATTAGAGCGAAAAATATGATAGTTACCCCCAAAACAAAGTGGAATATTCAATTGCATAATTCATTTTTCCGAAATAACACAAACTAATAGATGCAGCTTTCTTTTCTATAAGAACAATTCTCCGTGTATACACATATCACGTGATAATTTACTATGGCCGAGAGGATAGAGCGGAAGCATGCGGAGTCAAATGTGACTTTGTGAACCGGGTTCGCGCCTTGTGACCGTTTTAAATTATCACCCCTACACTGATGAGAACATAAGCTTGAAAAGACGTCGTCTGTAGGTAAATATAATTTTAGATTTGTTTATGAATATTATTTTAAAAGTCCGTTAAGAAAATTAAAGTTGAGCACTATATATATATATATATATATATATATATATATATATATATATATATATATATATATATATATATATATATCATGATAAGCACTTTTTAAATGAGTAAATATTCTAGTATAATCGATGGATTTCCAAGATGGCGGCATGATTGAACGGAAGTCGGTTATTAGCTAAAAAGCGGAATGAAGTGTGCGTTAGCTGAAACGCTTTTACTGACTCATAAGAAATAATTTAAATTAAAATATTTATAAAAATACATGTTACAAAACATAATTATTGTGTTATCTCAACACAAGTTCTTTTAAAAACAATGAAAAATGTCATCTTGCTTATATTTAATTCCAACAAAAAAGAGGTGAGTCACAAAACAGAACAAAAATAGGAAGTAATATCAACCGAACCTTTGTTTGTGAGAATCCCTACGATTGGCTAATAGAAACATTAACCCGTGGGAGGGAATAACAAAGAATCTGATTGGTTAGCTAGCTAGATTACACATATAAATATATTTTCATAACTAACCATATATATATATATATATATATATATATATATATATATATATATATATATATGTATATATATATATACCTTCTTTGTAATATAGCAGGAAAAATCCCAGCAGAGTGCTCGATTAATTGAGAATTAAAGTTAAAAATTAAGAGCGTAATATGTATTTATTTTAGTACAGAAAAATTAGTACAACATTCGTACCGTCGGTTTCAAGCACAGAAGGACTTAGCTATCCAGCTCTCTTCAGCTTCTGTTGTCATCTGTTTCGGAAATGTTAAATCACGTGTCCCTCTCGTTTGGACGCGTTATTTGCTTAGAGTGTTACGTATGTTTGTTTACATTTAGTGTAAGGAAGGTTTAATAAGGTATGAAAAAAGGGTAGTGGTGAAAAGTAACAGTTGAGATTTAAACCGGAGTAGATTTAAAGAGATATAAAAATAAAAATTAAAAAATTAAAAAAATATTTCTATATAAATCCCGTGAGCCAATATTATGAATATCGTATATTTGGCCGTTACTGTTTGGGGGTTTAATGATGTGTCTTCTAAAGGAATTAGGGAGAGAAAATGGGTGTAAGGATTATACTTATGAAGAGGTAAAAAGGTTAAAAGGAACAATATTAATTAAATTCAAGAATAAATCCCGGATAAAGGACATTAAATCAATCGTGAAAACTCAGAAATCTATGATTTTTTTTAAAATTTTAACAATAAGTATTAGACATCAATTAAAAATATTCCACAAATTTCAGTTTATTTGTAGTATTTTAAAATATTTGAGGGGCTTAAGATTTAAATTTTATTTTCTTTCAGATTTACATTAACTTAGATCCATAGTTATTAAACACAAATTACTCAAGATTCCTTGAATTTAAATTTTTTCATAAGATCCTTTAAGCTTAAGCTTTAAACCTGGGACATTTTTAGAATCAAAATCATGTAATGAATTTTTATCAACATTGTAATAAAGATTCTAGACGTAAGATTATATCTTGATTTTAATCTTCGCAAGGGGACATAAAATTTATGCATAACTTTTTCTGTTCGGGGAATTACTTTTATCCATCCTGGGACGGGTATTCTTCTATTTTTTTTTTATAAAAGAGAATACCAACAAAACTAAAATTACTTTTTACTGGTGTACCTGTTTTGAGACAATACACTTTTTGTATATACCTACCGAAGTTTAACACACTTACCTGGATTTATTACAAATTGTTAATACTTACTTGGATTTCGGTAAAATTGATGGAATTCAGAAAGTGACTTTTTGTCTGCTTTCACATACTTGAGTATTTGTTAAAAGTTTATTTTCTTTGCATTGACTTATGTTGGTTTTGTCTCGTATAATTGCAATTGTATTGAAATTTAATTGTATTATTTTATGTATTGTAGTCACGTGTGCTCTTCCAACTTTACAACACAGGAAACACATCTAAAGAAGCATCCCTCAAGATCAGTAACACA
Organism: Sepiola atlantica; assembly: GCA_963556195.1. Lineage (NCBI taxonomy): Eukaryota > Metazoa > Mollusca > Cephalopoda > Sepiida > Sepiolidae > Sepiola > Sepiola atlantica. The sequence goes on from OY744522.1 coordinate 65,472,863, forward strand.
AACGCCTCGCGTGTCTAATACTTTGTGTTAAACGGCGAGAAACAGATTTGCGCCTTCATACTTGTTAATATCATGTGCAATTCTACCAGCACTATTTCATCTTGTAGACGTCATTTTAGATAGAAGGATTAATAGACACAGTGGCGGCTAATTATTACTGTGTCTGTTAACACTAGTTTACTTACCCTTGGATTTTTTTTATAATAATAACTTAAGAAAATGTGCGCTCTGCTTCTTTATCACAAATAAATGAAGAACTCGACAGACTAGAAAGAACTGGGGTCTTGTCGAAAATTGAACACGGTAAATGAGCTTCACCGATTGTCTATGTGAAAAAAAAAGGTCAAAGAAGATCCATGTTTTATTTACTCCTCCCCAGGAGTTAGGCACAAGGCCAGTTTTATCTTACTCCCACAAGTAAGATGTGACCCAAGATCGGGTCGAGAAAGTGGGGTTTGAAAAGCCAGCGCTCGAGGGGTGAGCACTCTGGCCATTTAAAAATTGCCTGGGCAGCCCCGTCGGCATTCCCCGGTAGGGGCGCCTCAGACAGTAAGCAATAAACTTACTCCTCCCCAAAGAGGGGAGGCAAAGCCTGGGAGGGTGGACCTCCTAGAACTGCACAGGACAGGCGTGCAGTATCCATCGGAACAGATACTACACTTTGATCTTAGCCAAAAGGCCAAGAATCCATGTTTATTTACTCCTCGCGGAGTTAGGCACAAGGCCAGTTTTATCTTACTCCCACAAGTAAGATGTGACCCAAGATCGGGTCGAGCAAGTGGAGTTAAAAGCCAGCGCTCGAGAGGTGAGCACTCTGGCCATTTAAAAATTGCCTGGGCAGCCCCGTCGGCATTCCCCGGTAGGGGCGCCTCAGACAGTAAGCAATAAACTTACTCCTCCCCAAAGAGGGGAGGCGAAGCCTGGGAGGGTGGACCTCCTAGAACTGCACAGGACAGGCGTGCTGTGTCCATCGGAACAGATACTACACTTTGATCTTAGCCAAAAGGCCGATTTATTTAGGCAGGTGAGTTCCTTCGGACAACCCTCATCTTTATCTACAGATGAAGATTTTACAAACCTTGGGAACTCACCAGACCTTAGGCATAGTGCCCGTTATGTAGGGGGAGGGGGGGTCGGGGATAAGTGAGACAAGCTGTTCAATGTTTTTTTATTTCACAAAATTTTACAAACAACATAAAAAGAACATTTGCTGACTCTAAACTAGATTCTTGCACCAAAATACCGCATTCACTCTGTGGGTGGATCCCTACTTAAATTATCCCCCAAAAACATCGATGTAAAAAAGAATTATCGTGGGAGTGGGAAAAAGTATTAAAAACACCCAAAAAGAAAGAAAAATAAAGAACGAAATAAAATGGTAAAAAAGTTAGTATGGCCCGGCTTTCCCTCATGACTAAGTGTTAGACCGCCCACTGTTTTCCGGCACGAGACCGAAAACAAGCGGGTCGGTGACTAAGTGGGGGTGGGAACTTAAGAGAGGAGTGTTCAAAAAATAAATTCATCGGGAATGGGATCATGGGGTGGATGGCGTCTTCCAAGATAGTAATGCCAAGGGTTTCAAAAGACCGGGGACAAAATAAAACAGTGGAAGTGGGAATCTTTGGAAGCTCTCTAGTGCCGACAAAAATAAAATAGGGACAGGATAACTTTCATTCCTACTAGTTTAAGAGGTTACCAGTTTTTTTAAATAAATCAAAAAACTCTACAGGGGTGGGTTCCGTGGAACCCAGTACCGCGTGTGCCATAACTATGGAGGGAACACGAACTCAAACTTGGCGCCTCGTCGGATGCACAAACTAGTGTCATGCACCCATCTCCTATTGAAATCCATGCGATGTAATCGTTTCCAATCGCATCTGATCTTCACTTTAAGTTGGTGTTTAAAGTAAACTACCAGATCCCGATCCGAAACAGATCCAACCCCATGAACCTCATTAAGACGTGTAACCCACGTCACTAGTCTTGCTACGGCTAGGATGGCTAGAAACACCATTCGTTTCTCCCCAGACCACGGCGGTGCTGCGTTGTTGATGACAGATGCTACATCCAGGACCATCGGCTGCTCGGCGTCGATGCGGGCCGTCACCTCCCTGACGTATTCCCAGAGATGTCGAAGTTTGCTGCAGGCGAAGAAGGCGTGCTCGGCCGTTTCTTCTTCGTCGTCTTCACAGCGCGGGCATAAGGGGACGTCCCTTAAACCATCTCTGCATAATCTGCCATAGAGGGGCAGTGCGTTCCGAACCAGTCGCCAGGTCAGAGAATACTCAGAATTGTTGAGATAACTCTGGCCTGGCGCCCAATTCCACTGGGAGCGGGCCTCCTCCCTCGACAATCCAAGCCGCTCCTCAAGTGGGTCCGAAGCGGTACCCTCCACTAGATCCCGATATAGTCTCTTCCTAGACCGGGCAAGGTTACTGGACCCCGGCAACGCTCTAAGCGCGGCCCGTCATTCGGCGAAGAACAAGGGCTCCCCTCTCGGCCTACGTCGACCTTCGACCGAGAGGTCGAGTATGAGGTTGGGAAAGGCGCTCCCGACCGCAGGGACCCACGGAGTGTCTTCCATCAAAGTCCGACTCAGGAAAGCCAGTTTCTCGGCATGTCGATGACTTGCCAAGTCAGGCATCTCCAAGCCTCCCACACTCGGAACTTGAGTACAGACCTGTCTGCGGACGTACGCTTTCCGGCCCTTCCAAAGAAGCGAGAAGAGTAAGCGCGTGAAAGCGATAAGGCGGGCCGCAGGCAGTGGTAGTACAGACAGCCGGTAAAGGATGAGAGGAAAGACGTAAGTGGCGCACGCCTCCGCTCTGCCCTTTAAGGAAAGCTTCCTTCGAATCCAAGCCCGGACCGACGATTCGACCTTTGTCTGTACTTCCGACCAGTTCTTTTCCAGCTGGAGGCCCGGCCCGAACCATACGCCGAGGATTCGAACCGGGCCATCCGACCAGCTGAAGTCACCTGGAAGAGCGGTCTCTCCGCTCCAGGCACCCAACCGCAGGCCGTTCGACTTGCTGCGGTTGACTATGGCCCCTGTCACTTCTTCGTACCGAGCGAGCGCCTTAATCACCGTTCGAATGTCAGTACGGCTCGACACGAAAACGGTGACATCATCGGCAAACGCGGAAACCATGACTCGCGCTTTGCGAGGAGGGATAGCGATCCCGCGCAGGACTGGTGTTGTCGCCTCATCCCTTAATTTGCAAAGGAAGGGTTCCAACGCCAGGATATAGAGCAGGGGCGACAGCGGACAACCCTGACGTACCGACCGAGAAACAACGAACGATTCCGACCTCTTACCATTGACTTGCACCACTGCCGTCGGCGAGTCATACAGAATAGAGATCCACCTGCGGAAGTCCGGACCAAAACCGGCAGCCGCTAAAACAGCTTTCAGGAAACCATGGTCGACCCTATCGAAAGCCTTGGACTGATCTAAATTGATCAGCGCGGCTTCAGCGTCGTCTTCTGTCCCCTCTATGATCATGCGAATCAAATGCAAGTTGTTCTGAATCGACCTCCCCTTCACAGCAAAGTTCTGCTCCGGCTTGATCAAATCACCGATAACAACCTGCAGGCAGTTCGCAAGAACGCGGGCCAAAATCTTTAACTCTGTGTTTAGCAGAGTTATGGGCCTGTAGTCGTCTAAATTTCCCCCACCAAGTTGGTCCCTCTTCTTCAGTAATGTGACCACTCCTTTGGTTACCTGTCCAGGGATTGACTCCTGAACAAACCAGTGGTTAAACACATCCTTCAGAATTGGGACAAACATGGACGACAACCTCAAATACATTTCGTACGGCAGACCATCGAGTCCTGGAGATTTGTTCAAGCCGACCTGCTTCAACGCAGTAACGATCTTGCCCTCCGTAATCCTGCCATCACAGCCAGCTGCTCGAGCCGCCTCGAGGCGGGGCGAGTCAGCCAAATAGCTGTCAAACTCCTGGCCGCGGAGTCTGGGCAGTTGGGTGAAGCGTCCTCCAAATGCTCACGGAACCCCTCACAGATCTCACGAGACGATACCAGGGTATGACCTTCCAGGTTTTTCACCTTCCGAATGTACCCATCCGAACCACGACGTAAAGCAGCCTTACGCTCAACAGCGTCAACGTTCACGGCTTCGTTAGAGACTTTCTTTAACCTAGCTCTAACTACTTGACCTTCGTATCGCTCGCTAGCCAAGCGATTGAGGTCCCCCGTAATTAAAGCTATCTCTAGGGGATCCCCCCCAGCCACCGCCCGGGTCATCTTATCTTCTACTCGCTTTTGCGTCCTAGCCCTATCTTGAGCGAGGCGCTGGCTGTAGCGGACACAAAAGTTTCTAACCTGAGCCTTAGTTTTAACCCAGTACCTACTCCCGATAACCACCCCCACTAATCCCCGCTGGAGTAGTAACGTTAGCTGTTCCCGGAAGTCGCGTATCTCCAGTAAGGAGGTATTAAACTTCCAGTACCCAGCCAACCTAGGCCTATCACTTAAGTTCAACCTGGCCATAACCAATTTATGGTCCGAATGTCCTAACCAAGTGAACGTGGGACAAGATATGAAATCTACGTCGCCTCTTCTAACTAACATTCTGTCCAAGTAAGTACTCGGACAGACGGCCGCGCTAGTATGCCACGTCCACATCTCCCGCCCTGGGTGATCTACGCGAAATCTGTCGACAAGATCGCATGAGGCCATCAGGTCAGACAGACTGCTTTCACACCTCGCCGACCCTCTATTCCCACCGACCTTATCTATCTTGGGGTTTAGGATGGCATTCCAGTCCCCCATTAAAACTACTCGCTCCGGACCCTTGAGGAACGCCTCCAACCGTCGAAAAAAGGAAACCCTCTCGCCAGCAATGTTGGGCGCATAAACCGCAACAATCCGAAACTTGCTGTTTTCAACGGCAACATCGACCACGACCAGTCGTCCCACCGCATATGCATGAACAACGCTCACCGCCGCAGGCAGGGTGCGTCTCACTAACAAAGAGATGCCACAACTATGAGAATCGCCATATGCTGAGTAGACGTCATAGTCGTCAGTCAGCACATCACAATCCCCATACGAATCGAAGTGGGTCTCTTCAATCGCAGCTACATCTACCTCACGGGCCACGAGATCCCTCAGCACGCGAGCAGCCCTGCTTCGGGATCTCATGCCCCTTACATTCCAACAAGCCAAGTTTAAATTTGTGGTCCCCATCAATTAGTGTCACACACGGGGCTAAAGTCCTCGGGAGTGAGGACGCCGAAGGCCTGACCGAGACTGCCGGTCAGCAGTTCGGACGAAATCTGTCCGTCTCGTGCCAAACCTCCCACGTCCACGGGGAAAGTTAATTTTAAAGCCCGAAAAAATGAGGGGTGAACATAAATGGGGACCCTTCCACTACATTTGGACTTAATTTCCTTAAATGAAGGGTGCTCCTCTTCTATAAGGGGTTGCCCCGGGATTGCGTCCTTCGCCGCCCTAAGCATTCTCCATAATGCTTTCTCCCTCCCGTTCCCGGTTTCCTGCCTCACAAACGTTATTATTTTGGGTGCATTTTTAAAATTTCGGGGGTCTTGCACCTGTTTTTCTCCTACGTGGGTGAAGCTCTCCAGCTGCTTAATATATCGCCTCTGCCTTCCATTGAGGTCTGATTGGACCTGTAATAAATCAGCCTCACAGATCCTTACCCCCGGCAGAAAGGGGAACTTCCTAGTCTTCTCCCGTCTCACTGGCGTAGGAGGAGGTGGTACCGGGACGACTTCTGGAATGACCTCTTGCTTGCTTCCTGGAACGACTTCTGGCATGACTCCCTCAGCAGCTCCTCCTGGTTCAGAGGCCGGCAGCGCTACTGGGATGGGAGCCTCCCCTTCCCTCTGTCTCGCCGACACTGGGGACCTATCCCGAGGGCTGTTTAAGGGAGTGTAAAACTTGAGAGGAACATTTTCCTGTTCCATTGACTCGGAGGGGGCTAAAGATTTTATGTTTTCCTCCTCTCTTGCTGACTCCCGGACTTTTTTTGCTTTTGGGTCCTTTCTTTTGGGGGGCTCCATTGCTGCTTCCACCTCCTTTCCCTCTTCCTCCGATTCTGATGAGAGGGCTGTCAGCTTCCTCTTCAAAGCTGCAGGCATCGGTCTCCTCTTGGTTGGTATAGTGGTCGGAGTGGGCTTCCTCCCCTTCTCTGTGGACTCCTTGTCTACTGCTGCTGACGATGATGCCGATGAAGCCGACACTGCTGGCGCTTTTTGGGGAACAGCCTCCGGGGGCTTTGCTGTTATTCTTTGGGGGCAGTCCTTTGCCATATGCCCCGGCGTCTGACAGCGCCAGCAATGCGGCCTTCTTCCCTCCACGATGATCGACATAGACCAGGATTCGCATTTTAACTGCGCTGGAATCGCCTGAAACCCCTGCCGGTTGACCCTCATCTTCAGCCTGTATTCTCCTGTCAGAATACCATGCATTCTGCGAGCCGGCACCACCTCCTCGACGTCGCCATACTGCGACATTATCGCTCCCAGATGGTCGGAGTCGATGCAGCATGGGACGCCGAGAACCGAAACTGATGCGCTTCTTCTTTCCATATATTCGGGTCTTATTTTCATGCCCTTCCAGACCAAGTCTCCGCCCATTGCTAGCTTTTCTGCTACCTCCTGGGTTGGGAGCAGCACATCCCACATTGCAAAGCTTTTCCTGAGGATATAGGAAGCTGGGATCTTCAAGCCCACCAGTGCTTCCATGACTCTCTCCTTCAGGACTCCTACCAACCCCTTTGCCTTTGCGTCCAAAGTTACGAAGGAGATGATCCTCTTCCTCAAATTTTCCAGTGTTCCCGGAGGCAGCTTCACTGTGTTTCCTTCAGTGAACTCCTTGTATTTCTCCTCGAAGACTCTCCTATAATGTTCAGGGGTCTTCTGCTGTTTTGGCCCCCACACTGAACTAGTGGGTTTAGAGGGAGCCGTTACCTCGATCTTCTTTTTTGGGGGGATCCGCGAACCAGAGCTGGACAGCCTTGGCCATGGTTCATTAGCCGCGATCCCCTTCCTCCTTTCCGGTCTGTGAGCTGGTTTACTTGGGCCCTCTTCCCCTGATAGACTTTCATCCCCTGAGGAGCACCCTACAAATAAACCTGGGCGGTAGTTTTGTTTCGCCACCTTTAAGTCCCACGACTGGCTTTTCGTTAGTTTACTTTTGAGAAAAGGGGTATCATCATACCCTTGGAAGAAAACTTCCGGAGACACCAATACTCTTGGAACCGCTGGCGTCTCCATTTCCAAAAGGAAATCCGACAACGGTGGATTGTCGCTCGATGTGACACTCCCTCGTCGCGATGAAGAGGTGCCCTGCGTGGCAACACCTCCTGGGGAGCACTCGAGCGTGTCTCCCCCCGACCGAACTGGAGTATCGCACGGCACGACACTCCCCAACAAAGCTCCAGAGGTGCTCTGCGGGGCAACACCTCCTGGGGAGCACTCGAGCGTGTCTCCCCCCACCGACCGGACTGGAGTGTCGCTCGGCGCAACACTCCCCGAACTCGCAACTGGGGCGCACACGTCCGTGCTGCCCACTATCACAGGGGTGCCCTTCGCGGCCACACCCCTCTCGCTGTCTTTAGCCAAGACAGCTCTGGCTTTCGAGACCCAGGTGGCCTCCATCTCAATCTGTGTCTGTCTGCCGACCACAACCCGCCGATTCGGTATCAGGGAGACCGTCGCCTAATAGGTACGTGAGTCTTCCCCGAACCTGCCGGCTGCTTAAGTTGGGACAAGCAGTCAGACTCTGAAAAAAGAATTAATTAATATTAATTGCCAAAAAAGTGGCTACAAGAAAGAGAAAGTGAGAAACTTAGCTCTAAAACCAAGTGGGAGCTGCCTCCCCAACGGGGGAGGAACTAGATAGAGAAAAGTGAGAAATTAGCTCTAAAACCAAGTGGGAGCTGCCTCCCCAACGGGGGAGGAACTAGATAGAGAAAAGTGAGAAATTAGCTCTAAAACCAAGTGGGAGCTGCCTCCCCAACGGGGGAGGAACTAGAAAGATCATAAAAAAAGAGAAAAAATCCCCAAAAGGGGGAGGAAAAAAGTGACAAAAGCCCCAAAAGGGGGCTTGGTCAAAGAAGAAAACGCTTTAAACCTAGCCAAAAGGCAAAAAAATCCCCTGGTTGAACTATAAATTTCCTCCGGGTAAAGGATAGTAATAGTCTTCGAGGTCATCATTAAGCCCGTCTAAAAGTCGGCACAGACGGTCATACTCGATTCCATTAACAGAGTTTCTGAACAACGTGGAGAGAAGATCATAATTCAGATTGGTCAACGTCTTCACAAGAAATGCAGACAGCGTTGGATCAACCCCAAATACATAGAAATTGAATGTAAAAACAGGTCCATCTATGATGAAATGCTATCCCATGCAAGCCGCTCTTTGTGTGTGTTTAACTTTAAGGAACATTGTATAACCCAAGATGGAGAGCAATCTAGAACAAATTTGATTCTGAGGTGGATATTTGAAAAAAAAAAATCTATTTAGTTTCGCGAAAATTTCCCTGGTCCTCTTTATCGTATAGTCTCTTAAGTTTGAACATCTACTGTTCGGGGTCAAGGTCGCACCGTCAATCTTCCAACAAGTAATGCACATTATGCTAGGCGACTTTAACTGTGCGGTTGCATATTTGGACGACATATTAATGAAGAGCCAAAATGTAGAACAAAACAAGGAAAATGTTCATAAGGTCTTCTCAAGAATTCAGGAGTACGATTTCAAAGGAAACAAATCCAAATGCGACTTCTTTATGGAGGACATTACATTTTGGGGGCATATTCCGACAAATATGGTAGATGGCCAAACCGAGAACGCCCCCAATAAAGGACATGCCAACTTCCAAAAACGTCTCTTCCTTGCAAAGTTTCTCAAGGCTTGTCTACTACTAAGTGTTTATACCTAATATGCACAAATTACGTGCTCCTTTTGAACGAACTACTGAAAAAAAAGACAAGGACTTTGAGTGGACATCTGAATGCCAGGAAGCATTCGTCAAAATAAAAAAAAGTATTTACGTTGAACTTGTTTCTCACCTACTATAAGCCAGTCCCGGATATTATAGTTGCCAGAGACGCCAGATCTTATGGCATCGGAGCATGTATTCTACACAAGATGTCAGATGGATCTCACAAACCAGTTTCCGAGAACACTTCTTTCTCGCAGAAAAGAACTACTCCCGAATGGCGAAGGGATCGTTGGGGATTATTTCCGCAATAACGAAGTTGCACCGGTACACTCACGGTAGACACATTACATTACTTACAATAGTTGGTTCTAAAAAAAGGTCTGCCTGTGCATACAACAAATATATTACGGAGATAAGGAAAAAATTGTAACGTTAAAATTGAGTTCTTACCGTATAATAAAATCTGTCATACTGACAAACTGTTCAGATCATTCAGAAACAGAATCGTGTGTTGTTTTTGTCATGTTATGATAAAAAAAAAATCAGCAACAATAACTCAGCAATTAGAATTCAGCAGTGAAACAGGGAAGACGTTAGGAAATTAGCTTCTAAAAATAACCTCAAAATGTTTTCCAGGTTACACACTGAACTGGTACAAGTATGATAACCGGGAAAAAATGTGAAAGGTATGTCATGTTATTATGTACTCTATGTGTATACAAAATAAACAAGTTGTTTAACTTATATAAACAGGTAGTTGCGCCTTTCATTTCTGAGAAGGAAGCAGAGAGATTACCAGTAAATGTATTTATTATTCCCCTTACCTGAACGATTAAACAACCTGGCTTTCAATCCATTACACTACGACAGGAATATCTCATCTAACTACGATGCTGTCATTTGGAATGCAAACATCATTCCCCGTTAATGCTATTTAGGATGTTACGAGTTAAGTTCCAAAAACTATGAGTAAAAGTAAATCAAATAAAAATGGCGGAATGATTGTTGATATGGTCGAATGAACATTACAATAAATAAACTCATAAAACATCGATTTATAATTTTATTTATCACAGGATAATTCATCATATTACAGGATTTGATGAAATAAAAAAAAGTTTGTTTTAAGAAATACAAAAGTTTTAAAACGTCAATTCAAAACTTTAAGAGACAAAAAATAAAAACGAAAATACAAAATGGTGCTAATTTTGAAGGAATAGGGGGAACAGAATACGTAACTCTAGTTTCCTCGGTCAGAGTTTATATTTGTATCCGTAAAAGTGTATATGGTCAGAAAAATCGTAACATTATATTTTATGTACAATAATGGAAAAATCACTTGAGTTTAAATGTGTATTTTTATGTATACAAGCATATATATATATAGGGTGAGTTAGATGTAGCCAGACAATCAAAGTACACAGACATACAATAAGTAAATAGACATCCCACAAAAATAATTCCTACATGGTTAAACATTTGGATTCATTCGGCGCTATTTATAAGATGGTCAGCAATAGCAGACCCGGATATGTTGACTAAATAATTTAAATAATTTAGTCACCAACTCCGGGTCTGCTATTGCTGACCATCTTATAAATAGCGCCGAATGTGCGTCGGCGTACACTAGTGACTGGTTTTCTGTCATAAGTAGATCGCATTCTCTATTCCACCTCAAAGTCCTGGAAGCCATATATATAGTGTCAATGAAACCCTCCCTTTGTAAACAAACAGGGTGGCTTTTAGGACTTAATGTGATCAACTTGTGACCTTCCTTCCCATATTTTTTTTCTTTTTTTTTTTCCAAAACTTGTCACTAGTTTTCATTATAAATTTATTTTAAGTTTTTAGTCGTATTTAATTACGTCCACGTTAATACTCTGATGAGTGTGGACAAAAGCCGGTTTAGTACATTCATTAATTTTCTTAATTTCCTCTCGTTTTTATACTTGTTCAATTTTATTCTACCCCTCAAAAATGTCCCATACATCTGCATTCCTCGCCGATATATATATATATATATATATATATATATATATATATATATATATATATATATATATATATATACATATAAATATATATATGAATATAAATATATATATGAATATAAATATATATATGAATATATATATAATATATAAATATATATATAAAAATAAATATATATATATATATATATATAAATAAATATATATATAATATATATATATATGAATATAAATATATATATAAATATATATATATAAATAAATATATATAGGTATATATATGAATATAAATATATATATAAGTA
>OY744522.1:65486587-65504087 GCA_963556195.1 Sepiola atlantica
TCGTCCCAGGGCACATAAAATTAATTCCCAGACAGAACAGTGTTGCACCACTTGTATGTGTCCTCTTACGAAGATGAAAATCAAGATATAATGATACTAAACTTTACGTCTAGAATGTTTATTTCAATTTTTATCAAAATCCACGACTTTATTTTTATTCTAGAAAATGTTTCAAATTTAAGGTTTAAGCATGCTTAATTGGTGTGAATATGAGTCAAATTTAATGCAAATCTGAAATATTTGATTTTTAAAATGGGAGGTTGTACCCTTATTATGCTCCATAAAATCCCTTTAAAATACTATAAAGAAACTGAAATTTAGGGACAATTTAATAAATTAATGTCTAATAACTATTGTTAAAATTTCACACAAATTGGAAGTATCTCAATTTTCACGAACTGATTCCACCTTTTTTGGGCCCCCTTTTTTTATAAAAGTAAATTAAACTAAATATAACCATGTTACCTACTCTTACACCTAGCAGCTGTGTTCTAAAATTCGTAATGATCGGTTAATTAGTTTAGGAGTTTATCCTGTACAACTATCTCTCTCTCTCTCTCTCTATATATATATATATATATATATATATATATATATATATATATATATATATATATAAACATATGCACATCCGAAACTTTATATATATGTACCTCCTAAATGTTAACAATTTAAAAAAACCAAATGTGCCCATGTTACTCACCGTGTTGCTTAGAATATACATTCCAAAATCCATAAAGATCCGTTCATTAGTAATCACTTTTCTAACCGAATAGATTTCCTCGAATTTTCTCGGCTTGAGATGTTCACTATAAAAAAGCCGCCTTTTAAAAACTATTTAATGCCGAAGCGCAATGCATATTGTAAACGTTCCATTGAAGACTACATCCTATTTTACTCACGTTGTGAAGAAGTTTGGGTCCACACTTATTTACTAAGACGTGTGGGAGAATATAACAGGCTCGATGTGAATTAAACATCGATTCTATAGTTTATGTCGGTAACTCATCATTTTCCGCTTTGTATTCATGAAGTCAGTCATTATTACATTGTTGTTTTTTTAAACTAAGAAATGTACATAGCGTTATTTTATTATGCAAATTGTAATTATTAATTTAGATCTGGCTTGATTTGTCAGTTCAACGGCAGATCAAACCTTTTAGGGTTATTTTTGCCGGCACAGTACCTGTGGTATGAGATTAATTGAAAACGTGTTTCTATTTGATCCCATAGCAGTCATAGGGTATTTAGATTTGCAATTCCCTTTTATGTACGACGTATAGCTGTTTACCATCATTGAATGTGTTCGAATTGATCCTTGGTCGGTGACCGTTTTGGTGTTTCCAAGTGGAAATCCGGTGAGTAGAATTATGGTAAACCTTCTCGATTGGTTTCGGGACGTACGTTGTAATCGGATGTGCTTGCTGTACCTGGTGAAAGCTGTTAGGCCGTACTTTCGCCCGGGGAACTTTTTTCTTCGTTGATCCATTTTGTACATGTATCGACCAGTTATCGAACTTGACGGTGCGAGGGGGGACTGGTGGCAGTATCGAGGTGTCCTCGGTCGGATTGTTTGCCTCTTCGTTGACCGGATCTGCTGTAGCGACTCTCCTCTTCACCACTTGCGCATAGATCGGCTCAGTCGCTGTTACATCAGTTTTATTGGGGACTGGTGCATCAACCGGAGCAGGCTGATCGTCGGTGGTTTCTGAGGTCGTTTTAGCATTGCTGGGCGGTGTTGATGCTCTCACCTCTTCATTTTCTGTATTAGTACGCCGGATCAAACTCGAACGTGTCGGTCTCTGAATATTCGTAGCTATTTTAGAGCTGTCTACTGTTCTTGAACGTTTCCGCACAGCTGGTGTAAGAGTGCCATCGTTATTAACAAAATAATATTGGTTTCTGGGGGGATTTTTCAATTGGACGCTGACCATGGTATAACGACGGTTGTCCTGTTTAGTCACTTCCGTTGCAAACCGATGAACTTTTTCATGGGCGTCAATATACTCCTGGCGACTAATCGTAGCCGGATGTTTCTTAAGCGTTTGTTGTTGGATCTCATTCACTTCCTCGGACAGCTTTTTGATATCTTTCGATTTCTCAGTTTTGTTTTCAATTGCGGCAACCGCCACGTCTTGGGCTGTCGTGACTGCGTCAGCTTCCGTTGTCTTAGCAGGCGGAATTATCTAGTAAAAAGACAAGAACAAATAAACAACATATTACTATGGGAAGACATGAATATCGCGTTGCAAATAATACTGCATTTTTAACAACAGAAAATCTGACAGCAGATTTAAATTCTGTGAATTTTGTTGGCAGCCGTAGAATTCAATAGATTTTTATGTTGTGGGATTTTTAAAAAGTAACGTTCATATAACAGAAGACAAAGCATTTGCGAGGAGTCAACTTTTTTGCAAGGTATATGTAATGTTGTAACACCGCTAATCTGCTCGCTCGGAGATATTAACCACATTAAAATCAGTAAGAACCTTATATTAATCACATCGCACGTAATAAAAATCATCTATTCACATAGTTAATAGAGTTAGTAGATGTTTTATTTAAGTCATTTGAGTCATTTCCGATTTAACAGGAATAGGGTTTACTCGGACGAGATAGAGCAAACTTGTTTAAAAATTTGAATTTTCCATCTCAAATTTCTTTCTTTTGAGGGTCTTACGTCATGTCAACCTTAGCTCGGACTTTTTATATCGAAACCTATATATATATGAATGACTTGCAGCCTAATGTTTTATAAACGTTGTAAATAGTCTGTAATCGATTCTATTTCACCGATAGATGAAACCCTGACAAGTACTACGACTATGAGTCAAAGGGTACGTTAGAGTCAATACTCCTTAAGCCTTGGAAATTGTGGTCTTACTAATCGATACAGTTTAATGTCACACCAAGGAAAATTGTAAATGACTTAAATAAAAGCATCTATTAACTCTACTAACTTTTTATTACGTGCGATGTGATCAATAGAAGGTTCTTACTGATTTTAATGTGGTTAATATCTCCGAGCGAGCAGATTAGCGTCGTTACAACATTGCATATACCTTGCAAAAAAGTTGACTCTTCGCAAATGCTTTGTCTTCTGTTATATGGACGTTACTTTTTATAAAAATCCCACAACATAAAAATCTATTGAATTCTACGGCTGCCAACAAAATTCACAGATTGTAAATCTGCTGTCAGATTTTCTGTTGTTAAAAATGGATAATATACTTTAGGAAGATCTTAGAATGAGCATTCACCATCTGAAGTAGTGATTCTCAAGTTCATAAATATGGAGAGACGTTTTATACCTTCCATACATTGTTCAGTGGATGAAAATTTATCCTGATGTTATTTAACCGGCAAGGAATTGTTCAGCAACTGCAGGAGTCAACGTTGTGACAATGTTGGGAATGAATAGTCTCTTTTGAGCCATGAAAATAATGAGTTGATTGAAATGTTACATTAACGCAGCAACAACGTCACAAAAAACTTTACCAAAATACGTGTTTGCAACGTTGTAAGAATGACCTGTGTAAATTGGGTTCAAGAAAATACTTGATGGCAAGGTTATAGTAACTTCGCAACTAAGATCCTTCCTATCCAAGAGAAAGATTCAGGTTATCCTCGATGGCCGTTCATCTAAGCAACATGACATTAATGCGGGTGAACCTCTATTGTTCCTGATTTTCAGAAAAGACTTCCCTGATGAAATTGAATCTGAGATGGGTATATTTGCTGATGACATCGCGTTTTTTTTCTCAACACGTGGAAAAAGCAGACGCGCACATATCCAAGGCAATGGCTGAATCCTTAGAAAATGACCTCCAGTCTGTAGTTGAATGGGGACATAAATGGATGGTAACATTTAATGCCGCTACAACAAAGCTCCTTTGTTTTAACAACTAAAGGAACTCTTTCAACCACCGATTACCATGACTAATAACACTCTACCTGAGAGTCCAACGTTCAAGCTCTTCTCCTTTACATTCACAGGTAACATGAATTTGAATAAATACATAGAAGATACTGCCAAATCTGCTGCAAAGAAAGTAAGCTCCCTCTACCGTGCTAGAAAACTTCTCACACCTGACAGTATTCTATATCTCTACAAAGCCACCATTCGCCCATGCATGGAGTATTGTTTTCACATCTGGGCTGCTGCACCATCCACTAGTCTCTCCCTCTTAGACAGGGTCCAAAAAAGAGGCGCCAATCTTATAGATCCCTCATTATCCACCAAGCTTCAGTCCCTGTCCCACCGCCGCAATGTTGCATCCCTGTGTTTGACAATCAGTAAAGTCCGACCCATTCACTATGGAGGTCCCTAGATGCCGGAGGGCTTTCTTCTCTGATAGCTTCTTTCCTCGAGCTGCCACACTTTGGAATTCCTTCCCTGCTCACCGTTTCCATTACTCTACCGACATGCAGAAATGTAAGTGCAATGTGAACAAATATCTCGCTGCAGAACTCCTCACTTAGGATGCCCGCTATAATTTCTGTCCACTCGTTAATAGTAGCCCCCTTACTTCTCAGTGGCAATGTACCTTGGGGTGAATGAAAGTTTTTAAAAACAAAAAAACAACAACAACAACAACAACACTTCCCGAAATATGTATTTGAAACGCTGTAAGAACGTCGTGGGTTAATGAGCTTCAGGAAAATAGCTGCTTTAATTTTGAATTAGCACACATTTCTTTTTGCTACTTACCTTTTCGACATCTTTAA
The DNA here is from genome assembly GCA_963556195.1 of Sepiola atlantica. Classification (NCBI taxonomy): domain Eukaryota; kingdom Metazoa; phylum Mollusca; class Cephalopoda; order Sepiida; family Sepiolidae; genus Sepiola; species Sepiola atlantica. Next base: position 65,491,316 of record OY744522.1, read on the forward strand.
CATTGCCGTTTGTCTGATTATAGATTTTGTCCTTCTCCACAGATGTAATTGCTGCTAGTCCATTGGTCGGCTTGTTCTCGTTTGGTCCAGAACTAGTTCGTTTTCTTAAAAAAGAAGAAGAAGAAGAAATAATGATGATGATGATGATGATGATAATAATAATAATAATAAATAAATAAATAAATGAATAAATAAACAATAAAGAATTGACATAAAGGTAAATTAATGTTCAAAACAGGAATGGTCATCAAGTAAATAAAAAACGGGTTGTATTGACATTAGTTAAGGGATAATTTTATCAGCGTTGTCTTCCAGAACTTTTAATCTGGTGTTCGAAAACCATAGAATATATATATATATATAATAGAGAGATAAGCTTAGAGTAATTTTAAACAAAGAAAGAATAGGGACGAGTATTCTTCTTGAAAGACACACACACATATATATATATATATATATATATATATATATATATATATATATATATATATGTGTGTGTGTGTGTGTCATGAAGGGATGAAAGCACAGGTCGTTTCCAATGGGGAAACCTCAGAGCCTTTTGAAGTAACCAACGGTACGAAACAGGGTTGTGTGATGGCACCTGTGCTGTTTGCATTGTTCTTCTCGGTGATGCTTCGGCACGCATTCGCTGATGAAAGCACATGTGTTAAGTTTCAATTCCGAACCACAGGTGGGCTCTTTAACCATCAGCGTTTTAAAGCCAAAACCTTGGTTCGAGAAGCCATCATTCGGGACCTTCTCTTTGCAGATGATGCTGCCCTGGTCGCGACTTCTTTTGAAGACGCTCAGAATCTTTTGACAAAATTTTCAGGTGCATGTAGGGCTTTTGGTTTAACAATCAGTTTAAAGAAGACTGAGGTGGTCCATCAACTCTGCCCTACCCCTAAACAAGTTCAAAGAGTGAAACAAAATCAGCCTGTCCATGAATTTCCATTAGAAAAACTCAAAGTGGATGGCAGACCAATGAACTATGTCAAAAACTTTACCTACCTAGGTAGCAAAGTTAATTCTGCTGCTTCACTTGATGATGAAATCGTAAACCGAATTGCAAAAGCGGCAAATGCCTTCGGAAAGCTGAAACATCGTCTTTGGAGTAGTAGAGGCATTAAGTTGAAGACAAAAATCAATGTGTATAGGGCTGTAATATTGACAGGTCTTCTCTATGGATGTGAGGCGTGGACGCCTTACCGGCATCACATTCGCCAATTGGATGTGTTCCTTAGGACCATATGTGGACTTAGTTTGAAGGACAAAGTCGCTAACATCGATCTTTACAACAGATGCCATATTGGTGGAATTGAAAGTTTCCTGTTGCAGTCTCAATTGCGATGGGCTGGTCATGTAGCAAGAATGGACGAAGGGAGGATACCTAAAGCACTGATGTACAGTCAGTTAGCTTGTGGTAACAGGAATGTTGGTCGGCCCTTGCTGAGGTACAAAGATAAATTGAAAGATGCGCTGACGGCAATTGGAGTACCCCAAAAAAACTTTGAAGACTGTACAAAAGACAGGAAGACATGGCGAGCAGCTTGTTGCATTGGACTGGAAAGATTCAACGAGACCTGTGTGGATAATATGAGAACTGCCAGAATTAGGCGAATAGCTAGAGAGAGTACTCCACACCTGGCATCCGATTACTCACACTCTTGCACTGTCTGCGGCTTTCCTTGCAGGTCTCTTGCCGGACTCAGGTGTCATGAACGATCTAAACACAAATGAAAGTTGTTGGAACCTCATACGTCGCAATCGACGGGAGAGTCCATCATCATATATATATATATATATCAAATATTACCACTAGACATTATTAGACTTGAATTAGGTTATAACTATAGATTTCCGTAGATTATAAAATTAACCTAAAATATAAATAATATAAGACTAATCTTTAGAACTCATATTGTATTAATATATTACAATAAGAATATAGAGTGTTTATGTAAATATTGTTTGTAGGTGTGTGTGAGTATATATATATATATATATATATATATATATATATATAGTGTGTAGATTTCAATTTTGTGTTGAGAATCCGAATAACAGAGCTCAATGTAATTTAAACAGAGCAAAACAGAATTATAAAAAGGAAAAAACTATACACACATTTGTTTTTTTGACGTGGTTGTTTATACGTCTGAGGAGACCTAATTAAGGGGTCGAAATAATTTATAATGTATACAACCTTAATGTGTGTATAGTTTTTCCTTTTTATAATTATACATATATATATATATATATATATATATATGTATATATATATATATATATATATATATACATCTGTGTGCGTATAAATTTAGATAATATTTATTTCAAATAGATTCAAATATGACTACATGCGTATAATTCTAGATAATATTTATTTCAAATAGATTCTCTTTCTTGGAATCTAGACAGACTGAAAATCTATGACACGCGGTTGGTCGTTGGTTGTCTTTTCTTCTTCCTTCTCTATGTCTGCCTACTTGTTTCTTTCTTTCTTTTCTCCTATCGGGTTTGAGAACACGAGTTTCTCCTGACCGAATTTGTCTGAGCTAAAAATGTATGTCTAATGGTTATGTATATGAATATGCATAGTTATAGTAGTGTGTTGGGTGGTGTTGTGTGTGGGCGTGCTCGTAGGATGTGTACGTATTTAGGTTTGCCTATGTATGCGTGTGAGTAAGGTTGTCTATATGTATGATATCGCCAAGTCATAAGTGTCATAATGTAATGTGGTTTTTGACACGGCCGTTATTATCTGATAAACTTAAAGATCCCTCCCCTTCGATCGCTATAGTTAAATATAAGATTTAAATTCCCACTCTCTCTAAAAAGATGTATCAGATAGGTTGCTACTACCACTCTCCCTGGTTGTGTTTGAATTGTCGAGGTTTAATTCAATGTTCTTTCAGTCTCAAAAATGTAATTGTCTGGATTGATGCTTGAAAAAACCACAAGGTTGAAATAAATTATTGCATCGACCATTATGTAATTTCGTGTTATTATATTTTATGTTATTCTTGCTCTGTTTACCACATTGAGCTCTCATCAATTATGGCAATATATGTATTAGCATATACTATCAGTACCTTTTAATTAGCACTCTTTTCAAAAAGATTCAGCTCGATTATTGTCAACCAGTAACAGTAGAGCATATACAAATAAGTCAGATCTTATAATGATGTTAGTTGGTCCACTTCTAGAGAAATGAGTCGTAAATATATATCCCACAGGAATGTTGTCTTTTAAAAATATGAAAATGTAAATAAATTAAAATTAAAAAAAAACAAAACATGATTATTGGAATAAAAAATAAACCTGATTTTATATATATATATATATATATATATATATATATATATATATATATATATATATATATATATATATATATATATATACACGAGGCATGTCTAAAATGTATCCGACCTTAGGCCATAAAAAATATTTCAAATACGTGACGGGGTTGGGACCCTAATCCCCTTTCAAAGTAGGCCCCTTGTACTTGCACACACTTAGCCCACCGATCCATCCATTGCCGGAAACACCTCTGGAAGTTTTCTTTTGGAATGGTGTTCATCTCCGCCGTCGTGTTTCACATTATTCTTTTTTCGCAACCTCTCAACAACAGCTGCACTCCGAGAAGTTTGAGGCCTGCCAGAACGCTGGTCACTCTCTGCTGATGTGCGGCCATTTTTGAATCGGTTGAACCACTCTTTAATTTGTGTTACACATCGCATCTTCTCCAAACACCTGCTGAATCTAAGGCGACGGCGAAGATGAACACACACACACATATATATATATATATATATATATATATATATATATATATATATATATATATATATATATAATCAAATATCAACCAAAAGTAAACTTTTAGTAAATAGGACCTGTAGTGAAAAGGTTAAGCTCAATATACGAGATAGAGCAATTATAAAGATAGAAGAAATATTATATTTTAATATTTTTTCAAATATTTGAACTTTGGCTTTTTCTACAGCCAACTTATCTATCTGTATTTCTCCTCTGATGATAAGATTTCGATCTTTGAAAAGCCTTGGCTTAAGGAAAGAACAATAAACACTGGTTTATTACAGAATACACCTTGCATTGAACAAACGAAATTTGAAATAAATTTGGACATTCGAACATATTTATCACTCTTATTTCTTCTATCTTTATATATATATATATATATATATATATATATATATATATATATATATATATATATATATAATCTCTAAGTGCACCCAAGAGGGCTATGATGACGTACCCATTATAAAACTTCAAATATAAATCTAATGTATAAGATTTTCTGTGGAAAACAATGGAAGTTGTCTCAAATCTCTAAGTGTCCCCCTAACTTAAGGGTGCTATGGGGGGCTAATCTCTTTTTAAAACTTCATATATATCATATTTTGATGAAATTTATATCATATGTATTAAATTCTCCGGAGAAGACAATGTAAGTGATTCCGAATCTCTACATTATCCTCTATGTGCTGAATATCTACGTGTTCCCATCTCTAAGCGACCCATAAGAACAGAACCCCCTTAAATCTTTAAATACGTATATCCGATTCTTACTATGACTGTTAGTCAACAACTTAACAAATGTCAGAATTGTTTAGTTGGGAAAGTCTCAGACTGAAAACATTGTCTTCTCTGGAGAATGTATATGTCCAGGCCGAACTTCATTCCAATACCTTCTTCAAAGATAATGGAATGAAGTTCGGCCTGGACAAATGTGCCAAGTGCTCCCTTAGAGCTGGGAAGAAGATCCAAACGGAAAACATACAGCTTGATGAAGATACTGACATCAAAGACATTGAAGAACAGGAACAATACAAATACCTTGGCATAGAAGAAAACGATTCGATTCAACATACCAAGATGAGAGTAAACACTGCCAGAGAATATATACGCCGTGTTCGAAAAATTTGAAAAACACAACTAAGAAACAAAAACAAAGTAACTGCCATTAACCAATTAGCTATGCCAGTGATAATATACAGCTTTGGAATTATTGATTGGCCACAAAAGGCCATTGATAGATTAGACACTAAAACGAGAAAAATGTTGCAAATGTACAGGGTAATGTACAGAAACCAGTGTCTGCCAAGACTGTATCTCCCAAGAGGAACAGGGGGTATGGGTCTCTCAGAAATTGACCATCAACATCGAGTCACTATTGTGAGCACCGGCCAATATCTGATGAGCTCCCAGAACCCAAACCTTATGATGGTATGCCAACATCAAGAAACCAGAGCAAGCAGAACAACCTCTATCACAAAACTTCCCAAACATTTTGGACAGGACTGTCTTACAAATGAGGCAGAAACAGACAACAATCCTGCCACAGAAATAGCTCGCAAAAGCCGTCAGAATTGCACCAAGACCTTCCATTCCAGAAAACTGGAAGATGGGCAAACCAACAACGTGCTAAGTATTTCCTAGATGAATTATCCCAGGAATATATAGATAAGGAAGGCTCTGTAGACTAGCTGAAAAGAGGACCTCTCCACTATGATCAGGAGAGAATGATAATGGCTTCTCAAGATCAAGGCTTGATGACCAATGCCTTTAAAAAGATGAGTGGTCTCAACAACAATAACAAGTGGAGGTTCTGCCACACAGAAGTAGAGAGTGTGAGTCACCTGATATCCAGTTGTAAGGTTCTCCTGGAGGATGGCTATTATACAATGCGACACAACGGAGTGTGTAAATATCTTCACTGGACTATTTGTAAAAAGTTAAATATCCAGTGTAGCAGCAAGTCCTAGGAGCATATACCAGCATGAACAGTTGGAAATAATTTATACACCATCCACTATAATTATGCAATCCCTACAGCTACATATCTAGAAAATGGAGCTGTTAAACCTGACATCGTAATATGGGACAAAAGGGAGAAAGTAGTAACCCTAGTTGAAGTCAGTTAATCTAATAATGCAGGATTGAACAGAGCAGAAAGGTAAAAGATTACGAAATACCAAGGTCTTATGTACGACATGAAAAGAAACTGGAATCTTAGGAAAATCTCCATCATACCAGTAATTATAGGAGCAACAGGACTAATGAAAAAGAATTTTAAAAGCTATCTGGCGAGTATACCCGGTGAACCGAGTCCAAGAGAAATACAAACAATTGCTCTTAAAGGGACGTTAGAATCTTAAAACGATCTCTAGACTGGAGTGTCTGAAAAAGCCGGTGAATGTCTGGCATCCAGTACGATGGCTCATCTCCAGCAAAAACAGAAAGATAAAAAATACAAAAATGAGAGAAACCATATATATATATATATATATATATATATATATATATATATATATATATATATATATATATATACATATATATAAAGTAGAGACGTTTTTTCCCCTGTACCTTCTTGGAGTATAAGAAAATAACCACATGCATCACAGGCTACTAAACTATCCACTATACTACACTTAATCACTCGCGCGTGTTTTAGTAAATTTGTTATTATTTTTTTCGACCTAACACTAAATATTACATTTGGCCCGCCATCCACGTCTCTCCGAAAGACTCCATATAGGTGGTAGCAAAAACTTTTCTCCCTAACAATTATGTACTGTCACTCTACTCATCGACACCGGGAACTAATAAGCACAGTTCAATTTTCACAAAACACCCAGTTCTTATTTATTATTTGCCTGGTATTAATTTACTACATAATATAAAGCAATACGCAAAGACTTAATGACCCCTCCCGTTCACTCCGATGATTTTTCGCGAATATCAGATTACGTTATTACAATTTCTACCTATGACTTCTACATTTATATTCATTCCGGAATTAAGCGAATGAAATTACCGAACACAGTTCCTGCAACATTTATTGATTCAACATGGCGGCTACAATTTCTGAATCGAATCGACTTCCTATTTAATTCAATAAGCACCAAGAGACTGGTAGACGCGGATACATTTACATTTTCAAAATCATACACGTTTTACACGCATATTATAGAAAACTTGCCCAAATTCAGTCATTTTCATCACCTACAAATGACATAAACCGTGTCATTGCTGAATCTTAATATAACATGCATGCCCAATAATCAAGCTTAGCTTAACTGACGTATTTTCACATCTATTTTTAACTCGAAACAGTAGCGCAGTTGTTAGGAAGGCAGGTTTAATGCTCGCCAGTTTCAGCGTTCGATCCGTTTCTACTATACCCCTTTTTTTTTTTAATTTATAACATTCGCAAACACGGTAGAGGGGGGAATAAACAATACGCCGTTTCTTTTTTTATTCGACGTCATGCAATAGGTAGTACTTTCTCCCGTGCAACGCCGAGCGACGGGTTCTGCTAGTATATATATATACATATATATATATATATATATATATATATATATATATATATATATATATATATATATATAGCAATAGATAAAGTGAAAGAATAAAATAAGGTGCGAATCAAATTTTATTACATTTCAATGTTCAGGCAAATTACTTTAATTTGCATACACCTTGAATACACTTTGAATATACTTTTTACTGTTATCTATTGCATCGTAAGCAAACAAATTTCACGCCTGGATAACTCTTTTCGTTTTTGGACCACCATTCACCACTTGGAGTATTTTTTAATCAACCTCTGTTATATCTTTCCTGGAGCTATTTTAAACTTTTTGACTTGGATGAACTGTATAGGTTTACAAAAAAGTATGTTTTGGGCCGATATATTTGATGTTTTATATACCTTTATGTATTTATATTTTTTTTTTTTATATATTTTTAAAGTTTAATTTTTATTACCTGCAGTAATGCCATTGCGGTAATGGTCCTCTGAGGAGAAGATTTTATTTGAAAACTCATGAGTTAAGGACTTTAAAGTAATTTGCCTGAACATTGAACTGTAATAAAATTTGATTCGCACCTTATTTTATTCTTTCACTTTATCTATTGCTATTAATGCTCAATCCAGTATATTGAGCTTTATTTTTATCCGGATGTTCACTAATTAAAGATATTAGTTGCCTCTTATATATTTTGTTGTATTAACCTTATATATATATATATATATATATATATATATATATATATATATATAATTTTGATTGTTTGACTTACATAGCCAAGTAAAGGTTTCACTTAATGCGACCTCCTCAGAAATTAATACAATAATTACTATTTTGGAGAGGGTTGAGGTTTTGTTTTGGTGGTTTATGGTGCTAGGATTTTAGATTCTCACTGTGTGACCAAAGAGATTAATGATCAAATTTTTTTTTTTTAAGTTCCAGTCTTTCCGGTAGCCATCATTTGATTATCTGTCTTTGACAATTATTGCCGTTTTTGATGGTCAGTCGCGTCTAATTTCGAAATGGTAGTTTCGCTCATCAGCCGCACTTAAGTCTGAAATAGATGTCTACTGGTCTGACGCGCTTACGTTTAAAATAGCATTTTTGCTGGTTTATCGCGCATTCTAGTTTTTTTTGTTTTGCGAAACCATAACAAAACAACCTGACAAATCTGAAAAACAAAGAAGGAAACATCGTCCATGACAAAAAAATAGAAATAACTCTTACTTGTAGGTCATCGTTCGATAATAGTTGACGATCCCAGTGGCGCACATCTCCTTATCGCAACGGATGACAACCACCTTCAGCAAGTTACCATGTGGCCCGCGCATAGTGCAGAAGAAACACAACGGGAATTTCGGATCGATGAACATGTGTCTGATCCACTGTAGAGGAGTTTTTTGTTCCGATCCCATCCTCGGAATTGTTGTAATTTTGGTTATTTTCAGGCCATTCCGGTCCAACCGGACTTTCACCTTTGTCCCGGTACCGGTTTCCAGCATCGTTTTCAGCTGCTCATTTATGTTTAATTCTTCGACGACGAACCACGTCCCTACCTGCAATGCTTTGAACTGGATCGCATGGTCACCCATAATTACTCTCCGTATTCCGAAATCAGCAAAATCGCTATTAAAAAGAGAAAAAAAATAGAAATGCATTTATTTATTTGTTTATTTACTTTGGCATTTTTTTTATGAATTGTATTTGTATATAAATCTCATCTTAACTTTAAATAAAATAAATCTTACAGAATATATCATATAAACATGTCGACGGAATCCTAAATATTTTATTTGAAATTCCCAAAATGTCCTTATAAATTTATTTATAACCATTAATTGTGAATTAATTCAGTTTATTAAGACATCATTTTCTGTCCGAGTTTTTCTGCTCCGTGGAACAGTCTGAAAGAGGAGGTTGTGACGATGACTATATATACCAGTTGAGGATAGGTCTTCGATAATCAGTCCAACAGAATATGGGTCATTCTTGAGTAGGTGATGACCTTGCAGCTGTCGAATGAGATATGGTTTTGCGCAGTTCTGTGAAGTTCAAACCTCCGTTGTCTTTATATTCTTTCTTTGAGAAGGGTTAGTTTATTACTAATAGCCTGATGCGCCCATACCAGGGAATCCCGACGGGACCGCTCAGGCATTTTTGTAGGACAGAGCACGCTTCTTCTTACATGACGTTGTGTCTAAGCTACTTGAGAGGTAAATACCTACCATATCCCTGTTTCCTGCTTCCCTGACTGTACTAACATACATAAATGTAACTGTAATACGAACTAACATCTTGCTGCTAAACTCCCTACTTAGAGTGTCCCTATATGCATGGTCCCTAATAGTATCCCCTTACGTCCAAGTGGCAATGTGCCTTGTTTGGGGCGAATGAGAGTTTTTTTTTTTTTAAACAAGGATATAGTTTTGGAAATCTTTCTTAACAATACGTGTAAAGATATTTTTAAGGTTCGAGCTAGGGGTGACAGAGGGGTAGTACCTTTGCAAATCGGACAATCGCATCTGTCACCTGCAGGTTGTCCGGTCCACTGGTCACTACATAATGCTCAAGTCTCCCCAGTGTTTCCTAGTAGCTGCTTGCGCATAGCAATAGCCACACTCGGGTAAAGGCTCGGCTGACCGGCAAAATCTGGTGGAAAAGTCGGTTGGCGGATGCCTTCCGACAAGGGGGTGTCTTTTCCTTTCTTCGATTCTGGAAGACTGGCACGCAACGATCTCTTATCTATTTTGCTCCTCCAGTGGCAGAAGGCTAGAGTAGCGGACAACGGCAGCTATGGAATTTGGAATATTGGCTTCTATCGCAACCGCGCCTGCCTGACGATTCCACATAAGAGACCAACACCGTAAGCCGGAAAGCAATAGAAACCTACCAGATTTAATATTTCTGTCTAAACACCTACATGACAACTTAAAATATGATTAACACCGATCGTTTCAGAGTTGATGTGAGGGCTACGATGACTTGAACAAGCCACACTGGCTACTGAATACTGAAAAAGTTTGTGAGCTAAGCCACCTCTAATTTATTTTGCTAGTAAAGTAGTTGACCTAAGGATTCTAATCTCTCCTTAAGATGAAGATGTATTTTGTTATAAGTTTAGTCACTTTCTTTTTTTATCTTCCAACTTTGATATTCCAGTTTTCATGTCGATCTACTGATGCCCAGGATTAAGTACATTATTTCTGAATTCATCCAGTTCATTCTTAAAATGATTTACATTGAAGATATGTGAACCTGATTGGACAATCTGTTACAGAAGTATATTACTCGATTAACAAAGAATCTAATTGTGTGATAGATTTAGTTTTTTGAAATCTTTCTTACTTGAGCGAGTGGAGATATTAAAAAAAGTGTGTTCCGTATTCAAGAAATCCCATTATTTTGAAGGTCTCGATTAGGTCACCATTCATTCTTCCGTCTAGTAAAGTAGATAAACCTAAAGATTCCAATATTTTCTTATATTGAGATCATTCAATCCTTTCATTAGTGTTTTATGAAAGTTGCTCTAAAAATGCATGAAGCCAGTTAATATAAGGAGCTAATCATAATAATAAAAAGGGAGAGGAAGTTAGATTCACGTCAAGACAACCCAAGCCTTAAAGAGACCTCACCACCAACGTTCGATCCCCAGGATTCCAAACAGGCTAGCCAAAATGTAAGCCTTTCAAGAGCTCAATTGGGAAAGAAGGGGTTACTTGGTTGGCTGACAAAGACGTCTACTCCTCAACTGATTAAGTTGTTGGCCAGAAACTGGTGTTTTTATTATGACACCATCAGCAGAATATAAGGTTTTATTTTTTTTAATTCTTGAAGAAGTAGCAGGAGCATCATACCGTTTTGTTATGTCGTTAAATAGTAATGTAAAGTAGAAACATTTTTTAAATCTTGTCTATGTCTCAAGTTTGTCATCGATACAGACACTTTTCTTTGTACACTTTCCAATTTTAGTATTATATTCCAATGTCCATGTCTAGCTAATAGTACCATAGATTGAGTACAAAATTTTATACAAAGCCTTATTAAAGTCTTCAATATTCTGCCAATAACATCTGCTAAGCCAGAAATAACTTTCTATTTGACAGTTTAAATGTTTCCAAATCCCTTTTTAAAAAAATGTCTAACTATCAACAAAAAGCTTACAATTGCTGACATATTTACGAATAAGCCAAAATGCATTCTGGTGGATTTCATTTCGTAATTATTTTTTAAAATAAGATTTTTAAAATTTCGTTTTATCTTACACTGTTGCTTTTTGATTTCAATAAATATTCGATTAAAATATTAATTCTTGTAGTCACAAGAAAACACACCTGGAGTTGTCTTATAATTTTATTAATAGAGATTAAAATAAAACTAATTGTATGGAAGATTTAGCTTTTGAAATTATTCTTGCCAACAAAATATCTGTACAAGAAAAGATATTTAAAAAATGTGTTTCATATTTAAAAATTCCTTCAATCATTTTGAATATTTCAATTAAGTTACCTCCCATTATTCTCTCTCGGAAAGTAGTTAAACCTAAGGATTTCAACCTATTCTTATGATTGAGACCCTTTAATCCTTTGATTAGTTTAGTCACCTTTATTTTTAATATGATATTTAATATTTCATACAAAGTTTTATTAAAGTCTTCAATATTCTGCCAACAACATCTGTTTCCCTTAAAATACATGGATTCATCTAGTTGATGTGAATGCATTTTTAACATTCAAATGAGTCAAGAGGTTTTGGGCATGTTCATTATATCGGTATTCACTTGATTTCTAAATTATATAACAAGCTATTTTGAGATGTTCACACCCAGAAGATGGCAATTCAAATGAAGTGCACATGCGTGACTTAACTGCCTATGCACAGATTGACTCAGCAAATTCATGCGTGTCAATAATCAATTTAGTTTTTTTGCCAATAAAATATCTGTACAAGAAAAGATATTTTAAAAAATGTGTTTCATATTTAAGATTTCCTTCAATCATTTTGAATCATTCAATTAAGTTATCTCCCATTATTCTCCCTGGGAAAGTAGTTAAACCTAAGGAGGCAAACCTTTCCTTATGATTGAGACCTTTTAATCCTTTTATTGTTTAGTCACTTTCCAACTTTAATATGCTATCTAAATTAACATGTCTAACTTCTGGTGCAGTGGATTGAGTTGAATAGTCCATACAAAGTCTTATTTAAGTCTCAAATAGTCTAACATATACATTTGCTCTATTTGAAATAGAACTGTTTGGGTTTGTTTTTGTTTTTTTGTTTTTTTGTTTATGGCAAAACAACCAATATTTATTTATTGCGAACGATTCATTGTATACGATTAATTTAACACAAGTTTCTATCTTACACAAAGCTGTGGAAAATGAGGGTTAATACCTTCCCCAACAGTATCAGTGCATAAACGA
>OY744522.1:65514087-65531587 GCA_963556195.1 Sepiola atlantica
AAACATATTCTGACTGGTAATTGCAAGATTTCGAAAATAAAAATAATATCATATTCCCTATCAATACGGTATGTCAGTACTGTTGCTTCAGTTCTTTGACTACCAACCTCTCTCTCTCTCTCTCTCTCTCTCTCTCTCTCTCTCTCTCTCTCTCTCTCTCTCTTTCTAGCGTGGGACATCTTTAGATGGAATTAGATAAATTCAGAAATAATGCTGAAAATGGAATTAAGAGGGCATTTGGGGAAATATCGGATGAAATATATAACAGAATTTGATCATTATTTTTAAGGTTACATTGAGAAGGGGGATACCCAAAGAGGTATTACAAACAAATAATGAATAAATGTAATGAATTTCCCCAACTTTCTTTTATTATTGCGCCTAGGAATCGACGAGTTTCTCGTGTTTTCACAGAAATTGGTGTAGTGGTTACCGCCTACCATGCAGAGTTCAAGTTTCGTCACAGATGTTGCATCATTTCCACTAATACTCTTAGGAAAGTTAGGAATTCACTCAGCTCAATAGTAAGGTAGACCGTTCTCTCAAAGTTTGGCAAATCTAAAAGAAGAATCAAACTCCGAGATAACCGGTATCTGTCACGTTGCGCATATCGTGCAGCTGTCTTTCTTACCCGGCGAAGAAGGTGGGTCATATTATTTATAATGCACGGAGTATTTAAAAATAAATTCATATGTAGAGCTTGTCCGATAATCGTGACTGTCATCCTAGTGATCGAGGGAGTATCACGTGTGTCTGTGCGCGTACAAGTGAATGAATGCATGTGTACATGGGCGTAGATATTTTTCTTTACAACAACAAGAACAGAGAAAAATGTGTTGAATCACTCTTTCACGCATCGACAACTCCGAAGATACCTGTTACCCCGGAAAAAAAACCCAGTCAAACAGCTTTGGAAATTATTAATTGGGTTTCAAATAAATAAATAAATAAAATGCAGCCATGCGAATAGGAAAATATGCTTGAAATAAAAGGCCGAGGTGTTTCGATCGTCGTCCGATATTGCCTGTTATTTCTGCTGATAAAATGTGCAGTGTGTGAAGTACATTTGATAAATCGTTCGAGAAAGCCGTATTTCATAATATGACAAATAGCATTCGGAGAGCATGAAATTCCGCTAGAACCCACCAATATCCTAATTTAACCAACTGAACAGCAATTAATTCGCGCCAAGATTTATTGTATTTCATCTAAAATAAACTGTTGTTTTTTATGTTTTACGTCATATCAACCTTTTCGATTTATTTAATATCGAATCCTGTCGTTTTGATATAAGCTTGTAAGCTTCCATTTCTTAATATTTTTACATGTTTATTAATGATGTGTGCTTTACCTAGCGGTTCATCGGATAAATATATATACTCTCTCGTTTTTAAAATGTTATTTTCTTTTTGTTTTTGCTGGGGATGGAGCATCCTTTCGGATGCCAGATAATGCCCCGCTATTTCACAGACTTGGCAACGGAAAGGTATATATATATATATATATATATATATATATATATATATATATATATATATATATATATATATATATATATATATATATATATTAGTTGTATAATACCGGGGTAACTGTAGTGCCTATGGTCCCTGCACTTATTTTGGCTTATAGATTTTTTGTGGTCACCTTGTTTGTTTGATTTAAAATCAAACAAACACCTACATTTTCCAAACCCACTCTATCAAAACAATAATAATGATGGAAATGCAAAATAACAGAAAACCCGTCAAACCAGCCACCCTTCTCCCGCAAAATAAAAAACAAACAAATCGGCTCCTCCCTTTCAGGCTGCCCTTCACAAATATACGCGGGTTTAGAACAAACCTTGACGATATAGAATAATTCCTCCACATAAAATCCACAGATATTCTAGCATTATGCGAAACTAACTTACACTCTGCAATCACAAATTATTTTGATATGCCCGGGTACTTTACACTTTACCGTAAAGACTCAGATAAACACATGTACAGGCTCAGATGAATCTACCCTTATTAACTACGTCTCTGATAGTATCGACACAGCAATTTCCTCGGGTACGAGATCTCAAATTCATGTGTTTGGGGACTTTAATTTTCACAATAGCGATTGGCTCGACTTTTTGAGCTCCACTGACCCAGCTGGTAATAAAACAAGCGTAGCTTTTCAACCCGACCCGCCTCCAAGATCGTAAGGACGAACAAGGTTCGCTTCTCGGCCTGTCCCTGAAAACACTTCTCGAGGCTTGTGGGACAGATGACCATACCCCACTTCGGAATACTGATCACCTGGTAATAATGGTTGATATCATTATAAACTCCCAATTCCAACAGAAGCGCCGTTACTCAAGACAACCAGATACTACCAAAGTGCTGATTGAGAATATTTCAGAGATCTCATCAGTCGTGCACCTTTGAGTAAAACTTTTTCTTTCCCTGCTGAACAGTACGCAGGGGGTAACTGAATGGGTAAAATTAGTCATAGGCAGCAAACCTTCTGCCATAAGTAAACTGAAAATGAATTTGTAACATCAAGAAAACAAAGTTAAGAGTAGATATACCGAGATGGCTAGAAATCACAGTAGATCACATAAACTAGGAACCCGCAATTTCTTCAAAATCTAAATAGCGCCATGAACCATTTAAAATAGCGTAATGACCCATCTAAAATAGCGTAATGAACCATTTAAAATAGCGTAATGAACCATCTAGCATAGCGTAATAAACCATTTAAAATAGCGTAATGACCCATCTAACATAGCGTAATGAACCATTTAAAATAGCGTAATGAACCATCTAAAATAGCGTAATGAACCATCTACCATAGCGCAATGAACCATCTACCATAGCGTAATGAACCATCTACCATAGCGTAATGAACCATCTAAAATAGCGTAATGAACCATCTAAAATAGCGTAATGAACCATTTAACATAGCGTACTGAACCATTTAACATAGCGTAATCACCCATCTAAAATAGCGTAATGAACCATTTAAAATAGCGTAATGAACCATCTAAAATAGCGTAATGAACCATCTAAAATAGCGTACTGAACCATCTAAATTAGCGTACTGAACCATCTAAAATAGCATAATAAACCATCTAAAATAGCGTAATGACCCATCTAAAATAGCGTAATGAACCATCTAAAATAGCGTAATGAACCATCTAACATAGCGTAATGAACCGTTTAAATAGCGTAATGACCCATCTAAAATAGCGTAATGAACCATCTAACATAGCGTAATGAACCATTTAAAATAGCGTAATGAACCATTTAAAATAGCGTAATGAACCATTTAAAATAGCGTAATGAACCATCTAACATAGCGTAATGAATAATGGGCAACGACCCCATTCTCAGCTTCCAACTATGGACAGAAACAGCACTAGATGATCTGATCAGTACCCCTTCTCCTGGCTTGGCTCTCATAAAAAAAACCTTCACATCTCCAAATAATGTAACTAATATCCTCTCCAGACTATAATAAATGACTTGCAGAATCTTGCTTCTCTGATAGCTGGAAATTGTCTCTGTTGTACCAGTTATCAGGAACTCTGGAGAAAAAAACGATTTCGAATATACACAAAGTACGTATTCGCTCAACTATGAACAAGCCAATTCAAATTTATCATTGTACAATTTTCATTTTCAAAACATATTACTTTTCAATAAAAAAAACACATTTCATGCTTTAAAAAAATATCGAACAAAAATTAAAAAATAATGACACAGCAATGTTTACATAATTTCTCAAATTCTGTTGTATCGGGTTTACCTGGCCCCACACGCAGATTAACAACATAAATAAAAATTGCCGCAGTCTCGAAGGGTTGAACGAGAAGACAACAATAACAGACCTAACAAATATCACGGTCTGACAGAAGTACCCTTTTCTATAATCGGTCAGTGAAGGAGAAATCCTTCTAGACTGTAGCAATTTCTTCTTCTTTTTTCCACTCTGAACTACTCTTTTTTGTGGGTATATCAATTTTCCACAATTAACAACCGACCATTTTTCTAAACATTAACACTATAAGATGTGACCTATTTGCGCAAGATAGATTAGAATTTATCATTGTACATTATTCTTAAAATAAATTATTACTTAAACTTGCAATATTTTCAGTGATTTCTATTTTCCATGCATTTATTATATCAGACGATATAAATAAGATTTTCATTTTAACAAAATATCAAACACGTTACATTTCTATTACAAAATTTAAAAAATAACATACAATTTACGCGATCAAAAAAGTAATTACTACCGACTTGATTTGCTCAACTAATACACATCCAATAATGTAATTACATTTATTTCCTTACGTTTTCTTCATTATTAATTAAATACTAAATAATAAGAGTTTTTTTTTAACGCTCATACTTGAAACAAAAAATATTTCGTTAACAACATATCACAAAAAGACACTTCCTTCTACACTTTGACAATTTCTATTCTTGTTCCATTCCGAAGTGCTCCTTTTCGGGGTTACATACATTTTCCACAATTAGAAACCGACCTTTTGTCTAAACATTATAACTATGTGATGTGACCTATTTGCGTTCTGTCGGCCGTTTAAGCCATTTTTATTCTGTCAGCTGTTTAATTCAGAGTCCTGATAGTATATATATATATATATATATATATATATATATATATATATATATATATATATATATATATATATATGTGTGGGGGGGGTTATTAAATTATGAAAATATATTTATGGCAATTAAGCTATACAGAGGCTTCCGTGTTTCATTCCCGTAGAGAATCGTGAGGCTCAGCTAATATATATATATATATATATATATATATATATATATAGAGAGAGAGAGAGAGAGAGAGAGAGAGAGAGCGAGAGAGAGAGAGAGATATTATATTATTATTATTATTATTATTATTATTATTATTATTATTATTATTATTATTATTATTCTATATATCCACATTAAATTTTATAAGGAGATATAATCTTTTCAATTTTCAGTATTAACTTCTAACAGTGCTCAATAGTAATTTGTGTATATTTATTAATAGAACAATGTGGTATAGGATAGTTATCCAGGTTCTGATGTTAATTTTTGTTCCACCATAATGCGTTTGCTAAATAGTGGAGATAAATTATAGAAACCATTTCGTAGTTTAATGGATTGGAGTTTGTGATGAGTGCTGCTTCAAGTAGTCTGCGTCGAGATTTATTTGATATGTATTTAATGATTTTAGCCTGTTTAAAATTGAATGAGTGGTCGTGTTGTGCAACGTGGGAGAAAAGAGCGTTAAGGGAATTGCTATTTTTAATGCCTCTTGTGTTCACCGAGCCTTCTTTTTAGTTCTCGTTGAGTTTCCCCTATGTATAAATTATGAATTAATTAATGAGAGACAAATAAAGTAATCAAATAAATAGGAACACATTAATACACTCAAACTTGAATAATTAAATCGATAGGTATGATTCCCCTTTCTCCTTATGTCAAAACTTTTTTGTTTTTAATCATAATTTGCATTTTCAAAATA
Organism: Sepiola atlantica; assembly: GCA_963556195.1. NCBI lineage: Eukaryota > Metazoa > Mollusca > Cephalopoda > Sepiida > Sepiolidae > Sepiola > Sepiola atlantica. The sequence continues at coordinate 65,519,611 of OY744522.1, forward strand.
GTAAAAAATCTCTATGCTTTTACATTCCTAAAATTATAATTGTTTTTCTTTTTCTTTTCTTTTTCCCCCTTTTTTAATTCAAAATATGACGGTAGATTCAGACTTCTGCCCCACATCCACTGTCGGCCAAGCTCGGCTGTGACGTATTTAGACCCAGACAAACTCCCTAGCTAAAAATAGATATGGGAAGCTAATAAGTCCAAGCCGTCATCCCATTCATTTCTCGCGTCCCTTGAAAGATACAGACTGCTGATGTTAACGGACTAGCCAAAATCGTGATTTTCATTGTTCGCTTATTCACATCCACAGCAATGGCGAAATTTGGACAATTTTCTGGCAAATCAAAATTAATATATGTGTGATTTTTCGACATTGTTTCTTCATCCTGAGAAAGTCTTTTAATAAAGACGAAATGCTGATGAATACATGAATAATATAGTTTTTTGGCTTTCCTTTTTTCATTTTCCATTACGTCGGATCATTTTATCCCCATTTCTATTCATATATATATAGCGAGTTTTCAAATTATGCGACTTCCTCGGAACTACTATCCTATTCAGCTGTCAGCGAGACTAAATTAGATTCATTGATTAACGATGGAGCGACTGATCGACGATGGAGCGACGTGTGTGCTTCCTAGCCCAGTGGACCCGATTTTTTATACCCTCTGATACAACCGATATCAATCACTGTCTAATCGAAATTTAACTATAATAAATGTATTACGTCCTTGCAAACATAATTGAGCCTCGTGTTTTATTCTTCGTAACTTAATCGGCGTTGTCCGGGATTCATTTGTTGCATATTTTTTAATTAATTTGGATTAAAAGTATTTTTTTTAAATAGGCGGGAAACAAAGTAAAATAAATAATAATGTGTAAGTCACACATAGGTGAGAAACTCATATATACACATAAACATGCAAAATGCGCATAACATTTTATTGGTATAGAGAAGGAAGTGATGGAAAAATTCTCAATAATTAATTAAATAATTTTATAGACATAAGACATATTTTAAACTGCAATGTTTTAATTTTATATTATTTTATTCATTATTTAAGATTTTCGTCGTCGTAACAATCTTCTTAACCGGAATTTTATTTTTTAAAGAAACGGAAGCCAACGGCATTTTGCAATGTAAGATGCGATGCTATTTGGGTCGAAATTCTAAAATACGGCAAGATAACTTGATATGTTGGAGATATATATATATATATATATATATATATATATATATATATATATATATATATATATATATCTATGTACCAGTTCACAAAGTTAGTAAATGTAATATAGGTAATTTAAGAATGTAAGCTTGGCGGTTCCTAGTAAAACACATTGGTGGGGAAAGTAATTCTTTTCCAAGAAATCTCAATTCCTGAAAAGCTAAATGTAATCATGTTGCATTTTAGTGACCCACACCCACATCCGCTTTGAACCCAACCCAACATGATGTGCTTTAAGAATGGAAGGGTGAGGACAACGGAGTCAAACAGAAAGGTACTGTTTCAATTATAAGACAAGTTATTGTTAATATACTTGCATTTATTTTTGAATACTCAAGAATGCAGTCAGTCAAGTCAAAGGTTTTCTTAGCTAAGTTAAGAGAGAGAAATGGAGGGAATAGAAACTGACTTGACTTCAAAGTGTTATCGGTAGCTGAATCTGATTCGATTATGATTGAACAATGCACCTTTTATTAAATAAGCTATGACCGTCAATGAAATTGTGGAAAACTTGTCACTACTTCTTATATAAGATTATATTATATTATTTAAGTATTATATAATAATAATAATAATAATAATAATAATAATAATAATAATAATAATAATAATAATAATAATAATAATAATAATAATAATAATAATAATAATAATACTCTACTGACAGCAGCATAGAACAATACGATTAGGACTAGCTACATTAAAGCTAGGTAAAACCCAGGAAAACAGTAAATACAGATTGTGTGGACAAAGTGACGGAACAATAAATCACATAATAAGTGAATGCAGCAAACTAGCCCCAAAAGAATACAAGTACAGACACGACTGCGTGGGGAAATCAGTACACTGAGAACTATGCAAACGACTGCATTTCGAACACGGGGACAAATGGTATAAACATAAACAAGGCCCCAAAATGTGTCATTTCTCTACTTATTATTAAAAATGATACGATAATGAGAAGAAACAAAACATCAAAATTCAAGTAAAATTTACAAATAATCTTTAACGTCAAATTCTGTTTCGGAAAAGATAAAAGATTATAAAAATAAATTATGTTTACATTTTGTTTCTTTCTCTCTCCCTCTCCCTCTCTCCCCACCTGTCCCCCTCAAATCAATCAAGCATTGAAAAAAATATTAGGTAATAGTGAATATTCGAAACAGCCGACGCCGACAGATTAAAAACTGAATTCTGAATTGTTGACCGATATCAAGCTTTTTAAAGAAGCAGCTGCCTATTACTTGTTTCACTTTCTTATTCGTGTTTCTCCTCCCACGCCCACTTTTTCATAACGCCAATCGGGCCGGGTATACGTACGTTCACTTTTATTATATAGATTTGAAATTCAAAATTCCAAGGAACTTTTTTTTACGATCGCTATTCATCGTAACACGTTCGACGGAAACATGAAACATTATTTGTTTTGAAGGGTTAAATTAGTTTCGTTTAAATTATGTGTTAAAGAAAGATATGTTAGGTTAAGGATTAAATTTATAAAAAATAAAAATTCAGAAATTAATTTTTAAATTCAAATTCGACATTTAAATTTAAAAATTCAAAAACAAAATTATTTAGAAAATAAAAATTTATAAAATAATAGTTTAAATATCGTAAGTCAGTTAAAGCTAATGGTGAACTGGTCTTCAAACTGTAATTAATTTTATGTTTGAGGTATAATACAAAATGAAAATTTAAAATATAAATTTATGATGGAGTATCAATTTATTATGAAGTCAATAATTAATGATGTGGATGATTAAGCCTTTTTTGGAGTTAACAATGAGATCCAGGAAGCAAAATCAGTCCGTTTAGGAATTGTAAAATTGATTCCCTAGTGTATGAAGCGGCTGAGACCAAACAATTGGGACCAAACAGTGTACTTACTTAAGGAGAAACATCTTATTAATTAATCAGTATAATTATCCTGTTAGAAAAATCAAAGGAGCCGCATTGTAATAATAAGTCTAAGTTAGTCCTATGTACATAGCTTCAGGGGATAGTCGTCTAGTGTTAGGTCTCAGATATTCGGTGTTGATTGTTAGTTTCAATTACATGTTACTACGTTTATGTGTGAGTGCTGCTCTGTCTCTATGTGTACGTGTCATTTTTTTCTGTCTACGTGTGTGTATATGCATTTTCCTGATGAGTCAACTGCTGGAATCAAAGGTAAAATTTATAAACCGAAACAGTTCTATTTTTATGAATGGGATGGTTTTGCTGTTATTACAATTGCATATGTACAATTTACAAACATTATAATTATAAGAGCTAAAACTGGTACAATGCCAATAAAATTTTAATTTATTCATTACCTTGTGCAAAACTGGAAATAAAAAGAGATTAAGTTTAATGCTCTACACAGTGCTTTTTTTATTATTTATTTATTTGTTTGTTATGCCTCCTTGGGCATCTCCCCTTTAACTATATTCTCAATTCAACTGTTAAAACAAATCAAACTCTTAGTACAGTATCGATATCCAGATCAAATTATGTTAAATATTTCATTTGATACTCCCAAAAGTGCCCCCTCAATTTCTCCCTCCTACCACTTTCTTTGAATTTATCCAACCTTATCTTAAACTGATCCATGCTATTGCTGTTCTTAATCTGATTTGGCAACTTATTCCAAAAACATATTACTCTGTGAGCAAAAGAACTTAACTGGTTAACAGATCTAGTTTTTGAAAACTGCTTTGAAAATAACCTTCCAGATCTAGGAGAAATACTAAAATAAATGCCCACCATAGTTAGAAAAGCCATTTATTATCTTGAAAGTATCAAGCATATCACCTCTCATTCTTCTCTCCAGCAAAGTAGTCAATCCCAATTTGTCCAACCTCTCCCTGTAACTGCACTCCTTTACTTTACTTATTAATTTTGTCACCCTTCTTTGTACGCCTTCCAGTTTCAATATTACATCCAATTTCCATATCTAGTCGCTGGAGCCCAGGCCTGGGTGCAGTATTCTATATGAAGTCTTATTAGAGCTTTATATATCCTTAACACAACATTTGTCTACCTCGAAATAATATTCCTAACCATCCACCCGATCATTCTATTTGCCCTCGATACAATGGTCAAAATATGATTATTTGCCTTAAATGTATTATCAACCACCACTCCCAAATCGCACTCTCCATCTACTTCTGAGATTTCTCTGTTGTTTAGTACATATTAAACTCCAACATTCCAGGATCCTACATGTAGTACTTTACATTTGTCTAGGTTAAATCCCAATTTTCAAATATGATAATTTATTTAGATCCATCTGTATCATTTCCTTTGATAAAGGTATCATCAGCAAACAATTCTATTTCTTAATTTATATTATTAGGTAAGTCATTTATGAATATCAAAAACAACAAACGACCCAATACTGAACCCTGCAGAACACCGGAGGGTATGTACTGTGATTAAGAATAATTGTTACTAACCTTTACCTTCATAGGTCTATCCTTCAGAAACTCCTTCACAATATTTAGTATTTTGTCAGTAATACCAAAATTTTTCATTTTCACTAGTAAACGATAATGAGATACCGTATCAAATGCCTTGCTAAAATCCAAATATATGATATCCGCACTATCCTCCTCCATCAAATACTCATTTATAATGTCAATACTTTCCAAAATATTAGATAATGTTTATTTACCATGGACAAAGCCACATTAGTTACAATTGATATCATCCTTTATAAAATTTAATATGTGGTTTCTAATTATTTTTCAAATACCTTACACAAAATACATGTCAGAGGAACTGGTCTGTAATTACTTTTTAAATGTGTCTAACCTTTTTTATGTAGCGGTATTACTATAGCTGTTTTCCAAATATATGGAATCTCTTCGTATCCCATACATTTCCTAAACACATTGGTTATTACATTGATAAAGCCTTCATTTGATGATAAGTATTTCAATATTTTAGGATGAATTTCATCAGGTCCCATACTTTTACTAACATTCAACTTGGATAGTAATAGTGTTATATCTTTAGGTTATATTTTTAGTTCATCCATAATTTTTGTTGTAGCCTCCCCATAACAACTCTCCTGTAGAAGACCAAATTCTTCAAAAGAATGAACAGATTAAAAAGAAATTGCTAGTAAACAAGCTGTTTCTACATAGATGATCCCATTAGGGGAGACCCAATGTTCGTCTCTCGCCCAACTCTCTTCACTGGTTGTCAATTTTTAATCCGTTCCCAAGCACACACACACACACACACGCACACTTACTAACCAACGTGGTTATTTCGACTGTTAACATTTTTCGCCAGCCTTCAGATTAGAAATAACATGTAATATGTGTTCGGTCTCGAGGGGAGGGGATATACACACCTTTTCATTTACAACGAGATGAGGCGCCATGACATATATATATATATATATATATATATATATATATATATATATATATATATATATATATTCTTGTATACACACATATATATATATGAATATATATGCATATGTAGACATAAGTAAATATATATATACATATATATATACATATATATTCATATATATATATATATATATATATATATTAATATCTTCATATATACATATGCATATATATATTTATATATACATATACATATTCATAGGTATATATATTCATATATATATATACATTTATATATATATACATATATTCATATATATACATATATATATTCATATAAATACATATATATTCACATATATATATCCATAAATATACATTCATATATATATATATTCATATATATATACATATATATATATGATTATTTATATATATATATATATATATATATATATATATGAATATATATATATGAATATATATATATAAATATATATATATATTTATATATATATTTATATATATATTAATATGTATACATATACATATTCATGCATATATATACATATATTCATATATATATATATTCATATATATATATATATTCATATATATATATTTATATATATATATATCCATATATATATATATCCATATATATATATATATGAATATATATATACATATATATATGAATATTTATATATATATATGAATATTTATATATATATATATATGAATATATATATATGAATATATATAAATATATATATATATTCATATATATATATATATTAATATGTATACATATACATATTCATATATATATTCATATATATATATATATTCATATATATATATATATTCAAATATATATATATATATATATATTTATATGAAGCAATCCAACAAAAGATATAAGCGTCAACTAATATCTTATAATTAGTGAAACATCCGGATAAAAAAACTGAAGCTCAATATACTGGATAGAGCATTAATATTATAATATAAAATGAAGTAATAAAATAAGGTGTCAATCAAATTTTATTAGAATTCAAAGTTCATGCAAAGCATCCTTAAGTCCTTAGCTCATGAGTTTTCAAAGATAATTCTTCTCTTCAGAGGACCATTACCGCAGTTATACTACTACAGGCAATAAAATTACGCTTTGAAAATATATAAAAAATTATATACACAAATATATAAAAATACATAACATCAAACATATCAATCCAAAAACATACTTTTGTTGAATCCATTCAGTCCATCCAGGTCATACAGGTTGAGAAGCATAACCAGGAAGGACATTACTCCAAGATACAAACAGCAGTCCAAATATGTGAAATTGAAGGGGCCGGCAAAGTTATCCAGTCGCGAAATGTGTCCATATTCAATGTTAATGATAAATAAATCAATCAAAATAATACAAAAAGTCCAATCAAAGTTCCGAGATCCCAACATGTGCAACTCCAATCAAATCCAAATTCGTTGTTTAATTAGAAAACCCGCTAAATCCGAATTGAGCAAAATAAGACGGACTCCCATCACATCTAGCCAGAAGAGCGAAAAATATATATTTTTCGCTCTTCTGGCTAGATGTGATGGGAGTCCGTCTTATTTTGCTCAATTCGGATTTAGCGGGTTTTCTAATTAAACAACGAATTTGGATTTGATTGGAGTTGCACATGTTGGGATCTCGGAACTTTGATTGGACTTTTTGTATTATTTTGATTGATTTATTTATCATTAACATTGAATATGGACACATTTCGCGACTGGATAACTTTGCCGGCCCCTTCAATTTCACATATTTGGACTGCTGTTTGTATCTTGGAGTAATGTCCTTCCTGGTTATGCTTCTCAACCTGTATGACCTGGATGGACTGAATGGATTCAACAAAAGTATGTTTTTGGATTGATATGTTTGATGTTATGTATTTTTATATATTTGTGTATATAATTTTTTATATATTTTCAAAGCGTAATTTTATTGCCTGTAGTAGTATAACTGCGGTAATGGTCCTCTGAAGAGAAGAATTATCTTTGAAAACTCATGAGCTAAGGACTTAAGGATGCTTTGCATGAACTTTGAATTCTAATAAAATTTGATTGACACCTTATTTTATTACTTCATTTTATATTATAATATATATATTTATATATATATATTCATATATATATATATACATATATATATATTCATATATATATATATATATTCATATATATATACATATGTATATTCATAAATATATTAATATCTCTATATATATATTCATATTCATATATATATATATTAATATCTATGTATATATATATGTGTGTGTGTGTGCGTGTGTGTGTGTGTGTGTGTGTGTGTAATTGTTTTATTTGTAATTGCAGCGTTCGTTGTTTTTGCTTACTACTATTTCGATTATTTTAATTCCTAAGTGATTTAGATGCAGAAATGTGTATTATTAGTCGTTTTTACTGTATAGGACGTACTTTTCTTTCATAAATGTTTTTGTATGTACATAAAAGTAAGAAAAAAGAACGAACGCTTCAATAAAAAAAACAATTACATAAAAATACATTGAATGTTTAGGTGATAAAAATCGTACATATTCATAGTCAAGGCGTCGTAGTCCAATGGTAAAAGTGTTAAAATGGTAAAATTGTTAAAATGGTTAATATATATATATATATATATATATATATATATATATATATATATATATATATATATATATAAACGAAAACTACGTCCTATAAACTTTTGGTCGACTAATAATGACATTTTCTGCATTTTAATTACTTAAGAAGTGAAAGAATCGACATAGTAGTAAGCAAAAGCCACGAACGCTGAAATAACCAATAAAAACAATTATATAAGAATACATTAAATATTTTGCTGATAAAAACGTACACATTTCTAGTCAAGGCGTCGTAGTCCAATTGTAAAATTGTTAAAGTGGTAAATTTTAAAAAATGGTTAATATATAGGACGAAACGAATTTTACCTTGCTAAGCAGGTCAGACTCGTGCCAGCATTCGACGAGGACGATGTGGACAAGTACTTCCACCACTTTGAGGAGATCGCCTCAAGCCTGGACTGGTCACTCGATAACTGGACTTTACTGCTACAGTGTTAAAGGGTAAAGCCCAGGAAATATACGCGTCTCTGTGAGCAAAGTTGGCAAAAAAGTAAGCAAAACGTTGGCAAAAAAGTTCGTTCGCTTTTGCTTCTGTCAGTTTATGGGGACCTCAACCATCAAGTGTAGAAACATAACCGAGTTTAAGCAATTCATTTTTTACGCTCGATTTGGAAATCCTGAAAATGTCTGCGATTTGTCTGGTTGTCAAACTGCAATCTTGTTCAATTACGGCTTTCACTTGGTCACTGTCGATCCTCTTTGGCCGGCCAGACTGAGGAACGTCTCTCACTGAAAAATTTATTTTTCAGAATCGAGCAAACCATTTCTGGCACATCTGTTCTGTAACAGCATTCTCACCATATACATGGCATATCTTTATGCAGGTTGCTGTAGCCTTTTTTTTCTTTTTCTGTAGTAAAAAAGCATCAGATGTCGGTAGTGCTCTACTTAATCTTCCATTTTAAGGCCTGAAATACAAGCAAAACTGCAAGAACTCTTTTGCTCTGAAGTCTTTTACACACTGACGTCAACAGACTCGATACACCAAATACAAGATTTGAAGAATAGGAATATAAAACGATCTTTACTAAGTCGAAAAGATGACATTCATAAAACGAATAAACTTTTTAGCTAACCCAATTGGTTAGACTAAATATATATATATATATTTCCTAACTTGCCATGAAATACGTGTATAAAGAATAAATATTAAATTTTGAAAAAAAAATCTTTTTGTGTTTAAGATGCAAGAATCATTATAAATCCTCATTGAAATACGGTAAAAAAAAATTGAATGAACAAATGAACAAATGAAAATTATGGTTTTGAATAGATTTTCATGTTGTCATTGGAATGCAACAATAAAGTATATATATTCTGAACATTGTAACACAACTTTATTGAGCTCGCAATTGGAAATATTTCGAATACTATAAAAAGTACACGCCTAAAAAAAGTATATATTATATATATATATATATATATATATATATATAAATATATATATATATATATATATATATATAAATATTTTCTTTGTCGTACAAAACTTTAAAATGGAATTGAAGAGACAATTTTTATTACTCATAATGAATTTAGACATTAAAAAGATGAAAGGGCAGCTGACCGGTTTCGTACCTCGCTCAACAGAGCCAAATATCGAGGTAATGTGAAAAAAATATTTTAAAAAACATGCTATGAGAATTATAGTGAGGGAAAGGAGTAAAAAAAATAAATAAATAAAAAGTTCAATCAAATAGAAACAACATTAAGCTCGAGGAGATTTTCTCTTTGCTTGCAAACAGAAGGTCTCAATGACTGAATATAAATTGTTTCTAGGAACTTGAGATGATAAGGAGAGTGCGACTTACTAAGAATGGAGAATAAGTCGACACTGAATTTAGAGGCATAGCATCTTTTTTATATTTTTTTATACATTACCTCGATATTTGGCTCTGTTGAGCGAGGTACGAAACCGGTCAGCTGCCCTTTCATCTTTTTAATTTCTTAATTCAATATATATATATATATATATATATATATATATATATATATATATATATATATAAATATATATATATATAAATATATATATATATATAAATATATATATATATATATATATATATAAATATATATATATATATATATATATATAAATATATATATATATATATATATATATATATATATATATATATATATATATATATATATATATATATAAATATATATATATATATATATATATCGCCTCAAATCTAGGCTGGGCACTGTAGTGAGTAGTATCAATACAGCCGTCAAAATAATAGCTTTAATGCATGTTTCTTCAAAGGTTGAAAACTCTTGACATCAGTTGTCTACAATAGGTTAAAACCTCTCACTGTTTATGTAGTTGTATATGGTTGCCGTGAAAGTGGCAACATTTTAAAATGCTTAACGTAATGCGATTGTGTTCTATGATGCAATCCAGCGTTGCTGAATTTTAAATCGCCAACGACTTTCTGGAACAATGCGGGAAACGTTCTATGCGCGTTTCTCCACCGTTTTTTTTAATTCTCTTCTTTCTCCGGCTTTTCTGCTCATTTGCATTTGACACATGAGGATGAATCGACGATGAATCGAACACGTTAGTGAAATCTGTGAAAACTTTGGAACATTTATTAATTTTTTTATTTTAATAAAAAATAAATTAATTATTATTCTTTCTTGATTTTAATAAAAAAAACATCAGAAAAATTGAATGAATAAAAAAGTATAGTTAAAAAGAACTAATTCTCTTATTTTTAACAATGTTTGCATAAATATATGAATAAATATATATGTGTGTGTTTATACATTATTTCATGCATACACATTAAATGTTAAAAGTAGATATAATATTTTATGTATCGATTTTCAGTATTTAATTCAGCAATGCTCAATGCGTGAGTAGAGCGTGGTAGTAAGTTATACAATTATATTTATAGGAAAATTAAGTAACAAAGAGACTTCCGCGTTTCATCCCTGTAAAGAATCCTCGCGCTAAAAAATCAGACGATTTCCTAACGGAGCGGAAAGACAAACGCCGTTGTGTAGCTCAAATGCCAAAAATATTTTTTCATAGCTTAATATGTATATATATATATATATATATATATATATATATATATATATATATTATATGTATATATATATATTTTATATATGGTACATATGTCTTATATATATATTATATATATTTTGATAGCTTAATATATATATATATATATATTATATATATATATTACATATATATATTAAATGAATATATATATATCATATACATAAAATATATATATTATATATATATATATTATTTATGTATTATATATATTATATATATATCATATATTATACACATAATATATTTCATATATATAACACATATATATATATAATATAGATGTATATATATGATACATATATATATATAAAACATATATACAATACATGTATATACAATACATATATATAATAGCTGTATTAAAATATTATATATACATATATTACGTGTATATACATATTATATATATTACATGTATATGTATATATATATATTATATATATATATATTTTATATATTACATGTATATATTTATATATATATATAATATGTATATATATATTAATATATATATAATATATATTATATATATATATATATATATATATATATATATATATATATAATATATATTATATATATATATATATATATATATATATATATATATATATAT
>OY744522.1:65536587-65721587 GCA_963556195.1 Sepiola atlantica
TTCGGACGTACATTTTTCTGTGCGCTTGTGTTCGCTGGCGTTCGTTTTCATGCGAGTACCAATTAAGCAGTTTGGGATTGTTGCTATAGCAACTGGTTTTGTGTATACATTTGTCAGTGTATAAGTGTTTGTTTTCGACCGAGTCATCAAACAGAACTGACACTTTTGTATTTACTGCTTTGTTTAGGAACACGTGAAAAATTAAAATAGAATTTTAAAATTAGACGAAAGTTTTAAAAACAACAAATCAAAAAGACAATTGTTTTACAAATTTCTTCTTTTAAGGGAGATAAGTGTTAAATTTCGATTAATTAGAAAATTCATATTCTTTACTGGAGTGATTTTTCTTGTGTTAATTCCCGGCATTACGGGTTGGTATCAAAGTGAAGTATCTTTTCTGTCCTTGCTCAGAGAAGGGGGCAATTTCTATTTTTGTTCCCATCCTTCCCCGCATCAAAAGAGGACTCTCTGTCTAACTTTAGCATTCCCGTAATTAGAGGATCAATTTGGAACCAGGGTCATCCGAAAATACGTTCCACATTGTAGCTATTACCAGTTATATATCCCGCCACACAGAACAGGTTTAGTCGTATTTATTGTCCCACTTTGATTATAAACAGATAAAATAAAAAAGATATATACTACGCAAAGATTCTAAAAACAATAAATAAGAAATACAATCGTTCAGAATAGGGTTCCAAACTTTTTTCTTAAGGAAATACGTGTAAACATTCTATTTATTTCTAAGAATTTAGAAGCTGCATTCTTTTCCTTTTGACTTCGGATCATTCGGGCTGGGATCAAAGTGTTGTATCTTTTCCATCCTCGGTCAGAAAGGGAGACATTTTTTGTCATGTGTGGAGGTTTCTTAGAAAACAATTTAGCCATTTTAACAAATTATTTGTGAAATAGAATCCTATTTAGAAACCATATTTTTTTTACAAAATATATTTTACTGATAAAATTAGATTCACTAGAATGGATTTCGGTTTCTTAGAAAACAATTCAGTGAAATAACAATCCTACTTACAACACATACTTTATTTAGAAAATTAATTTACTTATTAAATTATATCCAAAATAATAATGTTTTGTTTCTTAGAAAACAAGCTAACCATTTAAATTAATTAGTAAAACTATTTTTCTGCCAGGTAAAACTAACCATGACCTCTCGCATGTTTTACTTACGCTTTCAATAAACCAAAGAGTTGATATGCCGGGAAACTGACGAAACCAAATCAAGAGGGTGTTCAGAGCTAAATCAAGGTAACCCTAACCTCAAACGCATTACACTTACGCTAAACCAATAAGTTGTTATGTCGTAAAATCAGACTAGATCAAACTAAAGTCTTGTGTTGAACTAAATTAACTGCCCTTTGTTTATTTAACTTTTGTTTTTAATAATCTAAATAGTTAGTGTGGCGTAAAACAGAGCAAACCAAACAGAATTTAGTGGTAAACACAACTCATGAACTTCCGTCTGTTTATTTTGACCATCGTCCCCTAATGGGTTAAAAGTATTATGTACTTTTTACAATGTAGATCAAAAGACTGGCAAAGGGGTTTTGCCGGTTCACTTCTTTCGATGTTTGTACTCATTTATGTCTATTAGAATAGGAGACATTTGTAATTTGTGTACACCTTTTAAAGTGCTGAACAAATAATCTGAGACTTTTAGATGGTGGGATCAATGCTGAACACAGATTCATCCATTTGACTCGTGAATATTTATGAATGCAGGTAATTCAAATACGAGTCTATATAAAGCAAAGGGGACAACTTCAAATAGTATTGATAGATTAAGAAATAGGCTGAGGTAAAGCGATATGTGTACAAACATTTTATAGACAGAGTAGAAGAGATTGGGGGAGAGAGATAGAGAGAGAATGAGTGATATGTAAAGAGGTGTAGAAAAAGAAAGAATGGGCAATATTTATATAACATCATGTAAACCTTAGTTATGTAGAAAACACTCTATATTTTATTAAAAAAACACTTTAATTGCAGGCAATTGTTTCTAGCCATTTCACGAACATATATTTTCATGATATACAAAATAGCATTGATATCCATGATGAGGCTTCATCAGTGTATAAAATCCCACAGTCGGACTGAAAAATTAAAATACATCCGTATTAATTTAATTTATGCATATTTGTTTTCCACTCAAAAGTAAAATCTCCAGTCATACACCATTAAACCTCAACATAAACCTTTTTGTTAAGATAAAGAAATTCATATATATATATATATATATATATATATATATATATATATATATATATAATTTTCTACGTTTAAGCTCTCTGGTAAGTGTTAACTACCGCCAACTAAAAATGCATTGCTCTTTGTGTAAACAAATGGAGATCTCAGGCAATTGATAATGCTTACATTGAGATTTCATTTACTCTCAGCAGGTTCCGAATAATAGCCGAGAGCTTAGGAGCACACACTGCCGTCTAGACGGTCGGGTTTCGATTCCATCTTGAGGAAGTTGCTTTTCTAATGAAGAGATATGATATAGCGAAAAAGTCTGTCGAGGATATCAAAATATAATTATTTTTATAAATAAATATTTATTATCCACATGTTTCATGTTTGCTTACAATCATCAGTGTGGCTCAAATAACTGTACCGCTAGTCGAATGATTTGAACCCTCTATTCCAACATTCTTAAGTATTCGACTTCCGTGACAGTCATATTTAAATGTGATAGAAATGAACCCTATGTTTTATTTACGAATATAGTAAGTCTCAGAAAGTGTTCGATCAGCTAAGGGGTACACGAGAATGTATGACTACTATCAAATATAAAAACAATATATTATAATTGTTAGTCGTTTATTGACGTTTCTGTCAATGGTACCTTTCGCGGGATATAGTACACCGTATAATAGAAGCCAATTTATAAATAAGTGAATATAGTTTTATATTTTTTTTAAATTAATTTTTTCACTTATTCATATATCAACTTACACCACTCAATATATTATACATCGATAAAGGTCTTATTGACGGAAGTGTCGGTAATATGATTAACTTTTAAAATGAAATATTATATATATATGAAAAAGACAGAAAGTAAAGACAATTAACCACAGGAAGAAAAAATCAAACGAGAGATTGACCGGTTATGTTTAGGTGAAAGTCTTCAGAAAAACGGAAGATTTGAAATTTCTTGAAAAACGGCAAAACATAGGAAAGAAGACACGAAACAAAGTGTTCTGGGAACGGGCGTAATTATTTGCCAAAAATATCCCATTTCTCGTCTTTTTTATTATGTTTTGGCCGTTTTTCAATAAATTTTAAATCTTTACTTTTCCTGGAGATGTTTCTCGTTTGATTTTTTTATTCCTGTGTTTAATTGTTTTTCCATTTCTGTCTTTTTCATACGTACTGTCTCCACGGCATTTCATTTCTTGATATATCGTGTACTTATATATATATATATATATATATATATATATATATATATATATATATATATATATATATATATATATATATATATATATTGGTACAGAAAAATTAGTACAACATTCGTACCGTCGGTTTTAAGCACAGAAGGACTTAGCCATCCGGCTCTCTTCAGCTTCTGTTGTCATCTGTTGACATCTGTTGACAGATGACAACAGAAGCTGAAGAGAGCCTTCTGTGCTTGAAACTGACGGTACGAATATTGTACTAATTTTTCTGTACCAAAATAAATAAATATTACGCTCTTACTTTTTAATTTTTAACTTTAATTCTCAATTAATCGAGCACTCTGCTGAGATTTTCCTGCTATATTAAAAAGAAGTATATATATATATATATATATATATATATATATATATATATATATATATATATATATATAAGCAAAAAACGACCCGCCCTCTGGGCAGCAATTTATTTAGCTGTAGCGTTATGTATAGAAAAACAAAGAAACCATTTTCTTTTCACATTTTGGTTATTTGAAGACAAATAACAAAAAGATTATTGTCATGGTGTTATTTGATATATTCCAATGTTGAGATTTGATTTTGTGTTAGCATAAAAATGAATTCCCCATAATGAAAGGAATAAACGAACAACCGATTGTCAACTGTTACCAAATGCAACAAAGGTACTTTTCTACTTACTTGCTTATTTTTTGTGTGTGTTTAAAGTATTTTAAAGCGTTCTATTTTCAAGATTGCGTTAGCGAACATCCCAAATAGTCAACAAATAACTGTCCCAAACGCTTTAAAATTTACTTCTATCTAATTGAAAGGAGAAAAGTTTTTAAAAACTCATCAGACTTCGTAGACGGTCGGCGATCGACTGTCAACTATCTTTCTTTTTCAGTTTAACGTAATATATTTGACCGGACTTTTTAATTGAAATTTTAAAAAAAACGCTTTTAAAGACTTTAAAACACAAAAAAATAAGACATGTAGGTAGAAAAGTAAGTATTATTGCCTTTGGTAACAGTTATTTGTTGATTATTTGTTTTTTGCGCCCCTTTCTTCCTGTTGAATATTTTTGACAATCGCTAAAAACGGAACGTCTATTGGGCAAATAAAAGAATTATATATTCCTTGGTAATTTAAAATAGTTACTTTGTGTTTTTCGCTTTTATTATCAAAGATAGAAAAATAAAAATAAACTTAATGACGATTTTTTTTAAATATGAATCTAATGTTTTTTTATAATTTAAAAATAAACAACAAACGTTGATAACTTTGGAGTTTAACACCTTCAGCTAAATTATCTACCCACTTAAGAAATGAGATTATACTTTTTAAGCTAATTCAAACTTATTAGGGAAGATAACTGATATACGTTTACACACTAACCCTAAGTCCGACTGGCAAGGTCGTACAACCACACGTAATCGCCTAAACAAAGAATCACGCACAGAATTTATCTCCAACAATAGCAAAAAAAATGGTTCCAGCTCGCTGCCGCTTCGCAAAGTAAGTAAGGATTAAGTCATAGAGTGAATGCGGTATTTTGGTGAGAGTGTATAGTGTAGAGTAAGTTCAAGGTATTTTAGACAAAGTCATTATCGACCCCACAAATAAAGATGTGTTGTCAAAATTGTATGAACATCGCCTCTCCCCCCCCCCTCCAAAAAAAACAAACGATTAGGGTGTCATGCCTAAGTTTAATGAATTTCATTCATAAGTGTCCTGTAAACACGGTACAAAAACTTTCGCATGTATTCATAAAATAGATAAATATTAATATTTTGATAATTTCGATACAAATTTATTTATCTTTTAAAAAATAAATAAATGGATAAAAAAGGGGGAAATTCAATTCGGCTTGGGCGATGATGCTGGGCTCGTTAAAAACAATAAAAAAGAAAATCTGGCTTCGAAGCGGCGCGAGAGAGTGAAGTTATCTTTCGAATTTCAAAATAATTATACTTAATGTTAAACGTTGTTCATTAAATCGTTGTTCATTAATATTGCTACTAATATTAATATTAATATCAAGAAAGGTATTAGGTGAATGTAAGGAAAGTAGAGTACAAAAATAGAAAAAAATTGTGCAGAATATTAATTTTGTTTGAGATTGTTTATGAAATTATTATTCAAATGAAGCGTCTTAGTCAGTGTTTTGGGCGTTTTTCTGTTAGGTTTATATCATGTGTTTGAAAATACGCCTTTTGGCTAAGATCAAAGTGTAGTATCTGTTCCGATGGATACTGCACGCCTGTCCTGTGCAGTTCTAGGAGGTCCACCCTCCCAGGCTTCGCCTCCCCTCTTTGGGGAGGAGTAAGTTTATTGCTTACTGTCTGAGACGCCCCTACCGGGGAATGCCGACGGGGCTGCCCAGGCAATTTTTAAATGGCCAGAGTGCTCACCTCTCGAGCGCTGGCTTTTAACCCCACTTGCTCGATCCGATCTTGGGTCACATCTTACTTGTGGGAGTAAGATAAAACTGGCTTTGTGCCTAACTCCTGCAGAGGAGTAAATAAACATAAATGTAAAATTGACTTAAATAAGCTTAACGTGTTTTGATATAAATATAGTCTGGATGAATAAAAAAAACTTTCGTATATATATATATATATAATTTATTTGGAAATTATGTAACATATTTCAGAATCGTACTGCAGTTTCATCCAGATAAGCTGACTTTTTAAATTTTTAAAAGTCTATACCCAAAGAGAATCGTTAGCGTACTGAAATGAGATTTTTAAAAAATAAAAATAAAAACGCAATGCGTTTGTGTACATCGTTAAAAAAACCGGTGCATTACTTTCTTCAGACCCATTATTAAAAAGGTGTTTGAGATAATCCAATAGGGTCCAATCAGTTTGTAAATTATATGGATAAAATTCGATGGTTCAACGGGGTATAGGTGAGAGTAATCAGTTTTAAATTAAGGGCAAACTGCATTGCCCGAGGCAGCTTAGTAGAAAATAAAAGATGGCTGCCATGTTTTTACTTTTCAGGGGAGGTAATTCTAAGTGACTTAATGAAACATGGAAGGGAAGATAACTCTGCAATATAGGTGTATCTAGTATATATATTTATAAAAGGTTGGATTATTTATCGCACTGACATTGAGATTAAAACGCCAAATTTATATTCAATATAAAAGAACAATTGCTTTCGAATAAACTAATGATGTGCATACGATTGTTGTGCTAAAATTAACAAATTTCTATTTTGTTTGGCAAAGGGGCATCTAATTAATGCACTGTTCTTTCTTATTGTTTACTAATCCAATAAGTAAAGTTAAATTGTACTGATATACTTTTAAAACCGAATTTTATTTTTCTAAAACAACAAACGGATAATTGAAAGTAACCTGTATACATTGAAAGAGACATGTTGTACTAATACAAAACTAATATATACAGATTTGCTATTTTAAATGTAAGAGAAATAAACTCTGTATTTTATTTACGCATATAGTAAGTGTGTTGAACTAATTATAATTTAATTTTCAATGTACATAGTCGAGAGTTATCTTTATCCAAAACTCAATAAATTAAAATTTTATTTTAATGATTGCTTATTTTATTTTATTTGGCGAACGTAAAAGTCTGGTGCTTAATTCGAAATTATTTCGTAAATAATTGACACCAAACATTGTAGAGGGATTCTGCGTTGTATACGTTGGCCAATATTGAGTATTTGCTTTTTTTTTTGTCGTCGTCATGCATGAGCACAATAACACATATTCACGTTGACACACCGATATATAAGCACACACATTCAATTTTCCATATATATATATATATATATATATATATATATATATATTGATACAGAAAAATTAGTACAACATTCGTACCGTCGGTTTCAAGCATAAAAGGACTTAGCCATCCGGCTCTCTTATGTTGTCATAAGCTGAAGAGAGTCGGATGGCTAAGTTCATCTGTGCTTGAAACCGACGGTACGAATGTTGTACTAATTTTCTGTACCAAAATAAATAAATAAATATTATACTCTTAATTTTTGATTTTTAACTTTAATTCTCAATTAATCGAGCACTCTGCTACGAATTATTCCTGATATATATATATATATATATATATATATATATATATATATATATATATATATATATATATATATATATATATATACGCGCGTAAACGCTCAATTTAGAAAATATCGAAAATCGTAAATGAGATAACTATAAAGATCAATATCAGAAGCTCAATATTTAGTAGAATAGAGCTCCATATATATATATATATATATATATATACGATGTATTTCGGTGCAATTATTTTTATAGGTGATTGCAGCGTTAGATGTTATTAGCTTACTTATTATTTCAATTGTTTCACTTCCTAAGTGATTAAGATGCAGAAAAAAACAACTAGTCGCCATCAACTTATAGGACGTATTTTTTACGTTAATATAATATATATATAATATATATATATAATTTTTTTTAATACGCATATAAAAGTAATCCATGGGCACGTCATCAGCATAGCTAACTTACACAGAGATCGAACCCTCGATGTTGATATCTAAAGTCCAGAGTTCTACCACTGTACCAAGACGCATGTTTAGAAATATGCGCGATTTTTATCACCGAAATATACGATGTACTTCTATGTAATTATATTTATATGTGATTGCAGCGTTAGATGTTATTAGCTTACTTATTATTTCAATTGTTTCACTTCCTAAGTGATTAAGATGCAGGAAACTGCACTACTAGTCGCCCTCAACTTATAGGACGTATTTTTACGTTAACTTCGAAGATTAAAAACATTTTCCAAATCAAGTTTCAAATAAAGAGCATAGACCGAGGTATTACAGTTATTTACAGCTGTTTCAAAGGAGAATCGGCATTTATAATTTTATGAGTCAATGTATCACTTAAAATAAATACTGTTTAGAAACAGCTGAAAACAGTTAAAATAACTTAGTTTATGCTCTTTATTTGTAACTTGATTTGGAAATTGTTTGAATTGCCAAAATATCTCTCTCGCATGAATCTATATATATATATATATATATATATATATATATATATATATATATATATATATATATATATATATATATAAATTGAGAAAAAGTTTAGTTAAAGAACTATAACTGTTGCTATATCTCTGAGAGATTACATAACACAAATATTTTATAATAAATAAATAAAATATTGCGAACTCCCAGGATAAGCCAAATTTATTATCAATTATTGTTATATAATGGACAACACAAACACACTGTGCATTGATGACTCTACAGGTGCACGATTTATCTGACTGGAAATGTCATTTCGGAGGTATCTTTCTCCTAGACTTGTAAGCAAAATAACATCCGAACAAAATGTGTAATGTGCCTAAATCTGGTGTTTGTTTGGGTTCGAATCTCATTCAGATCTCATTTAGCTTTGTTGATTCTTTTCTATGTTCCCAGCCCCGTAGATAATTATACAAAAAAACGTTCCATTTCATAATGTTATTAGCTATGCAAACACCACGTGTGTCCACCAAAAAACTGCGTTGTACATGAACGTTTTGTCGGAAATATATTCCATTTTATACTTTATATATATACATATATATATATATATATATATATATATATGAAGAGTTCGAACGCAAAACGCGATAAATCCAATTCGTTTAAATTGAGACCGTAAACAATAAAAACACGAATATATTAAATCTAGCCTGTGAATAAAAGCGGATTTTAATTGAAATCATAAAGAAATTATTTCGGTATCAGATTATGTAACACATAGTTTTGGGGTCTCGTCGAGTGTCTAAATATAACGCTTTTTGTAGGGACAGTTTCGTGATTTTCAAAATGGCGTTTGCATTCGAACTCTTCATATATGTATATATATATATATATATATATATATATATATATATATATATACACACACACACATATATATATATATATATATATATATATATATATATATATATATATATATATATATCGTTGAAATAAATATATATATATATATATATAAATATATATATATATATATATATATATATATATATATATATATATGCATATTGTCGCTTGAGAATGTTGGTCGAAAGCTTGAGAAATAAATAAAGTTTCGAATAACAACATGAATGTAGAAGTTTTATATTTACCTTACATGACCAACATATATAATAGACACAGCGTCTATCATATTCAATGAAATATGCTAAAGAAAAGAATGCTGTTTAACTATATATATATATATATATATATATATATATATATATATATATATATATATATATATAATTATTAATGAATCAAAATGCATTTAAATCAAGTTTCAGAAAGGAATATTCGTGTAAGCAATTTTAAATGCATTTCGAAACTTGATTTATTCAAAGTTGGCACACGGCAGAAAATTAACCAGTTCTTTTCTTTGGTCCATTCCAAGCATAAATGCTTCTTGTTAAACATTACAGAGAGAAACAAACATATACCAAGCAATAAGCAACATTCAAATCTATAAACAAATATATGTTAGTTCTACTTTATTGAAAGATATTGAGCTTCTTTTATTTACAGGTTGGAATTAAAATGTGTATAAATAGCATCGTGAGTTTTTCTAAACGAACGTGAATAAAATTATTTGACTTTATATATATATATATATATATATATATATATATATATATATATATATATATATATATATATATATATGATCATTTTATTTACACAGACATGTACAAAATCTGCGACACTGGCATGTCGATGTTATCGATCAACAGTTACTATAAACTGAGATCTCATCAGGCAGAGTTAGAATCCGATCTTAACCTCAGATCATATTTGGAGAGAATGTCGGATTCTAACTCTGCCTGATGAGATCTCAGTTTATAGTAACTGTTGATCGATAACATCGACATGCCAGTGTCGCAGATTTTGTACATGTCTGTGTAAATAAAATTATCATATATAAAGCTCTATTTTGATATTGAGCACTTTTTATAAACCCGGTTAAAATTCTCTGGATTACCACCCTGTGGATATTTTTCACCTGGATTATTACCATTATTATATATATATATATATATATATATATATATATATATATATATATATATATATATATATATATATATATATATGTATATATGTATATATGTATATATATATATATATATATATATATATATATATATATATATATATATTGTGTGTGTGTGTGTTCTTTTTACCGTTTTCCAAGGAGGGCTGGAGTTGACACAATGTGAGAAAAATCCAATTCCTCCAAAAGGAGCTGTCTATGCAGATTATCCTGAGAGGTTATATTGATATGTTTTTCTCATAGTAGGAAGGGGATCCCTAGAGGCATCAATGAAACTCTTAAATGCACGTTTTTATGACATATTTTCATGATATTTAAGCTGTAGTTTGATTAAACAATTTTTTAAGATTCTCAGAATTTGATCAAATCTGGGTTAAACTTTACGAACATTTATAAACTCTATTTCCCCAGTTTCCGTTATACCCGTATTTTTTTTTTTTGTTTCCTTTTTTTTAGCATTGAAGGGCCTGACCTGTTGCGCCTTTTAAAGCGGTCTTTGGGGGACGAATCCTCACATATTTAAACCTTTAATAACGGACTGAAAATTATATTACTTAAAGTAATTTGAGTAAATTTTATTTATTGAAGATTTTATCTGAGATTTTAACACCATTAAACTTAAATCTTTTCTAAGTCCAAACGTCAGTCGTATAACCTTTATTTCCTCGCATTTTTAGCACAGAAACATGAGTTTCGATTATATTAGAAATATATTGGGATCAGACTTCTTGTCACAATTAGATCTTCCAAGTACCTATTATTATTATTACGAACCCGTCATGAAACGGGTATTCTAAAAACAAAATAGTCGATGATAGTCGAGGGCGACCCGAAGGCTCCCTTTTTATTACCTACTACACCGAGGTGTGGGGGAAGGCGCTACTCCTTTTTCGGTGTTACTCAACTTACTTTTGATACTGACCTTATACTGCTGAGTGTTTAGAACGAGTGTACCAAATACCATTTTTTAGTCTTTGGTACGACTCGACCAAGGATGGAACCCTAGTCTCCGGCTCATTAGTAAACCCGGATATCTTTTACTTTACTCCGCAGAGTCGTGAACGGGGTCAAAAAAACGAACGAGAAAGTGTTTAAAAACATAAATATGCAACAAGTAACGGTGACCTACGTCGAGAATAGATATTTTCCTACGTAGCTATGACATTTGTTTGTATTTTTACGTAGTATACATGGGTTTTTATTAGATGTAAAAAAAAAATTCTTGTTTTTTTTTTTTTGCACAAAAAGAAAATGGCGGCATTCCTCATTCTCTTACATACCCCCCCCCCCCCCACGACCGCCATCTTGTTCCAATTTGGTAGATTTGAAGGGTACAAAGTAACTCCTTAGTTGCCATTACTTACAGCTCCACTCTGACTTCGAGTGGTAGTACCTGCCAGGATCCCATTTATAGGTTAAATAGAATATATCGTTTACAGACTATTTATCTACAAAATATATACCAATAAAGCAAATTACTCTATAAACCATTTGCATATAAAATAGAATATATTAAATATTTGAAAATATTACAAACTCAAAGTATCTGGATTCGTCATTAAATAACCAAAAATGGGTTGATATGCCGTAAAAGAAAACAAGCAAAAAAACAAGGAAAGATGCTTGTCTTCTATAGATCTTTGATCGGTCTGTGCA
The DNA here is from genome assembly GCA_963556195.1 of Sepiola atlantica. NCBI lineage: Eukaryota > Metazoa > Mollusca > Cephalopoda > Sepiida > Sepiolidae > Sepiola > Sepiola atlantica. Next base: position 65,548,753 of record OY744522.1, read on the forward strand.
TATTGTTTGCCTTTTGAGGCCGGGTTGCTGGAAACTCATGTGGAAAGAATTCGGTGCAACACCTTCACTAACCAAATATTTGATTACACTTAACTATGGATCCATTTCCTTAATTACGAGTTGCTTATAGCTAAACCATCCCAGCAGAGATTTAAGTGCCTCTATCAAACCGGACTTTATATTAGGGCTTGTATCTTCATTACCAAAAAAAAAAACAATTAACAGGAGGATATCTCAATAAATTAAAAGTCATTCGATATTCATTTTTAAATAAATTTAAAAAATACAAGCAGAAAAATTAAAATGATTAACTTACCTGATTTTGAGAAGAAGCTTTTGTCTAAAAGTTAGGAAAGTAGACGCAAAATAAAACAATTTTTGATATTAAAAATGATATCAAGTCCTGGGAAATTATGTTCCCGCTTCGAAGCGCAAAACACCCAAATAAATGTTAAAATGCTAAGAAGGACAAAAATAAAGGATGGCGGTTAAAACCCGCCCACAGAAATAAGGGAAGTAACTCTCTTAATTTTTTTCTCTTTATAATACGTAATAGATATATTTTCTGTCTGCAGATGTATTCTATTTCCCGTCGTAAGCCTGGATATCAATCGTAACTTCGTAAGCTCATGTTAGAAACTTTCAGCGGGAATATGGTACGCTATTGAAAGAAAAAAAAGCCTTCCCTTTCAATTAGCGTCCTGGCACTTGCGGCTCTATCTTTAACAAATAGAAATGAAATTTTAAACTCTTTCTCTTTTTAATTTCTTTTAATTTTTTTATTTTCTTCTTCTTTTCTTTTCTTTTTTGACAGCTTATGCAGTATCGTCTCCACTGAACCGAATATTCTAAAAATAGGACCGTCTTTTCTATTTGTTCTCCTTCTTTATTTATTTGCTTTTTTTTAAGAACCTGTTTTTCCACATGTTACCACAAAATGCGCCTTTTGTCGTCATTCGGAGCTCCAATGATTACACCCAACCCCCTTCGTTTGGTTATGAAAGCAACGCCTTAAAAATCTACCCTGTTGAAACATTGTTATTATTTGTATTATTTGTATTTGTGTCTGATTGTCGTCTAACTTTAACATTCTTAATAATCACCTGAAAACTGAAAATATAGACGAGGCAACGTCTTGTAATCACGTTAAAACCGTCAATATTAGATGGTGTGTTGTCGGAAATAAGTAAAATATTGTAATATATATTGTGTATTGTCTATCCTCTCTCCCCTTCATTTTCTCTCTCTCTCTCTCTCTCTCTCTCTCTCTCTCTATATATATATATATATATATATATATATATATATATATATATATATATATATATATGGGAAATGAAAAAGGAAAAAAAACAAGAGATTTTTTTATATATATTAATCAACGTTTCGTCTTTATTGTAAGACTTCCTCAGAATGATAATTTGAAGAAAAAGGTTATGCAAGTACATCGAAATTTTGGGTTGACATGATGGAGTGATAAAGGAAAAGTAGTAGCCGTGGCTACTGTGAGCGCTAGAGGAGTCTGCGAGAAGTCAGTGGTGGCGAAGAATGAAATGAATATGGAAATCTTTGAGTGGGTACCATTAAGGCAGCAGTGAAATAGGGAGGGGTGAGAATATTAGTGAATTTGCCTTAGGGTGGGAGAGATGAAAAGGGGGCTGAGATGTTTGTCGTGGTGAGGTGTTGCATAGATTTTGAGAGGCTGGGGAAAGAGGAGGGAAGGGGGAAACTCTGTGTGTCTAGCATGTAAGTGGTATCAGTTTTAGATAAAGATTTGAAGAAATGAAGATAACTTGAAAATGGGCGGGGGTGGGTAAGAGTGTGAAGGAAATAGTCAAAAGGGTGAGAAAGGGGAGAGGGGGAATTTTTGTTGTGGTCAGGTGTGAAATTTTTCTTAGGCTGGAGGGGGAGGGAGGGAGGAGTATTGACCAGGTGGCTATGTCAGGAATGTGTGAGTATAAGTGTGTTTGAAAGAAAGTGTAGAAGTTTGCTGTGAGCATGAGAAGAAAGAAAAATGATTTTAATTTGGGGGGAGTGATAAGTAAAATGTAGTTTCGTTCAGGATGTGTTGATGGTTTGAGAGTAAATTGATAGCAAAAGGGGTTTAAATATCTAAATATTTGTAAGGATGTGTAAATTGTGTTAATTTGTAAGGCTGTTATTTGTGGTTAAGTAGTTTTGATTCGTAGTAGGTGATTCATGAGTATGTTAATGAATATATATGTGAAAAAGGAGTCAGTACGTAAGTGTGTATGCGGGGAGTTGTATATAAGTGCAAGTGAGAACGATAAAAAGAAGGGTTAGCCATGATCTAGGTTTAGTTTTTGTTCGGTCAGGATAATTTTGCTTATTAAGGGGGATAGATTGTAGAAACCATTTCGTTGTCTAATGGTGTTAGAGTCTGTGATGAGTGCTGTTTCAAGTAGTCTTCGCCGAGCTTTGTTATTAATGTGTTTGATCATTTGGGCCTGTTCAAATTTGAAAGCATGATCGTGCTCTAATACGTGGGAAAAAGTGAAAAAGGTGCACTGAGAGAGTGATTGTTTTTTATGTCCCTTTTGTGTTCGCTCAATCTTGTTTTCGATTCATGTTGCGTTTCCCCCACGTAAATTTGATGGCAGTTGTTACATCGGATGGTATATAAGCCGGCATGGGATGTGGGTTTTTTTCGGAAATGTCTTGCTGTGTTTAATGTTTGTTTTATGATTTGTGATGTGGTTTGTACTGTTGGAATACCTAGTTTGTTAAGTGTGTTGCAGATGGATGTGTTATCGGAATGCGTGGGTAAGATAAGAGGTCTGTCTATGAAAGAAGTGTTTGGTATTTGATGTTTTTGTGTATTGTTTTTGAGAATATTTGAAAAGCTTTCTTCTTAGCATTTAGTATGAAATGTGTGGGGTATTGCAATGTTTTTAAGGAATTAATGATGTGTTTGATTTCTTCATCTATATATTGAGGACTGCAGATTCTAAGGAGATGAGAGCGCTAAGCGAACAGGATAGCTATAAATAGAGTAGATTGGAAAAGAATACCTGAATACCTCTTAGAAACGAAATTATATAGCAGAAACCAAATAAAAAGAATAAACACCTGCGCAGTATCACTAATAAGATACTATTAACCATTCATAGGCTGGACGAAAGAAGAACTCAGGTACCTAGAACAGTAATGAGCATGCATAATGCACTACACCGAAAAGACGATACGGACAGACTCTACGTGAAAAGAAACGAGGGGGAAAATGACTGATAAGTATAGAAGACTGTGTGGAAGACATAAAAAAATCTGGAGAAATACATAACCCAGAACATAACGCAGCAAGAGACATCGTTTCAATGAACAACTCGGTAAGCACCAAAACTAGAAACAAAAAGACAAGAAAAGAAAAGTGGGAAGAAAAACATCTGCATGGACGTTTCATAAGAATGACAAAAGAAGAGACCAATCAACATTCCTGAGCGTGGCTAATAAAAAGACACCTTAACAGAGAAACGGAATCTCTACTGGCAGCTGCACAGAATAATGCGATTAGGACTAATTACATTAAAGCTAAAATAGATAAAACTCAGGAAAACAGTAAATGTAAATTATGTGGACAAAGAGACGAAACAGCAAATCACATTATAAATGAATGTAACAAACTAGCCCCAAACGAATACAATAACAGACACGATTGCATGGGGAAAGCAATACACTGGGAACTATCCAAACGACTTCATTTCAAACACACGGACAAATTATACAAACATAAACCAAAAACATTACTGGAAAATGAAAATCACAAAAATTCTCTAGGACATGAAGCTGAAAACAGATAAACTCATCCAAGCAAGGAAACCATGTGTTATAATAGTCAACAAAAAGGAAAATCCTGCCAAATCGTAGATTTTGCCGTTCCAGCAGTCCACAGAGTGAAAATCAAGGAGACAGAAAAACGAAACAAATACACGGAACTTGCCCAAGAACTGAAAGGGATATGGAGCATGAAGAAAGTCAATATAATACCACTAATATAGGAGCACTAGAAACAGTCCCAAACAACTGGAAAAACTGGAAAAAATTGGAATCACTGGATCAATGAGACCATACAAAGGCCGGCAATGATGAAAACAACCGCAATCTTAAGGAAAATGCTCGAATGCGGAAACCAACTAGTATAAGCTATAAACGGTAACCAGTCACATGTAAGTTACAATAGCAAGAAAACAAACCCACAGAAGGAACATCATCAGATAAACCCAAAGAAACAGAAACTGCAATGAATTTTCATAAACTGCCCCCCCCCCCATAAAAATAAGTGATGGCACCAGCCTCAGCAGATACGACACAAAATAGTCGGAAGACCGAGAAGAGAGGGCATTAACCAGACCTGCACTGAAAAAGTGCAGAGAGTACTGGGATCTTGAGGAGGCTTATTGCAATCCAAATCCCAGAGGAGACCAATGGTTGTTATCAGCGAGAAATCAATGGTAAGCGGCTGTTGTGATACCGTAAGATCATTTGCAGTGATTATCGAAAAGTAGTAGTAGTAGTAGTAGTAGTAGTAGTAATAATAATAATAATAATAATAATAATAATAATAATAATAATAATAATAATAATCTATTACTAATAGAGATTCAGTATCGTTATATCTGAAGTCGAAATGATAATATCACTTTCATTTACTAGCTTTTAATGCTAAATTCGGTTTACTATACTATTTAAGATTGATGTACTATATTTCGATGCTCAATTCAGGGGGTTAATGTAGTATATGTTGTAGTGTCATTAGACTATCCCCACAGGCATTACCTCATCCTTGGGGAAGTCTAATATATGTTCGTTCGTTATGATACCATACTTCCTCCGGTCGCATATTCTTGCTGCTGCTGCTGATGATGATGATGATGATGATGATGATGATGATGATGATGATGATGATGATGATGATGATGATCCAAAACACAGAACAACTGAATATCGGTGCAAGATGCACCGTCACAATAAACAAGGCAAATAGCAGCGAAACCCCCCCCCCCAAAAAAAAAAAGACGAGGAAAGTGAATGGGAAGAGAGCTAGCTACATGGACGATGTATAATACTGACAAAAAAGAGGTCCACAAAAAACACATGGGAATGGCTACGAAAAGGACAACTGAACAAAGAAATTTAATCACTACTGACAACCGCACAAAACAACGCGATCGGAACGAACTATATTAAAGCCAATGTAGACAAAACCAAGACAAATAGTAAACGGTAAATCACGTAATAAGTGAATGCAGCAAACTAGCCAAAAGAAGGAATCAAAACCAGACACGCCTGTCTGGGGAAAGTAGTCTACTTAGAATTATGCAAACGTCTGTACTTTGAACTATGCAAACAAATAGTACACACACAAATCGGAGACAATATTGGAAAATGGAAAGCACAATATTCTCTGAGGTAAAAAATTGAACAACTCATTCAATTAAGGATATTAGACGTGATAATATTCAACAAGAGAAAATGCCTATAGTAGACCACAAAGAGGCATAAAAACGAATCAAATACACGGAACTTGCCAGATAACTGAAGTGAGTATGAAGAATAAAGAAAATTACAGTAATGCTATTAATTTTAGGAACACTAGTCACAGTCAAGAAAAACTAACTAGGGGAAATTGGAATAAACGGGAACATTTACATATTGCAAAAACTGCACTAGTGATAAAAGCTGAATTATTAAGAAAAATCTTCGAGTGCTGAAACCCATCTACGTATCCAGGTGGCATCCACTAATAGAATAACACTATGCAAACACGACTAGAAATACAGGTAGAACATACTAAAACGAACCCAAGGAACCAAAACGGCCAAACGTGATGACAACAATATTTGTTGGTAACACAGAACATGAAGAAAATCACTGTAATATCTATAATTGTAGGAACACGAGAAACAGATTCAAGAAACCTGGAAAAAGATTCGGAGAAATTGCAATACATGGGAGGATTGACACCATACAACGCACGGCACTGATAAAAACAGCTGAAATATTAAGGAAATCCCCGGGTGCAGAAACCAACACACGTGACCAACGAACGCTAATCAACTACAGGTAAATTGAAATATAAATAGAACAATGGCATAGAAAGACCTTAACGTACACCCAAGGGAAATTAAACTGCCAGAAATCTAATAATCTGACAGCTATAAACCCCCTTCGTAAAAATGCACATAATTACTGGAGGTACCAACCTCTGCAGGTACCAACCTCTGCAGGTACAACGTAAAGTGATCGTAAAAGCTTAAGGAGGAAGAGCACATACCAGACTTTCACTGAAAGAGTACGCAGAGTACTGGAACATTGGAGAGGCTTATTGCCACTCAAATTCCAGAGAAAGCCAACAGTCGTTCTCAGCGAAAAACGAATGGTTAACGACTGTTGCGATAACGTAAAATGACTTACGATGGTTACGGATATTGAGATTTGCATCTGTATATTACGTTATCTCAACCATGACTTGGTAAATTTTGGTCAGATGTCTAGAAGAAAATATAATGAATAAAAATCATTCACATACAGACTGTTTCGCTGTTTTACAGCTCATCAGTGCGGCTGGACCAGTTATTGTCTCAAGCCGGGATCGAAACGCAACCGTCGAGCTGACAGTCGGCGAAGCTAACCCCTACGCCATCATGCGACACTGACTGAATGTAAGAGATATCTCAATGTAACGAAATGTAAACATTGCAAATGCCTGAGCTCGAAATTAGTTTTACCTAATGAGCATTGCCTTAAAGCTAATGGCCGTTGACGATACTTACAAAAATAAGCTCTACCCGGAGGGAGCCTTTTATAGTCATCCACAAACAGACTGTTTCGTTGTTTCACAGCCCATCAGTGCGGCTAGACTAGTTAGTGTCTCAAGCCGGGATCGAAACGCAACCGTCGAGTTGACGGTCGGCGATGCTAACCCCTACGCCATCATATATTAGTACGAAAAGTATATATATGTAGGTAATAAATAATTAATATTCATTTATAAATATTATTATAAGCCCCCTTTACTAAAGGCCGGGCACTCTGAGTGAGTTTAATAACAAGCAGTACAACTAGCTTCATGCGGGGTTCAGCACAGTTTGTTGTTGTAAGATCACTTTCAACTGTAAAATACCCGCCGACTCGGTATTTACAAAGTTAAATTCCTCCTAAAGTATTAGCTAATTTGCTGTGGCCGACGGGGGAACGCTCTTGACTACGAATCAGTGGTGATTTGTGATCGGAGTTCGACCCAGCTGACCGTAGAGAATTAACTTCCTACACTGAAGATTGCGTTAGCATGAAACATCGATGTCTGTAGGTAATAAATAATTTATATATATATATATATATATATATATATATATATATATATATATATATATATATATATATATATATTAGTACGAATATATATATATATGTAAAGAGAGAAAGAGACAGAGAAAGAGCCATAGTGAAAGAGGGGATGAAAGTCTATTTATGTTTATACAAGCGGGCATACAGGATGTTATAACAGTGTTCAACGATCAAATTGGACGGAACATCGCATTACAAATTAATTGGCAACCCATTTGCAAGTCTCTTAAAAGACCCATTCTCAGTTAAGAGGGCTATAAACAATATTATGATAAATATGTTTTTTTTATTCTTCTCCAGATACATATTGTTCATCCTTCTCCATGAATCATCAGTCTCTCTACTTCTCTCTCTCCCTCTCTCTCTCTCTCTCTATATATATATATATATATATATATATATATATATATATATATATATATATATATATATATATATATATATGTGTGTGTGTGTGTGTATTTCTCAACTAAATATTATGAATTTCTTTACAGTCGAAAAATAACAAATTTTAGTTGTTCAAAACTATAATCAACATTTGCACGAACGGCTTGTTTGAAAATATTCTTCTTTATTTTTCATGTGTCCGGAGTAAACGTGAAAATCAGAAGTGAGCTAAATCAAGACAGCAGACCTTCCTAACACAAAGGACTCAATGTCCTTTCAAATAGAGCTTTATAACTATAATTAATAAATACCGCTTTTCTGTCATTTGTATTATTTGCATCATTCGGACTAATCTTCTTATATTGTTTGCTATATTCACATGATGTTGTTCAGTGTTACATTCAACCTTCTTTAGGTGCATCTTTGCGAACTCACGAACGTTCTAGTCAAACGTAGAAATCTTTACGTCGAACTGGTGCAAAACATGTCGTATATACATGTGTTATGTTAAAATGTCAAAAGTGAAAAAGTTAGAAAACCATGTTGTATTCGATTATTCTAAACACCCAAACACTACATTTCTTCTGAGAGTAGATTACATCGCGAATTCCCGAAAATAAAATAATTATCATCGTTGGATAACTTATAAAATTTTAGCTGTGGGAAAACCAAATTTTAGATGAGATAAAGACGGGAACTAAGCAAAAATATGTGCATTGGTTTGTGCAATTTTTATTTGGTTTGCGTAATACAATTGAACAACACGGTGCACAGACGAGTAATAGTTTTTGCAGGAGAAACACCGGAACAATACAAAAGATAATACATAGGGTTGCGTGAATATACACAAGATGAAATGATCTTAATTCTGGAGTTCCTCGATTCATCTACCGGCGGCCTCGTAGAGAACGCATAATTTACATTTGGTCTGTTTGGGATACAGGCTGGAGCTGAAATGTTCATGTCGATCACGTGATCTGTCTTTAGCGATCGCGCGTGAATCTCGTTACATGCAGACGCGCACATGGTGAATAGGCGATGATTACAATGATCGTCAAGCCGAATCACAACTCAATTAGATCGACAGAAAATAGTTCATTCATGTAAGCTGCTACAAAATCATACGCAAAAAAGGGTGTATTAAATCTTGTCACGTTGATCTATTATGAACTAGCGTGACCCGTTGAAATTCCACGGATGCTTTTTTCATTTACTTGTATTAAAATGCATTTGTATGGATCAGTATAGTACGCCATTTTGATTTTATTGTTTGCATTGGTTTATCCAATTATTTTATGGGGTACTCACGGGAGAAGCCTGGTGAAGGTTGCCAACATCCATAAGTGAAAGTGATGCTAAAGTGAATTCGAACATCGCGTACCCAAGTCGTAAGTCCGCATTGTTAATCATTTCACCATCGCCAGAACCTCAGATTTATCGGTATAATTCACTGTTAATCATAATATACCTCTTGAAATATACCATCATTTAAAGTTTAATAATATGCAAAAAATATTGTTTCTTTCCTATTCCGTACAAATAATTGTCATCTTCAGCTAAGTTTTAAATAAATAAAATGAATGTGTCTTTTTTATTTATTCATTTATTTAAAATTTTAACACTTAGATGTGTATTAAAATTGCATTAAAGTGAAAAGAATTCAAATGGTTTGTTAATCAAAACGGGACGACAGAATTCGATTTTGGAACAATTCATTTTAAAATTGGTAAACTCAGAACTTTTATCTGAGCAACACCAGTGCATTTTCAGTTACTTTTTTTTTTGCATTTTATCTTTGGAAATCGGACGATCTCATTACAATAAATGGGTGTTGACGGTGATAACGTAAGTACGAACAGTAAATGCCTCAACATATTATTAAATAGATAAGCGCATCTTTTCAAAATACACTTTTTTAATATTATTGACTCAGCCATTCACCGTCACTAATTTTTCCCTTGGTAACTCCATTTTTATATTTTTTTATTTCAGAACCATTTGAAGTCTTTAATAGCGGTAAAGTGCAACGGATAGTGTTTCTGTGTATTATTGGTGGGTTTGAGAGCTGGAGACCATAGACGACTGGAAATCACTGGAATACTAGCAGAGAGTGATCTGCACCTCGAATTCCAAAGATTTGGACATTTTAGCTGAAACCCAGTGTTCCTTGAATACCTTGAAGGCTGTAAGATGTGAGCTGGAGAATTGCGACGAAAATGTGGATGCATTCGCTAGAAGGAATTACCATAGCAAGCGTTCTTACTGTGTCCACACAAATAAGAAATCAACAAAGAAAACGAAAGAGTAATCAGAAGCTGACTGACTTTTACCCAAGTTTCAGTGCTGTTATTAGAATAACTGCTAGCAATAATGAAAGCAAGTAATTCTTCACAAAATTGATTTTTGGTGATTCGAAGAGAATGGATATTACAGTATTTTTGGCATATCCAGCTCGATGTCATACGGAATACGAAATATGATTATGTAAAGTGTGTATTTGTATCTGGCGTAGTTTTTGATCATCAGCCGAAACATACGCAGACAGTAATCAATTTTTTATAATAGATAATTTTTATATTTTAAATTATTTCATCAACCATATCGTTTGGTTCAGTGATTTCGTTCTCATTTAAATTCAAGATATAATAATGACACAACTACCGTGACATTTTTTTCTATACATCAACGTTTTTTTTTTTTCTTTATGGGAGAATTTCTCACGGTCACCTTTTCAACATACAAATGCCAGTTCATCATTCAATCATTCGATTTTAATATAAACAGGGTTTTCCAGCTTTTACCGGATAAATGGGTAACACGAACGAAGAGTTCAAAAAGATGTGTGGACTATAATATGAGGATAAAATCAACCATTAATTCAAGACATAAAAGAAAATGGAGAATAAATGGCTCAACAAGAAAAACCTACTGAATTGCAATAATGGCGACTGTCTGAAAATACTTGAAACGAATTGAACACATAAACAATATTGTCTAATGTGAATGATTTAAAATGAACTCCTAACAGTATATATGCTACCTGGTATCAGAAATTTATTTATCTACCTCCCACAAGGTAAGATGTGACACAAGGTCGGGAAAGTGGGATTAGATAAGCCAGCGCTCGAGAGGTGAGCACTCTGACCATTTAAAAATTGCCTGGGCAGCCCCATCGGCATCCCCCGGTAGGGGCGCCTCAGACAGTAAGCAATAAACTTACTCCTACCCAAAGAGGGGAGGCAAAACCTGGGAGGGTGCACCTCCTAGAACTGCACAGGACGGACAACACTCAATAGACCGGCGCAAATCCAGACCCAAAGGCCCGGACGATACCGGTTTATTAGGCGGTGTAAAAAACCCTGGCTGATCAGAAATTGACAACTAACATTGACCTGTACAAGGATATACGGGAAAAGTTGGAAGTCGTCAACAGCTTCAAGTACTTTGGGGCGATTGTGACGGATAACGGATCCAAGCCTGAAGTCCTTGCAAGAATTGCGCAGACAACGGCATCGCTTGTCAGACTAAAGTCCATACGGAATATCAGAAATATCACACTAAGCTTAAAACAAGATTGACGCGACCCCTGATTATCTTCATATTTCTGTACACGTGTGATTCGTGAGCCCTAACTGCGTTACTGGAAAGAAGGATACATGCCACAGAGATGAGATGCTTCCGAAAGATGCTCAGGATTTCATATAAAGACAACTTTGCAAAGAACAGACTTAGACATACAGTGACCACTGTGAAGAGGAAAATCAAGTGGTACAGCCATGTCACACGATCATCAGGTCTCGCAAAGACAATCCTGCAAGGAACTGTAGAGGGTGGCAAAGGAAGAGACATGCAAAGAAAGAAGGGGGAACATGTCGCTTAGTAACACGCTCAAATAGGCAGAAAATCGTGATGGCTGGAAGAAAATGATTGCCAGGTTATTTTTGGCGCCTCAACGCTCATCCAAACCATGGGACAGATGAGAGATGAGAAGGGATTACTGGTCTGGTATCAAACATGTTCAACATGCACTTTTTAACATTCCAAATGTTCATAAAAGAAGACGGTTTGGAAAATCAACAATACATAAGAGAGGTCACCATTCCACGATCAATGTATTTATTTATTATAACTCTTTGGGAGTGTCGTATTTTAATCACATTTCATTAATCACATTTCAATAACAACATTAAACTTAAATTAATTCATCGCATTTCATTAATCATTTTACTAATCACATTAAACTTAAATTAATTAATCACATTTCATTAATCACATTTCAATAACAACATTAAACTTAAATCAATTAATCACATTTCATTAATCATTTTACTAATCACATTAAACTTTAATTAATTAATCACATTTCATTAATCATTTTACTAATCACATTAAACTTAAATTAATTAATCACATTACATTAATCATTTTACTAATCACATTAAACTTAAATTAATTAATCACATTACATTAATCATTTTACTAATCACATTAAACTTAAATCAATTAATCACATTTCATTAATCATTTTACTAATCACATTAAACTTAAATTAATTAATCACATTTCATTAATCATTTTACTAATCACATTAAACTTAAATTAATTAATCACATTACATTAATCATTTTACTAATCACATTAAACTTAAATCAATTAATCACATTTCATTAATAATTTTACTAATCACATTAAACTTAAATTAATTAATCACATTTCATTAATCATTTTACTAATCACATAAAACTTAAATTAATTAATCACATTACATTAATCAGATTAAAATTAAATTAATTCATCACATTTTATTAATCACATTTTATTAATCACATTTTATTAATCACATTCAGCTTTTAATTTTCTAAAAAGTAAAAAAAATGTAGAAAATTTTAGGCACATATGGTCTTTGTCTGTAACTGTTGGTCACTTATATTTTCCAAAACTACCTGTCCGAATTGCAACACATTTAGTATAAAGCATCCTTGAGACAACGAGTGTATGATAGTGTTATGGGATTAGCTGGTCTACCTATTTCAGTAACATTTAAGCATCAGTAGGTGTCAGGTCGCGCTTGCCCGTCGCAGACAAGTCTAGATTTCGATCTCGACAATCAGTCCGGTAGAAACTGGGGCACTTCAGTGGGCTTTTATCTGTAAAGTGAAACAAAAATAATTTTTTAAGATTATTAAATAAAATACTGCTCGCTGTCATCGTTGAAAAATATTTTTATTTAATGTTAAGCACAAGTGTACGTAAACCGTCATCGTTCAACGGATTACGTAATTTTATGATTCTGTAGTTGTGGGTGTGGGTGTGGGTGTGGGTGTGGGTGTGTGTGGGGGTGTGGGGGGGTATGTGTGGGGGGGGGAGAGAGAGAGAGACAAAGATTCATCATCGTAACCTCCCTGATACCTTATATGTTAGTAATTAATATTGATACTACACGCAAGCAAGTAGAGGGTGGGTTATTGTTTAATACTGTGAAATCGTCAATCCGAGTTCAAGTTTTGTCCTAGGCTCTTGAGTTCACCTTGTACTTATGTTGAACTAATATTTGTATGAAATAGAAGTTTACTCAACCATTGCTTCAATCTGAAACGTCTAAAATCGTCTTTGTGCATCCAAGCGTCACACATGTTTCCTGTCAGAAAAAATTAACACAAAGCAACTTATCAACCATTAAACGCACTTCCGTTCATTTTAGTAAGTCTTCCCAAGTAAGCCGATCACAAGTTCAAAGAACCTTAATATCTTCTCGGCAAAGAGAGCTTGACTCCTCAACTTAAATCTATGACGTAATTCACTATCTGTCGCTCGTACTAATACGCACCTAAATACGACTAACATCTAAATGAATTTTGATCGAGTTGCCAATGGTAACAGGTTGACATGAGCACTGAATGAATCCACTGTCTTCACTTGACGAAGTAAGTCTAGTAATTAATCAGATTAACTCTAGCAAAGCACCTGATCGAGACGATATTCCCATTTAAATAAATATTGAAGGCCGATATAAAATGCGATAACGACGTTCATCCTTAAAATAAAAATGAGTTGTGGTAAAAAATATCTTCCGATATCCAGCGAGCCTTCATACCAAAAAACTCGAAGATGTCTTACTCGTAGATACGAAAAATCGTTCGTCCACCGATATCCTCAGTGCTCCCTCTAAGGTCTAGGAATGCTTAAAAGAATTTTCAAAGAATCAGCAAATGTCCACCAACAATGGGAAGAGCATTTCGCTGACTTGTTCGATGATCCTTCAGCAGTCGACTATGGTGTTATAGAGAACTTCTCACAGGGTGACATAGTGCACTGAATGTATCGACTGTTTTCACCTGACGATGAAAGACTGACAATTAATCAGATTAACTCTGGCAACACACTTGGTCAATAAGTTATCCCAGTCGAGAAAAAATGTAATATCGATCATCAGTAGTTGGAATGGAACTCCGATTCCACAAGATTAGATCTATGACATCCTTTTATCCATTATACAAGAGCGAAAAGGTAATAAATTGATATCGTGGTATCAAGTTATTGTTGACAAGATGATTGTAAAACTTGTTTAACAGACTGGTGAAGGATATTTGTTCTGCTGCTATCCCAGAAAACCATAGCGGCTTCAGAGGTTGAAGGGAGACACTTGATATGGTGATTGCTGCAAGACAGATACAAGAGAAATGCATTGGGCAATTTATGCTAAGAGAAATGATTTGGGGATAATACTTAGAAAAGTAGGGGGTCCACCTAAATTTGTGAGCGTGGTCAAGCAGTTGTAAAGAGAAGATATGAAGGCCCACGTCTCTTTTAGTACCTAGCTCCCTATAAGCAAACACACACGATCTTTTATTTAATAAGCTATTGCAGAATTTAAGGACGTAAACTCTTAAAGACTAACTCTTATCATTGAGTGGCTGTTGGCCTTGATTAGCAGTCACTCATAAGTAAGAAAAGCCGAGCACTTATAAAACTCTGCATAAAAAATATATAATTTGATACATTCGTTAAATTCTCCCAATAACCTATACATATATACACAAGCTTTTCCAAGGACACTTTATCGATATAATAAAATTGTCAGACAACATATCGTCTGTCTGGTAATTAGCGTTGTAACGAAGTATTTAAGAATGCTCTACCACTGAGTTCAAACGGGACATCGAATTATGCTTTCTGTTCTTTTTACCAACAGTCTCGTCAAAAGATCCAATTTCCTTTTCTTTTCCTCTTTCTTTCCCCTTTCCCCTCTTTCTCAGCACTCGACGTAGACACAACGTCAACCTTTCTCCACCAAGTCACCGGAGCAAAGTGCCTACGCTTTTTATCATAACGAGAATCAGCCGATGCAAACCAAGCCTCATTTGCATACGTGAACTCTGGTCGCGTGACAAAAGTTACATGTTTCCATTTTGCAACTGGAACACTCTGGATTCAATCCTCAATGGGCAATACATGGTGCAACCCCTAACCCGTTTTCCCTGTGGACCTGCATTATGACTGCTACACCCCTGATCTCTTGATCACACGTGATGCAGGGTGGTGGTGACCTTTTGATTCGTGTGCTTTTTCGAAGTGGAACATGCCCCTCAGTTGCCGCTTCTGAATCGTCTGACGAAGTTTCCACTTCCGAATCGTCTGACGAAGTTTCCTCTTCCGAACTCGCAGTTTCATTCTCGTGGAGATCACTGGCGCTGCCCATTGATAGTTCAGTGCTAGACGACTCATGAGTTGCCCCAGTGGTTGAATGGTCCGCCACCAAAGCAGGGCGGAGATCGCGTATGTGACGTTGTATTCCATCAACCAGAACAAATTGCTGACATGCCAGTCACTCGTCTCCGTTTGAATTTGGTGGTACATCGACAGCCTGGCGGTTTCATCCAGACATGATCTCCCACATGATATGACCCGTCCATCTTCGAGTCCGGTACGTGTAGATGGCATTCGCGGGTGCGGTTGCCGGGAACACGCCATCATTCGGCGTAAGATTGTACCAGTATGTTGCTTCCCTAACAGAGCACTTCTTCCTGTCAGCAATCCTTTTTATGCTGTGGTGGCTTCTTTCCGCGATTCCATTGCCTGATGGTACGTAAGCACATCGCAACCGCAATTGAACTCTCTATTCAAATAAAAACGGTCTTACTTGCTGGCTGCAAAATGCTGAGTCATTACCGGCCAAAATCTCATGCGGTGCTCCCCTTTCGTAAAAGACAGACAATAGTTGTCGAATAACGCTTGCTAAGTCTTGCCGTGCAATTGGTCGCCAAACCGCAAAACGGGTTAATCCACAGTCGATGAGAGTAAGAAAGTGGTTGCCATTATAATGCGTGATATCCATTCCCACCCTTTGCCATGCATTACTTGCTACTAGTCGTTTTTTTTCACCACCGCGCTGGTGCTGTGTCAATTGACTGACACATCTCACAGTGCTTGATGACTTCTTTCACCTCTGATTTGGCCACTCCTGGGTTTATGCGCCTCACGAAATACAGAGTCCTCTTGATGCCGGAATGTCCGCTCTGTGTGTGGATGTTTTCTATCTGCTGCTGATTAATCGTGCTCACTGTAGCAGCTCATGCGTGATGAACGGGCTCGGCATCTACTTTTATTGCATCGTATCATTTGCGAGGCACTCGTGTCAGCTGATCAGCAAGGTTGCAGTATGACGGGACTAATGTTACACTGATTACCAAGTCATACTCGCAGACTATACTCTTTAAGGTGTCTAACCTTCGTCTTATCAACATCTCGCTTACTGCCTTTGTGCGTATTCTTGCTTTCCCAGTTAGCGTGTTGGACACCCAGTGATAGACACAACGGGAGTCAGTATGCAAGTGCAACCTCTTTGCCTGCCATTGTAGTTCTAAGTTAACACCCTTCATCACAGCATCTAACTCAGCAAGGTGTATGTGCTGGGCGGTGTTCGCAGACCGCAACCAACAGGTATCTTCCAACATGGCTCTACCCTTCTCCAACAGGACTCCTAATGCTAGTGAACTAGCGTTAACCCATACATTCATTTCTTCTCCATTGACACACCATTCTCATCGGGCCGGGTCCTCGTGCGTTGCTCTCTCAACACTTTCTGCAATCATTCG
The DNA here is from genome assembly GCA_963556195.1 of Sepiola atlantica. NCBI lineage: Eukaryota > Metazoa > Mollusca > Cephalopoda > Sepiida > Sepiolidae > Sepiola > Sepiola atlantica. Next base: position 65,565,600 of record OY744522.1, read on the forward strand.
GGTGAGAAGGGCATCACTTGTTTGATCGTCCCACCTTTTAGTTATCGCAATCGCCGTGTTTTATTACACCCACTGTCACACGAAGCCTACCACACACTGGTAGGTGTCTCACGAGTTTTCTGCACAACGAAAAAATGGTCCTTCTCGTGAGAACTTCAGGGGTGCCGGAAATCACATTTCCTCGTCTCCATCGCAGGATGCGATCCCTCCTCTGACTTCCAGGCCGAGTACGCGTGCTCCGTTTCCAAGCCGCTCTGGGTCTTTGCACGGTAGGCCAGACTCTGCCAATTTCGCTCTGATGTGTATCGCTGACTTGACATCTTCATTGATGTAAATGTCGTCAATGTACGCCGATGTTGCCTTTTCGACGGTCTCCTCCTGGAATAAAACATCACTAACGATGGTCTTCATGATCTGCGGTGCCATATTCAACCCAAAACCAAGTCTGGTCAGTCAGTATCTCTTGCCGCGAAATACCACCGTCTGGAATGGCCATAGAGTTTTGTCGACTCTCACCTGTAGATAGGCCTTCCTCAAATCGAGCAATGATACATTCGATCCTTTCTGGCGCTACTCCCTTAACTTGCTTGCACATACATCAGAATCAGCCGTGTAAGTCTCAATGTATTGATTGAGCTCACGGTAGTCCATGACTGGTCGCACCTTTGATTTGTTATGTTGTACCACTGCCATTAAAGGGATAAGACCTTTTGGAGATCCAAGCTCTTGGTTGGGGTACGGGATCAACCAGCCGTCTTTGATCCAGGCATCAAGCTCTTGTTCATATGCGGCACTAACGTTCGCGGCTACGGGGTATTCTGTGACGTCATTCCGTAGCTTGATTGGTACTTTATTATCCGTCCATTCCCATGACGCAGTCTAGATTTTTTGGCGTTGATCAAACTCCACCTTGAAGTCTGGCCGATCAATACAAAGTGTGACACACGCCGGTGCCTTAGGGAATTTCACAGTCCCATGAGAACACCACACAGCGCCTTGATAGCGTAATATCAAGCAGTAGGTCGAAGCCCAGTATTTCTTTACGTGTCACGAGGGCATCGACCTCAGTGGATTCACCAGAGTCCGTGCAAATCTTTACAAATGCTACACCACAGCACGCCTGCGTCTCGCCATTTATTGATATATATATTTGTTCATATCTTTTCTAAAAAATAATATTTCCAAAGAAATTAATTAAGAGAAATGGCAAAAAGGGATGGGAGTGAAACAAAAATGAAAGTAAAAAGACTCCCGGGCAACGCCGGGTGGATACAGCTATTTTAAAATAAGAATTCTTCTTCTATTTAATAATTGATTGTATTGTCCCAGATAGGAAGTGGTGTAGGGGTTACCGGCGCCGATTGTGGGCTCGACGTACTGCGTTCCAGTTCTGTGAGAGAGACTGCATGACTTTAAGTAATATATTTTTAAAAAGTACTAATCTATATATCCTACCTCAGTTGTTGGTTGAATAATAGAGTAAACTAAACTCCTAAGCCTTGTCGGAGCAAGTAAATGAAAGCTTCGGTCCTTCTCTGCTTAATGTTTCCAACCGTCTTTTCTTGTCATTAAGCAGTGTTGACTAAACTCTTCGTCACGCAGGCACCCTTCATGGGGGTATCCATTGGTTTTCGAGAAAGATAGATAGCGATAAGTTATTTATTTTTTATATATGAATGTTTTGTTTTGCTTTGACATATATTTCTGACACATCTTTGTTCATTATTTGAATATTTGAATGATTGCGAAATGGAAACCAGGCGTAATGAAGAAAAGTGTTTTTATAGAACAGCCTCGTTTTTGGTGCAGGTAGGGACGATCAATCACGGTCGGGTAACTTTCGAAAAAAGCAATGATGACGTAAGACCCGATATCTACGATGAACTAAATGAAGGAATCAGTGATTTGAACAATTTTAACCTCTTCCCTTTCACTTTTTTTTAATTACCCGCTTAAAACAAGGCGTGTTTTTTTTATTTGCTTAATTATCCCTTTTATATTTGATTACGTGAATTTGAGAATATTTTTTATAAAATAATCGTTATTTTTGAAGGTATATGGGTTTAAAAGTTTCCCTGCTGTTATTATCCCAAGTATTCTCGGTATATGAATTACACACACACACACATAATTACCTACTAGATTGTCTTCGGTCTCTCTGTAAAACGGTTTGTCAGGACAACCTGACATGAGGATACTGTACCCTACAAGTAAACCCTGACCAAATATTCAAAATAACATAGTATTCAAAGCCCAAATAAGATCTCTGTTTGGCTATGCATCAGCTTATACGAGGAATGGTGCACCTTCTCATTGTGATGTTACCTGAAGTAACAGCACTTAGCTGAATACTCCACCAGACTAGATGAATTCTTGTCCTGGAATCCGGTAAGACCAGAAGACCAAGAGAAAGATATACTATAACATAATCAACTGGTCAATTGGGGAGAAGAAAATTAATGTTCTTAACTCATTTACTAACTCAACGCTTGAGAGTTAAAGGAGTACTTTATTGGAACAGGCAAATACCTATGTATCTCATATAGAGATCAAGTGTTAGCCCCAAGAAAAGGCTCCTTGATTCCTGAGAACTTCGAATAAAGTAAAATGAAAAAAAGATATATATATATATATATGTGGGGGGTGTTATAATGGAATAATTCCAGGAAGAAATCCGAGTATGAGAGCTCAATGTGGTAAACAGAGCAAGTATAACATAAAATATAATAACACGAAATTACATGATTGTCGACGCAATAATTTATTTCAACCTTGTGGTTTCCTCAAGCATCAAACTAGACAATTACATCTTTTAAACTGACAAAAAACTGAATTCACCTTCAACAATTCAAATACAACCAGAGAGAGTGGTGGTTGCAACCAATCTGAACACCTCTTACAGAGCGAGGAGGAATTAAAATCTTATTATATATATATATATATATATATATATATATATATATATATATATATATATATACGTGCGTGTGTGTGTGTGTTTTGAAAAACTTTAAAAACTGCAGTATTTAGTTATATCCTGGGGGTTCGTCATATTTTATTTATTTATAATAAAATATTTGTGTTGTGTAATCTCCTAGAGATATAGTTACAGTTATAGTTCTTTAACTAAACTTTTTCTCAATTTATATATACATATATATATAAATGGATTAATTCCATCTTATGTATTTATTATATATATTTGTAATTTTTTATAATATATACTATAATTAGTATTTGCTCTTGTTATTAATGCTATCATTATTAGTGTAATAATCTAAGTTAGTTTATATATTATAGTCTCAATCTCTTACTACTTTATTTCATAGTGTTTTTCGCCTCCCCCTATTATTATTATTATTATTATTATTATTATTATTATTATTATTATTATTATTATTATTATTATTGTCATCTTCCCCCCCCCCTTTTTTTATTTTATTATGTGTATATTAAATAAAATATGGTTCTAAACTACAGTGGATGTTTGTAATCAAATGATCCGCAAATCGAAAGACGTTTGATGCTTTCCTTAATTTCAGAGTGTTATATTATGAAGGGGCCCTGTATTCTGAAAACGTGTAAAGTTAGCTAGTATGGATTATGAACTGGGTGAAAGAAATAGGATGTAGTGCAAAATAGGTGCATAAATAATTTGGGACGAACAAAAATGTTCCCACAGTGATTCATTCTGAGAATCATAACACACTGGATGTGAGCTGGCCGAGATGAAACACTCGGATCAAAAAGGTTAGACAAAAAGCGATATTGAGTTCTGTTATTACATTCATTGAAGGGTCAAAGGGCTCTGACGTCACAGATCCTTGATGAGAAATTATTTTTCTAGACAGTACACCATGGAGGCGCGAGATGGACAGACGTCCATAAACTGAGCTCTGCAATGCGTAGAGTCCGGTGACATCGCCAGATATGGGCTAAGACGCAGAGTAAGATCCCAACGGCGGGACAAGAATATAGCCGATTGCATCCGTCACATTCCACAAACCGCATGAAAGTGAAGAAGAGCATGAATGAAGGAACCGACGAGTGGAAATCTCTCCGATTGAAGTGTGAAATAAACGAATAGAATATCTCTCAAAAGTCTTGCCTTCGAGCGTTTTTGTCTCCCGTGCATAAGGACAGGTACGCCACTACGATCACGAGCCAGCAACAGAGATGGGTGTGCAAGCAAACCAACGACCAATAGTGCGGCAGAAATCTGTAAGGTAACTTTTAATATTGATTTAAAACATAAGAACAATTTGAAACATGTTAAGGACATTATAAGTTTAAAGACAGTTTAAAGGCTTAAGAACTATTGTTAAAATGTTAATTATTCTGCGTGTAAATGAACGCTAAATTTACTAAGAGGCCGGCCGATATTTCTAACTGTCGCAGTGAGTTTCGTGTTGTTTCAATTTTTAGTGGTGCCTCGAGAAACGTTGACCCCGGACCTGCGTTATTACAAAGTTATAAAAAGATATAAAGAAGAAGTGTAAAGATCGTAAAAATAATTATTTAGTAAAAAAAAAGTTATTATGTCACAAGAGGCCGATTACTTTTAACCTAGGTCGAAAGACGTTTGATGCTTTCCTTAATTTCAGAGGCCGATTATTTTTATCCTAGGTCGAAAGGCGTTTGATGCTTTCCTTAATTTCAGAGGCCGATTATTTTTAGCCTACGTCGAGAGACGTTTGATGCTTTACTACATTTCAGAGACCGATTATTTTAGCCTAGGTCGAAAGACGTTTGATGCTTTCCTTAATTTCAGAGGCCGATTATTTTAAGCCTAGGTCGAAAGACGTTTGATGCTTTCCTTAATTTCAGAGACCGATTATTTTTAGCCTAGGTCGAAAGACGTTTGATGCTTTCCTTAATTTCAGAGGCCGATTATTTTAGCCTAGGTCGAAAGACGTTTGATGCTTTCCTTAATTTCATGACCGATTATTTTTAGCCCAGGTCGAAAGACGTTTGATGTTTTCCTTAATTTCAGAGACCGATTATTTTTAGCCTAGGTCGAAAGACGTTTGATGCTTTCCTTAATTTCAGAGGCCGATTATTTTGAGCTTAGGTCAAAAGACGTTTGATGCTTTCCTTAATTTCAGAGGCCGATTATTTTTAGCCTACGTCGAGAGACGTTTGATGCTTTACTACATTTCAGAGACCGATTATTTTAGCCTAGGTCGAAAGACGTTTGATGCTTTCCTTAATTTCAGAGGCCGATTATTTTTAGCCTAGGTCGAAAGACGTTTGATGCTTTCCTTAATTTCAGAGGCCGATTATTTTTAGCCTACGTCGAGAGACGTTTGATGCTTTCCTTAATTTCAGAGACCGATTATTTTTAGCCTACGTCGAAAGACGTTTGATGCTTTCCTTAATTTCAGAGGCCGATTATTTTTAGCCTAGGTCGAAAAACGTTTGATGCTTTCCTTAATTTCAGAGGCCGATTATTTTTAGCTTAGGTCGAAAAACGTTTGATGCTTTCCTTAATTTCAGAGGCCAGTTATTTTTAGCTTAGGTCGAAAGACGTTTGATGCTTTCCTTAATTTCATGACCGATTATTTTTAGCCTAGGTCGAAAGACGTTTGATGCTTTACTACATTTCAGAGACCGATTATTTTTTGCTTAGGTCGAAAGACGTTTGATGCTTTCCTTAATTTCAGAGATCGATTATTTTTAGCCTAGGTCGAAAGACGTTTGATGCTTTCCTTAATTTCAGAGGTCGATTATTTTTAGCTTAAGTCGAAAGACGTTTGATGCTTTCCTTAATTTCAGAGGCCGATTATTTTTAGCCTAGGTCGAAAGACGTTTAATGCTTTCCTTAATTTCAGAGGCCGATTATTTTTAGCCTAGGTCGAAAGACGTTTGATACTTTCCTTAATTTCAGAGGCCGATTATTTTTAGCCTAGGCTGAAAGACGTTTGATGCTTTCCTTAAATTTCTGAGGCCGATTATTTTTATTCTAGGTCGAAAGACGTTTGATGCTTTCCTTAATTTCAGAGGCCGATTATTTTTAGCCTAGGTCGAAGGACGTTTGATGCTTTCCTTAATTTCAGAGGTCGATTATTTTAAGCCTAGGTCGAAAGACGTTTGATGCTTTCCTTAATTTCAGAGGCCGATTATTTTTATCCTAGGTCGAAAGACATTTGATGCTTTCCTTAATTTCAGAGGCCGATTATTTTTAGCCTAGGTGTGGTCTGGCCACCTTTTGTTTCGCTTCTCATCTTCGCTTTCTTAGAAAAGAAAACTCGACAAACAAGTTTTTTTTATTCCAATCGGTTTCTCAGAAGTTGGCTCCCCTCGATGAGTCAACGCGGTTGTTTAATCCAGAATACCGCCTTGTCAAAAGTAGAGTCAAAACTATGTCGCTCTGCATCGATGCCATGAGTACAACGTATTTCAGGGCGTGTGTACTCGTTTATCGCCTATTTAAGGGTAAACAACCTCAATGACAAAATAAATAAATAAATATTCACAAAATGAACAATAGTTTTGTTAAGTGGTTTCCTTTTTATCTGTTTAATGATCGGTTGCGTAGAATGTTCCTAAATGATATCCAAAACGCCACTTTTAAAACATATCAATAATTAATTATATACTAAGTAGAAAGCTATAATCATCAATGAATTTTTCTTTACTTTTATTTACCCCAAACAAGGCGTATTGCCACTGAAGCGTAAGGGGCTACTATGATAGGGGCCAGATTTCTAGAGGAAACTTGAGTGGGGAGTTGGGCAGCAAGATGTTTGTTCAAATTACATTTAAATTTTTACATTTTATACTTTCGGGAAAACAGGGAGCAGGAAGGGAATGTTGGGTAATGACCCTGTGAGGCCGGACGCATTTTGAAGTGGACGTATGTGGTGAGATCGTTTGGTTTGGTTTGCGCGATTTAGTGCGGGTGAACGGTCGAGTGCAAAAAAATTGGTTCTCATAGTCGGAGCTCACAAGCGTTAACAGGGCCACCACGTTGACGAGCCCTCAGGTCAAGGGTCAAGGCGCACCTGCGATAGGGGTTCTGTGACGTCACGGGCTTTTGTGTGGGAAACAGAGTTTTGCCAGTCTGTGTTTTGGAAGCAAGCCGAACAGACGTGTTTCTCTATGTAGTCCGAAATGAGAAATGGGAATTTATTTCCCTAAGACAATACAGGCATGAGATTTCTTCTTTCCCCCTCCTCGAATGGCTAAGGACTTCAGCTAGGAATTAACTACGATAGAGTAGTAATTTGGTATCTCCCTTAACGTTGGTGAAACATCTCCAAGATCAACGGTAGACTGACGCCTGAAATAAAACAGAATCGCAAATTTAAAAGATTGTTTCCTCGTGAATTTTGTTGGGAAGGTTTTTGTTGTAGACGACATCGAGACGACACTCCATCCTCACGACGAGGAAGAGAAGGTACGAGAAATTAATGGTATGCAACAGGAATTCCAAAAGGAAACTATCCGCGGGAAAAGGCTATCAGAGTAGAAAATCTTTCAGCATTTAGGGACTAGTATTCACAGTTGTCTCCCTTGACATAGCGGAAATTAAGACTATTGAGCATGCGCATTGAGACACCGGAAATAATAAACAATGCCCGTTTAAAACTAGACAGTTGAATTCCGGCCCCGATTGAAAACACACGTATATCTCTTTGTCTTCGTTCTTTCTTTCATTTGCTTTTTGTTTCAGCCTCGCGAGCCTACGACATTACAGGGACATCTACAGTGAAGAGGTGTGATTTTTGTTGCTAGTCAAGTGGGTCGGGGTTATTTTTTTAGGGGAGAACAAGTGCAGTAGGTTCCGCGGAGTATATTCCGTGGAAGTACAAGCATATGAATCCAACGCTGCGGCTAGCTTGTAGATAGTGCGGGACCTATTAGTTTAGAAATTCATTTTTGCACTCTATCAAAGAGAGAAGGGGCCGTGGTATGTGCACCAGCCCAGATATGGCAACAGTACTTCATGCCCTCTGTGGAAATAAGAGAAAAGAAAAACTTTACTTTTGTATAAAGATGTATTATCTACTCTATGGGAATTTCACTGTTAAGTAATTCAAATGACGTTTTATTTTATCTTGTTTGTTTGTTGGGTTTTGACGACCTTTCAACCCTTATATGGTCATCTCAGGTCAATTTATTTTATCTATTTAGAGACAAAAGCTAACTAGAACTAAATATACTTTCCTTAATAATAATAAATGAGGCTAAAAGTCTTGAAAGCATGTTTAGATGCGATATTTATTAATAAAAATCAAATCTAAACATGAACTCTCCCAATTTAATACGCATAACCGCGTGCATGCGCGTCACTTCATATTTTTATTAAAGTTAGAAAAATGTTAATAACAACACCACGCCCATTTTCCATTCTGACGGATAACTACCAACACCAACGGAATTGTTACAATTTCATACTCTGAAGAAGCTAGGTATACTAGCGAAATGATTAGTCAAAGGGTCAAAGTAAAAATAAAAACTTGTTCTTATTTTATTTTTATTAATAAATATCGCATCTAAACATGCTTCTAAGGCTTTTAGCCTCATTTATTATTACATTTTTAAAAAGATGTTTTTAAAAAAATGAACTCTCTTAATTTAATATAGTTTCATTAATTAATAAAGAAAATATATTATTATTTATTATTTGTTTGTTAAACGTCTGGGTATCTCTTTTAACATGATGGTTATTTACTTTCGCAGCAACCAGACATTTTCTCAATACTAATAATTTTGTAATCAATTCTTGTTTATTTTTATATGATATTGATTAAAGTTCAGTATAAATCGAACCATGTTTCTTTCTTTATTCCTTTCTATTTTTAAATATCATTTTTTTTAAGTTGTTCAATACGTATAAGCATTCTGTAAAGATTGTAGAGAGAAAAACACTGTCAAAAGAAATAATAACAACATCTATCCATGCAAAAATAATTAATTTTTATTGACAAATTATTAAGATAACAAAAAACTAATGAGTTCGTAGTGAATAGGAGTTCAGAGTGTCCCAAAGACGTCGTTGGTGAAAAAGAGTTATTTTTTTATGCATGGAAAATATTAGTAGACATGTTAATTTCGGCTGACGCCGTGTGAGTTTGCGCGTGTATAAATTTAGTAGGCATTGTGGGTGGGTGGGTGTGTACATTAGTTTTCCTGCTTTGTTAATGAGTGTGTATCAACTTTGTGTACTTGAGTACGGTGAGTGTATATACGCTGTCGTTGTACGTACAGTAGTTCATGAGTGTTTTTGTCGTGTTTGTCACCATGTCCTCGGCCCAGGGAGCGAGACTATTTTCGTGCGTCGACTGTGAAAGAAAACCAGAAAAGAGGAAGAAAACTGTGTGTTCAGTTTTTATATTACGCGCGAGATTTCGGCAGTGAATATTATCGCACCTATAGTTGGCTGAAAGAAACTGCTGGTTGGAGATTTTGTCGAATCGAGAGTCGATACATAAAAAACAACATTCGCTGCTACTGTTGCTTCCCATATGGTTGTCCGACGAAATTGTTATTTCAATCAAACTAAACTTACTATAAAAACGGAGCCAGAGTCGATAAGAAATGAACTGATTGCAAGTATCAAACAACATAAACCCTGTAACACAAGTAATACAAATTAAATATGATGCAAGAAAATAAAATGTTATTTCATGTGTCGAAATATAAAATTATCCCGATGTATTTTCCTCACAATTAGGACAAAGTTAAGCACTGCGTAGCGAGAAATGGGGCAGATTTACCTTAAATAAATGTTTTATTCCACATAAAACGGAAAACAGAAGAAAAAAAGCAAATCATATAACCACAAGAATGCAACAACAAAGTATGCAATCCAACAACTATACACGAACGCAACAATTTCCTGCTATCCTTCCCTCTTAGAGTTGATTTCTTGTCATCCGGTTACCCATCAAGCACTTTGACCTCTCACCTTACTCCTCCTGTTGCCTGTTTATTGACAAAGTTATATATGACGAGCATTAAAACTGTTACCGAAACTTTGAACTATTGTCAGATATTTACAATTATTTTTGAAAGGTGAAATGTGAAAAATTGGCCTTAAGAAAAGTTTCATTCTGCATTTATTCTATAAATAGAGCAAGAAGACATGCAATAATCGAAGCCATAGAACAGCATATTCTTCAACATGTCATTCTTCCCTCCTAGAAGACAGACAAGTTCAAACAATTCCCAAGTTTTGATTGTATTATCACCAGCATATTTTCATGATATCCCAAATGGAACCCAATGACATCCAACTTGTGTTCATTTCCCAGAGGAAAAATACAATGTCACTTTAGTACTACGAGGATAACAAAGGGGAGATTATCCTGATAATATAAAATCATCAAACCTACTGGCTTGTTTACTTGGAAAAATAACTTATTTATGAAGTGTCTGGAATTCAAAACCAGAATAAAAATTAGTTACACAGGTTGTCCAAAATGCAAAACTTGTTTCTCTGATGTAAAGTTCCTGATAGCACAAGATCTATATTGCATGAATGAACTAACTTGAACTACATCGTACTCAGATACATAGAAATAATTTTCATTGAGTGTTCAAATTTCAGCAGCAGATCATATACAACGGTTCGACTAATGAGGTTATCTGACCATAGGTGTCAACAAGAGTTGCCATCATTCTGACATGGATTTTGACACTTACAGCAGCACAAGACAGATCACGAGAGAAACGATCATGGGCAGCATACAAGGTCGAATTCAAAATAACAGCGATTGTATTCTATGTTACCCGACAAACCATTACACGACAAACCTTGGAGAAATGTCCATTCTTTTCACACCTTTAGCAGGTCACATTGCAAGCTGAACACACTTTCTGATTGTGGTTAACATTACCACAGGATATGTACTACCAAATGAAGTCTTGGTAGGTAGATCAGCAACGGTGTATGGATCGGGAGATACAGATGATTCCATTGAAATCGGTGGTTTTGTTTCAACAACAGTAACTACAGGATCTGATGGCCGATATACTGCAGATATTTTCTGAGCAATATCTAATACACGAACTTGCACATATAAAAACGGGCACTCTGGATGGCAGCACAATAAATGTATAGTAACGTCTGTATTCCCGCATTAATCAAGGTGTCTCAAGCAATAAGCAATAAACCCACACCCCTCCGAAAGGAGGAAGAATCTGTAAAATTTAATAGTGTATACGTGCACATTCAACAGTCCCTGTGCTTAAACAACCTCATACATATGCACTGCTCTCACCAATCCTATCCGCGCTTAACATCAAAGGTTTTGCCGACTGTAAAATTGTATTTTGACTTTCTCCTTTCATGTTATAAGAAATAAATATAATAAACGAGGCTTGGCTAAATCAATTTTGCTTGATCTCAACAGTTAAATAAAGTCGGAAATGTGAACAAAGACATTTAAAAAACACGCCAAAAAATGTTTTCTCTTTTATTTCGTTTCTGTCTGCAGTTTTGTCAAATGTATTTAGTTTCCATTGCGTATCTCCTTCATTTATTTATTATTCATATTTTTTAACAGAAAAGAATGTTCCTTTTTAGCTGAGTTTAAATCTAAACAAGAACATAAATCAGTCGTGAAACTGCATACTTCTGTTTGACAACATAAGGATGTGACAGAGTCTTACTTGAGCCTTACTTCTCCATATTGTATAAAGTATTCCCGAAGTTATGCCATGGAAACATTGATAACTCAAAAACTATGTATCTGATTAGGCTGGCATATGTGTAACAGTTATCAAAAAGCATAAGGTCCATACTTCAAATTTGGAAAAATCAGTAGTTTGCATTTCATCAGAATTTCGGCCGTAACCGAAGTTTTAACGGTTAATGTCAAACTGCAAGGTTTAATAAGATACGAGGATTTCATTGGCGACAATATGGGCAAGTGGCGAGTGTCTCTATGATGAAAAGAACCGAAGTTATCACCGAAATTGTGACTTTCACCTTTTCCATGACTTTGACCTAAACATTTAACGTAGATATCACAAAATTAAATCAGTTCTAAGTTAGAAAATGCCCCATGTTTTGACCTAGTTTGGTGACGATTGGTCAGTCAATGTGGACGCTAGACTGTACACAAACAAACTAGCATAGTGACAAACCAACAAATTTGACCGAAAACATAACCTTCTTGGTAAAGGTAATAAATGAATTGCATTGCATGAAAAATAGAATTTGCATTACTAAATTCGAAAAAGAAAACTAACGAAAATTAATATTTTATTTACTTCTACAGTTTATATTTAAATTTAATACACGATTATAACTTTAAATTATTTCAATACATGTGTAAACAAACTGTGTCACTAAATGATTGAACTGACAAAAAGTTGTTTACCAATGAATAGACAAACAGTTCAGATTATTTTCTAATATATATATATATAGTCATCCACATACAGACCGTTTCGGTGTATCACAGCTCTTCAGTGCGGCTAGACCAGTTAATGCCTCAAGCCGGGATTGAAACTCAACCGTCGAGCTGACAGTCGGCGCTCCTACTCCTGCGCTATTATATGACACTGACTGAATGTAAGTAATATCTCAATCTAAACAAGATCCGGAGCTCGAATTATTTTTACCCAATGAGCTATGCCTTAAAGCTAATGGCAGTTGGCAATATCCTTACAAATAAGCTCTACCCAGGAAGGGAGCTTTATATAGTCATCCACATACATACTGTTTCGCTGTATCACAGCTCTTCAGTGCTGCTAGACAAGTTAGTGCCTCAAACCGGGATTAAAATTTAACCGTCGGGCTGACAGTCGGCGCTCCTACCCCTGCGCTACCATATGACACTGACTGAATGTAAGTGTTGGAGAGTTTACCAAGATATTTTTTTCCAGAGAGGATTCATCACAACGAAAAAATATTTTATTTTATCATTTATTTATTTTGTAAAGTTATAGTTCCCTACGCGTGTTTCGCTACCTAACAAGATACTTGCTAGGCAGTTCATCAGGGGAGATACAAAACCTAAAATATTGACCTCAACAACTGACAATACCCCACAGGGGATTGACCCAGTTAAAATCACTTAAGAAGAAAAAAAAGGAAAATAAGTTCAAAAGACAGCGCAAACAACTCGGTAATATGTGGTACCTGTGATACGCCCCCACAAGAATTAAGTCCGGTGCAATCAAAAAAGGGGAAAAAGGGAAAAGAAAAGGGGGAATCACCCACATCTGGCGGAAGACATATCCTTAGGTCAACCCCAATATAGGTAACCCTCAGAAAAAATCAAACCGTCCACAGCGCAACGCTTGAATAACCTCCAGGGTCTCAGATTGGCACATGCAACCTGCTATTATTCCGATGAAGAGTCCAGAATCAACTTCTGTCGATAGACATGCAGCAATACAGAAAGGCCGAGAAAAAAAAACCCAAAAGATTAAAGCCGGTTCACTCGCGGATACAAGAAACAGATCGGGCTAAAAATAACAATTCCGCAGAAAACAGTTTAAAAGATATGATAAAAAAATAAGAATACCAAAACCTACCAGAAAGTAATGGTTTTAAAAATCTAGTGTCCTTTTTTTTAATTGTTAAAGGCTAAAATTATTTAGAACAGGTTGGGAAAAATAATTTTATATAAGATTAAAGATTGACATAGTTAAATAAATTCAGTTCCAACAACAAAAAAACGGTGAACATTTTTCATAGAAAAGGCGGAAGTAACTCAGCATTACGCCCGGGCGGATTATCTCCCATGGTCTGACACGGATCGATCTGCGTTCAGAATCAATTCACCTCTCTCTAGTTTATTTATACTAATCTAAGGAAAAGGTTGATAACAGGTAACTATTTATTCGTAGCGATGGACCAGGATATTAATTTATATGAGAAAGGAAATAGGATTAAATCAGAATGTGGAATCACGATGTACGACACCCCCCACAATGGACACCCCCGATAACCCAGTAACATATATCTATTATAACAAAAATCATCCTTAGATTATTTTATATTTTATAGATTTATTTATTTATTCTATTTTATCCTATCCATTAGTTCAATTTATGCTGATTGCAATATTTCAGCGAGTATTATTTATATAATAATTACCTACATTTACCGTGTTAGTTTCCGAACACACCTATGCCACTCTATTCCCCACGCAGGGTTATTTCGTTTAGGAAGGAATTGACGAAATGAGCACTATCCGTGCTTAATTAGGAGTAATATGGTATTGAGTCATTCCATCTTACTCCCCACACACACACATTATCTAGAATAGTTAGATTTACATTTACATTAGAAAAATTAAAAAATTTCTATGCTGTTCCCATACAATTTTTTTTCCTTAAATAGTTTTTTAATCCTCTCTGGAAAAAAATATCTTAGTAAACTTCCAAATATACATATAAATACTCTGTACCATATAATCGGGGCTCACGAGCTTGTTTTTATTGGTCTTGTTCCGGAATTTACTGAATATACACTATTCTCAGTGAAACATCAAAATCTCTCTCTCTCTCTCTGCCTCTCTTTCACATTTCCAAAAATCATAGCATTTTTACGGTCCGTTTCTTTTGCCGTGAACCAAACAACATTTTTTATGTCAATATTGTCTCTGCAACACTACAAAATCATCAGGAAAATCCACAAAGAATAATAACAGGCGAAGAACAAGTGTGTGTTACGGTGGGATGCTAACATCTTCCCACTTTAAGAGTCCCAATATTCACCTTTTAGTTTGTTGTTTTTTAATTTTTTTTTATATACTTGCCAGGTCCACCAGTAAATTGTATTCATTCATCTGTCTATCCTTCCTCTCTCGGTTTCCTTCTCTCCATATATATATATATGTGTGTGTGTGTGTGGGTGTGTGTGTGTGTGTGTGCGTATACCCTGTGGATGTACGCATATGCATGTATATACCTATACACACGTATCTTCCTATGTCTCTCCCCCCTCTCTCTCCACATGAATATGCGTGTATATGTGGGTACGAATGTGTATGTATGTGCATGCATGTGTGAATGTGTATGTATGTGTATATGTATATATATGTATGTATATGTATGTGTATATATGGGTGTGTATGTGCGTGTGCATGTGTATATGTGTATGCATGTGTGGGGTGTATGCGGATATATGCATGCACGCATCTCCACAGTATTTTGATTTTTCATTTTTCTAAGTTCACAAACTCCCAGTGTACTAAAAAAAAACACTCTGAACTTTCCATGACTCCAGCCAATTGGCCTGTCCCCCTTATTCCCCTCTCTCTCTCTCTCTCTCTCTCTCTCTCTCTCTCTCTCTCTCTCTCTCTCTCTCTCTCTCTCCTGCTTCATGTGTATATGGATGTATGTCTGTGTGTGCACGAGTGTATAGTTAAGCTGACATACGTAGGCGAACGTGCTGATGTGTCTGTGTGTGTGGGCGTGGGCATGTATAAACACAGGTTCACTTGTATATCTATCTATATATTCATTTATTTACATTCATTCATATCCGGGTACATTTGAATAATCTTTATGACCACTTGACTCTTGCCTCTTTCTCTGTTTATTTCACCATTTCACTGGCCTTTTCAACCCCTTTGTTCCCATTCTACCACCACCCACCGTACACACACAATCCCTCATCACACTGACGAAGGCCGAATGATCGCGGCCGAAAATTGTGTTCTCCTTTTTAAGAAAAGCATTTTAATTTTTTTATACATAAGGGACAATTGATATTCCTAGACGTCAAAAAATAGAAAAATAAATAAAAGATATATTAAAATATATACCTTTCACATTGATTTTATATATATATATATATATATATATATATATATATATATATATATATATATATATATATATATGGGTAGCATATTTTTATTGATTCAATCTTTTCAATCTTTTTATGATCTCAATACTTCGGATAATCCTTCTTGTATTCTTGTCTAATTTTCTGTAGCCGTTTTGTTCCATATTTGTTCTCGACTACTTTCGATTGACTTCCCTCAATCGTCTTCAGGTTGGACTTGACTATTTATGACTGCTAAGTTCGAGCTGTGTTGTAAATTTATAACGTTTTAAAATAACGTATCTGTGATTAGATTCCGTATTTGGAATGTTATCGCGTGTTCGGCGCGTGATTGATTAAAATTTTACAATATATATATATATATATATATATATATATATATATATATATATATATATATATATATATATATATATATATAATTATTTCCACAATCAGACAACGCCGCAGCCCACAACCTATGAAAAGAAACTAGACTCGAGTTATCGCCGCGGTTCGCTTAATCTGTGTAAATTAATAGACATTCTTGTATGTGGCGAGGTAGCTCAGTGGCAGAGTACTCGCTGCAAGTGACTCGGGTTTCGAATCCTGAGTTCGGATGTGTTCTACTGATGAGTCCAAAGGAAGGCGAAACTCGAGTCTAGGACTTCCGGTTTGTTTCTTTTCATAGGTTGTGGGCTGCGGCGTTGTCTGATTGTGGAAATAATTATATATATCATCTCACATTCAAGAAATCTAATATATATATATATATATATATAAAAAGTGTGTGGGTAAGGTTAGTGTCAGAGAACCCCAGCGGAGGGTTCGATTATTAAGAAAATTAAAAAAATAAGAGCGTAATATTTATTTATATATGTATGATAGAAGATCAGAACAACATCTGTACGCTGGAAACAAAGAGCAGGCGATCGGATGTCACCATGACCGCTATCTAGATTTACAGATCAAAGAAAAAAGAAGTAAACTTTTATTTGTTCACTTACTAACGACGTATATATCGGAAACATTTTCGGATAGACTTGCCGAATTAGTAAAACAGATAACAAAATGAAAATAGAGCAGAGGATTGAAAAATCGTAGAAAAACGTCATAAAACACGCGAGCCGCCATTTTCTAGGGAGATAGGCATAAACAGTCTTAAGAGAGTCCACCATATAAGACCATTAATAGGTCCCCATTTTGTTTGAATTTGATACCGACGGTACCGATGTTGTTCTGATCTTCTGTAATATTTATATATATGTATATATATATATATATATATATATATATATATATATATATATATATATATCGAGAGAGAGGGGGGAGAGAGAGGGAGGGAGAAAGAGGGGGTATTAGAAGGGTATCACAATGCAAGAAATGGAAATATGTCGGCGTTGAGAAGTAAGACAAAAACAAGTGATTTTTTTTATATATTTAAAAAAAATTATAGCAAATCTTACTTGATTAGGCAAGACTTTTACACTGTGATGTAATGTGTGTGACCGTGTTCCATAATATATTTCGAGGAAGACCTCTTTATCAAATGGTGGATGTTTCAAATCTGTAAAACACGTGCGGAATGTTAATATTGTTATCTGCTTATAACGCAGTAAATGTTAATATCCGCAGCAAATGGAATAAAACTATAACTAAATGCTTTTTTTTTCTTCAATATTTCATATTTGATGAAGTGTTATATTTGTTTAAATAATATTACTTATTTAAATATATATTTTTGTGGAGAGGGGGGTAGAGGTATGGATAATAGCTAAGAGCGGCGTTCAATTAATGTTTCCTTAATATTATCTATTCAATATTTGTTAATTATATACTATTGTTATTTTATTTTATTCTTACAGTATTTATTCATTTGTTTTGTTATTATTTATTTTCATGATTAACGGTAAATATGTAATGATTGATACCATAGCCAGATTGTGTGTAGCCCGCAGGAAATGTAATAAACAAAATAAATTCTTTTAAATGATGAAGTAATTCTTGTTTTATTTATCTGTTAATGCTATCATTATATACTTACTCTTAAATTATTTGATTCTGTTATGATTTTAATAAAATGTTATTATTAAAATTCAGAGTTTAATTTATTAACAATTTCTTTTAAATTTAAATTTGATTTAATTTTTCTTTCAAAAAAGAGGCAGCAACTCTCATAAAATCGCTGTGAATTATATCTCTTATAAAAATGTGTACCAATAGATACATGCATACATATACACACACGCATATATATATATATATATATATATATATATATATATATATATATATATATATATATATGCGTGTGTGTATGTATATATCTATTTAAATAGTTTTTCGAATTTATGAATGCAAATTTATTTTTGATGCACTGCAATTCATTTATTACCTCCGCAAAGGAGGTTATGTTATCGGTCAAATTTATTGGTTTGTAAATTTGTTTTCTGGTCTGTTAGTGTACAGCCTAACGTCCACGTTGATTGACCAATCGTCACGAAACTTGCTAAAACATCGGGCATGGTCTAACTGATTTAATTTTGGAATATCGAGGTCAAATGTTTAGGTCAGAGTCACGGAATAGGTGAAAGTCACAGTTTTTTTGGTGATAACTTCTGTTCTGTTCATATATATATATATATATATATATATATATATATATATATAAAGAATTAAGGCTACCAACATATGTAAATTTGAAAAAGACTTTTTTTGTTTTATAATTGTTTATTATTTTATTATTTTATGATTTTACCATTTAATAATTTTATAATTTCATAACGGATTTCGAGCATCTTAGTTCTCTTCAGATATTCTTTTCATTTGATGAAATGGGTTTATTTTTAACAGTTTTGCGTTTCTGTGTATGTGAATGTGTGTGTGGGATCTTATCCTTTACTTCTTTGGGTCAAAGCTATGTATGTTTTAAGCATATGTGTTTCTGATTTTTATTTCTGCGGTCATCTTCGTCTGTGGCAATTAAGTACATTTGGGTCAGTTCACCGGTGGTAGGAGTGCCCTTGAAATTATATAACGGACTCTGTCGTCTCTGTGTCTGCGCGTGTATGCGTGTGTGGAGTGCATGTACATCTTTGTATGTGCGTTATTTTTGCTTTGTGTACGCAGGTCTATGTGCGCGCATACATGTGCTTTTGTTTATACATACATACATACATACATACACACACACATATATATACATATACATACATATACACATACACACATGCATACGTATACATCGAGAGAGAGAGGAGGGGTTAAAATAAAAGCAAAGAAAGAATAGTTATGCATATATACAGAATTTAATTAGCTGTTAGTAGTTGTTTATGTCAACGTCAGCATTTGGATAAAGATAGATAGATAGATAGATAGATAGATAGATAGATAGATAGATAGATAGATAGATAGACACACACGCGCATTCACATTTATTTTTATATACATGCATGCACACATACATATGCACACACATACGTGTGCCATGCATCTGTTCTATATATGTGGATGCGTACATGAACACGTGTGCGTGCGCATCTGGGTTATTGTCTATACACGTACTCACATTCGTGTGTATATGCATGCAACTGCGTGTGATCTGTATTTTTTGTGAGTAGAGTTATGATCTGTTCAATGCTGGGCTGAATTAAAATATAAAGATTTTTCTTGTGTGAGGAGATATGAATAATCTTGAGTTTAAAAGATAAGCATTACATTGAATCTACCTCTGCTGCGTGAGTGTACATGTTGTGAAACAAATAATTTTCTGTTTTCTTAGATGTTTATGTTGTTTTTATCTGAAGCAACTCCATTGTTAAGTTTTTTAGTGGCGCATATATAGGATTCGTTTCATGTTATGCATTTAAGTATATAGATAACATTTTTGGAGGTGCAATTTAAGTATTTTTTATTTTGAATGTTTGTGTTGGGTTTTTGAATGTGTATGAGTTACCCTCTATCATTGTGTCACAAACTCCACACCTTTCTTTGTTGCATTTTGTGACCCCTTGTATTATGTGTTGGTTGAGTTTGGAGTTAAAATGTACTTGAGTTTGAGTTAAAATGTACTTGAGGTTTTTTGGTGTGCGTTTGCTTTTTATTATTTTAGTGGTGTTTAGCATGTTGCTTAGTTTATTGTTTTTGTTGAGTACGGTTAGGTTTATTTTTAGTTCTGGATTGTTTTGCTGTGTGTAGAGACGTATGCTAATATCTGTTCTTCGTTTCGTTTGGGGAGGGGGGTTCGTAGTTGTTGGCATTTTTCTGCTATTTCTATACTTTTGTGTATTAGTTGCGAAGAGTATCCTCTTCTCGTTAAAGTGTTTTGTAGTTCGTCCAGTCAGACAATCCGGAGGTGTTTGTCACTGACTATAGTGCAAATTCTGCGTCCTAGGGAATAGTGTATAGATTTTAGACATCTTTTGGAGTGATGCTAGTGTATAGATTTCAGGCAGCTTTCGGGGTAAAATTAATAAAAAATAAATAAATAAAAACTTTATATATTTACACCCCTAAATGTTAAAATTTACAAAAATAATATGCTTATGTTATTCACTGTATTTTTGTAGCAGGCAATGCAATGCAGAGGTGTAACGGATCGACACAAACTGAAGCAAATTAAGACATATAATGGTGGAATGAGTTATGCAGTTCCCACCATTTTAATTAATACAATATGTGTGTTTGTGTGTGTGTGTGTGTGTGTGTGTGTGTGTGTGTGTGTGTGTGTGCGTGCGTGTGCGTATGCATGTATAGATAGATAGATAGATAGATAGATAGATAGATAGATAGATAGATAGATAAATATATAGATAGATGCATTCCAACGACTACAGAAAAAGTCAATCAAAAAACATAATTTTCATATTTACTTTAATTTCAATTATTTTCATATTTCAGCGAATACCTGTATTTCTTCTTGATTCTTCCGACAAACAAAACTGTTTTATTTTCTTATTTCTTAATTTCCTTAATTTTATTTTTTGGTTTTGGTTCATCTTAATTTTGGAACAAAATAAAACACAGGAGAAAATGAAAAATAAATAAATAAAAAGGGTTTGGGTTGTCAGAAGAATTAAGAAGAAATACCGGTATTTGCCGAAATATGAAAATAAAAGAAATTGAAGTGAATATGAAAATTATAATTTTGGTTTGATTTTTCCTGTGTTCACTGGAATGCAATTATAAAGTAGAACTTCTTTAAGTCGTGTAATACAACCTCTTTGAGAAATATTTCGGAAATTATAATGAGTATATGCCTAAATATATTTTATAAGAACTTAATATATATATATATATATATATATATATATATATATATATATATATATATATATATATATATAATATTACAATCTTACTTGCGTGGGGAAAATTTCCCTTCGTCAGATATGTGTTCAACCTTAATTTAAACGTTTATATTAAGATAGCTGCCAGCGAGAGCTATTCTGAAGAAATTGAAGAAATTGAAATGGATTTGAAATCAAATTTTAAAAAATGGTATTATTAAATTTTGCTTCAAATCCATTTTTCGTCTTTAAATTCAATATTAATTTTTTTTTATTTTAGTATGTATATTTATATAAAAAAAATATTTTAAATTTCATTTTTTTATTTTTCGCCCGTTTACGCGTCCAATTTAGTTAAGTTACATTTTGATAGACAGGGAAGGCAACTCTTGCTAGCTAAGATCTGTTTTATTTTAATGTTAAAGCGGCGAAAGCTTTATAATCATTTGTTAATTAGTTATGCTTTTTTCCTTTTTCTTATGTTCATCTTAATTAGCTCTCTGGTGATATAAATCATGTTCTCTTTTTAAAGTGTTATATTTCATTATTTAATTATTTATCTATTTATTTATTGAGAAGGGTAGGGTTCTTAAATTGTGTTACTGATTGAGATTCATTAATTGTTGGTAGCTGTAGCCGAAATGTGGACTATGCCAAGTAATCATTCCAATGTTATAATTTGTGTCAATAATATGTGTATAAATTTCGTTTTTCTTCTTTTTTTTTAGTGTACGTGCATGTACGTTGAGATGTGAAACTGTATGTACCAGACTAAAAATGATGACCCTAATTCGAGTCGGTTATTAATTATGGTATCCATTCATCAATTAATTAAACATAGAAATATATTTTTTGATATCTCTCTAAAAGTCGAGGCGGTAAACCTTACTGGTTAATGTTAAATTGTGAGCCTTTTGAAGAAAAGGCATTTGAAAGTTATTGTCAACTAGGAGCTTGTTTTTCGTTTCGCCCGTTTTTTTATTCTTGTGTACTTTTGCAAGTAGTAGCTTTGTTTTTTAGAAAGTGCGCAACAAGTAAAACTGAGCAATTCAGTATTTTTAAATGTGTAAATAAATAAAGAAAATAAAAAGGAGAATAGTTGTAGCGTATGTTTGGCCGTGAACGGAGAATAAGGTAAAACATGTTCAAAAAAAGTAGTAGTAGTAGTAGTAGTAGTAGTAGTAGTAGTAGTAGTAGTAGTAGTAGTAGTAGTAGTAGTAGTAGTAGTAGTAGTAGTTGGGTAACAAGATGGCGTAAATAAATAAATGACGTAAATAAAGAAGAAAGGTAAATGAATAGAATGAGGATAAGAGAAAGAAAGAGGTAAAAGAGGAAGAAGGGAAGAAAAATGTACATTGTACTAACGTTGATCCAGCAGGTGACGAGGTCGGCAAGTATAGATATGTAACTGAGAGGAAACGTATAAAGGACGTCCGTTGTTCTCGCTCCTGAGATGTCATTTCCTCACATATTTTAAATTATTTCCATTGAGTGAGCATAAAACTACCAATGCTGATAAGACCTTTTCAGATGAGAACGCGTATCCTCTCGGATAAAGTGCTTTCATACAACACATATTACAGAACAATTTGTTTAGAAGAAGAAGAAGAAGAAGAAGAAGAAGAAGAAGAAGAAGAAGAAGAAGAAGAAGAAGAAGAAGAAGAAGATATTTTAAAATGCGAAAAATCTCATCAACTACACCCACTACAAAAAAAAACGCACTGGTAGAAAGAAAAAAAACATCACATGACACCGACCGAAGGACCGAAGGACCGAAGGAATGTCTCATCAAATGAAAATAAAACTGAACTAATCAGTCCTGAAACCATTCCTTAAAATGGAAAGTTTTGAATCTGAAATTGAATCTTACCAAATCTGAAATCTTGTTAAATCATATCCGCTGAAATGGTAAAATCTGCTTTTTCAAGTTCACGGGCGAAACCACTTTTAATTGGTTCAGGGAAATATGAGAGCGAGAAAGCAAATAACAATAGAACAACCCAACTGTGACCTGCCTGAAATTTTTGACGAAAGAAATGGAGAAATAATTCTCAAAATACAGAGAACAGCGAAATGTTTAACATACAAATTGTGGTCAAAATTTATGACGTAAGAGTATTTTTAAAATGGTCCTAAATTGTGTGTGAAAAACTGGTTATTTTAAAATCTCTACCAAGAAAACGGTTAATTTTTTAACATTCAATAACTTTAAAAGGAAAATTTCATTAGAAAATTTCATTAGAAAATTGGTAAAAACATTTGGGTACTTTTTGCAATTATATTCCATTGGATTTTACTAACACACGAGTATTATTTGCTTTTGTCCATGTAATAAACTACGGCGGCACAAAAGGCGCATTTAAAATATGAGCTCACGATAAATCTAAATCTAAAAATAGTGAACGTTTTGTGTTTCCATAGTTTAATACAGAGACAAAAACATGGAGACAGCCGTAATCGTATCATATAAAAAGTAAAATAGAAAATAAAAAGCACAAAACTACTTTTTATTATCGAAATGAATCAAGATTCTACGCCTTTGTGACGATTGGAATATCCGCGCCAAAACTTGACTTATTTTTTTTTTTAAATAATGCTACCTTTTTCATGGCGGTGTGATTCTTTCATATTATGTAACTCATAGACATTAAATTTTATTTAACCTGTAACAATTATATAATTAAGACTTGCATGTTATCACTCGCGGAGTGATTAGTACATTGTTCGGTAAGAACACACTGGCAGGTTCTCACTCGCGTAGTGATACATCGGGTGTTTAGAACACTCTGCGCATGCGCGGCTATTTCTATTTCTGCCTAAACCGTTCGAAATGTCAATGTATATATCTCTCTCATCGCCTCTAGCAACGGTTCTGCTATACGAGATGGAACTCATGGACTCAATTGCGTTTCCATAGTACATATACGTCGGCGGAATGAACCTGTTTAATATATCTGTTTCTATAACTCTTTCCAAGCTATGTTTTGTGTTGATGAAACTGTTGAATAAAATTGATTTAACTTTTAGAGAAGTTTGTCCTTTCAACTGAACACTTGGTGACCTTCTGCTTGATTCTAAATAAGGTCAGTAAGAGGAATACAGACGCCACGACCCTCCTACAAAATGACGATATCAAACAAGTTTCCATCTAAACTCTACAAACGTATCTCCATTATTTTTTCATTAACCTATCCTCATTAAATATTATAGAAAATATACTGGCCGACGTTTCGACTCAGTGTTAAGCAGTTGATTTAGGTTACTATTTTTGCAGTGTTTTATACAAACAATTACACGCTTAATAATTGATGTGTACTCTTTAATACATGGACACTAATTTATTTCAGAATACAATGTTTGAAACATATAAACCTTTAATAACGAAGATAGAAAACAGAGAAAATGTGTTTACTTTTCTTGCATGAGTTTAAACTTGGTCATAATTCTTCCCAAAGATGTTTGCAGTGGTGGTAGGAAGTAGAGTTCTCGCTGTGAAATTTATACAAGGAGGAACAACAGATTGAAGCTTAGTCGACCACTCTCTTTGGAAATAACGATAGAGGAGAGAAAGACAAGATATTTTCTGTGAGAAAAGCGCTACAGATAAAAGAAGAGAGCCCCCTACACACACAAAATTGCGTAATTGATTTCGAACTCTGTCAGAGAGCATTAAGGAGAAGAATCCAAAAAGTAATCGGGGAGTAAAAAGATGGTTTCAGAAATTTCGTAATGGTAATGAGAGCCTTCAAGATGAAGAAGGTAGAGGACGGCCATGTACTTTTGACAATTAACGTTTGAAAGCAATTGTTGAACAAGGCACTTGAAGTCAGTATTTATGAATTAAATTGGTAAAGTGAAAAGTCTTTGTAAATGTGTCCCGCACAAAGTCAATGAATAAATGTTTGTTTCTGAAATCAGTCATTATTTTCCGAACAATCTAATATTTGGGGGATTATATACTGAAGTCAACAGAACAAAAAGGGGTACAAAAAACTATGCAACAAATAAATGTTACTAAAGGCAAGATAAGTTACTCTTCTATCTACCTGAATAAGTTTTTGGTGGTTTAACTTATTTTAAAGCGTTTTTTTTTCGATAAAAACAAACATACTGTTGACTGTTCAGTTAGAACGAAAAAACAAGATGGCACTGATTAGCCCTCTACGATGACCCATGATAATCGCTCAAAAAGCTCAAATTAAACAAAATACTGGAAGAAAGACATCCAATAAGTGTCACTAATCGTGCAAAAATGTGATGTTCTATCAGTATTTTGTTTAATTTTCGATTTTTGAGTGATTATCAGGGTCATCGTAGACGGCTTCTCGGCGCCATCTTTTTTGTTTCGTTTTAATTGAACAGTCGACATTATATTTGCTTTTAACAACAACAAAACACGCTTTAAAATAAGTTAAAATACAAATAAACTTATCCCGGTAGGTAGAAGAGTAATTTATATTGCCTTTTTGTAACATTTATTTGTTGCACATTTGTTTTTTTTTTACCCTTTTTTGTTGTTGGCCAGTAAATTATATCCAATATTTTTATCAGTTTGCGAATCCTCTACTGAATAATTAAAAACTGAAAATGTGAGTGCAATAATGCGTAGATGTGAAACCTTTTAGCTAAAAAAAACTATTCAGAAAATTTTATATAGAATATTGGACTTAGTTCTAGACACCAATAGCTAGACACGGAAATCCGGATATAATATTAAACTTGAAACATGTAAGAAGGAAAATGACTAAACTTGTATTTTTGAAAAGGTTACAATATAGTCAAGTGGAAGAAACATCCAACACGATAGTCGGATTAAGAAGGAACGGCTTATTTGAATAGCGAGCACAATAATGGATAGACAGATATTAATAAGACATTACTAACCTTAGAAGCAAAATATCGGTGAATGCGATGAATACATATAGTTCTGTGCATAAAGTAAATCCATATATGACAGAGAAATATGTAGGATATTCTATTACAACATAACTTTTAAAAAATTAAAAGATCTCAATTATAAGAATAGAATGGAATCTTTAGGTTTAACTACTTGACTAGAAAGAAAAATGATAGATGACTTAATTGAGATATTCAAAATAATGGAATTTTTAAATATGAAACACAATCTTCAAATATCTCTCCTCGCGCTGGAAATCTATGGGTACGAAAGATTTCAAAAACTAAATCTATCACACAATTTGATTTTTGTTCTAATATATTTTTAGAACGGTTTACAGATATCTGAATTCTAGGTTATTTTAAGAATAAACTAGATGAATTCAGAAATAATTGAAAAAAAATGAATTTACGCAGAATCTTTTTGAGGTCTATCTGATGAAATATTTAGTGGAATTTGATCTGTATATTCATTTTATATATTCTCTCAGAGTTTTTCTTTTAAAGTTGATATGAGATCATTGATGTAAATAAGGGATGTCCAAAAGTCTAACAATTAAATAAATAAATAAATAAATAACAAAAAATCACCAATAAATAAAAATAGAGATGAAATGTTACATTTTATTTCTTTTTTCATAGCTTTTATCAGCTTTCTTTTCAATTTTGAACACAATTTATTCAATCCTTAAAATTCTTCCTTTATTACTTTTCGTTTGGTTTAAACTGTAATATTTGGTATTGGAAAATCGAATTGTTAAATATGTCAAAATAAAGAATAAGATTCGGTGGCCGTTTTTATATAAAACTTTGAGGCATTTTAACACGGATGTTTGTTTGTTTTTTTGTTTTGTTTTTTTCAGCATTACTTTAACCCTAAAAAGGCGCAAAGTGGTACTTTAACCCGTTTCGTTATCAGCAGGTGATTTGATGAAATTGTCCAGAAAAATGAAGTGACATCCTAAGTAAGTAAAGAAACTATTAATTTAGCTTTGCAACATTATTGAAACTTCGATAAATGTAATGTCCAATATTCCAATCACAGAAGAGCAGGTAGACACAGATAAAATAAGTGGGATCAATAATTTAAACAAATATGTAGAAGACATTGCTCAGGCTGCTACACAGAAAGTGGGCTCTCTCTTCTGTGCTAGAAGACTTCTCACACTTGACATTATGCTATATCTCTACAAAGCCACCATCCGCTTATGCATGGAGTATTGTTGTCACATCTGTGCTGGTGCAACATCCACCAGTCTCTCCCTCTTAGACAAGGTCCAAAAAAGAGTCTCTAATCTAATAGGTCCCTCACCATCCACTAAACTCCCGTCTCTGCCCCATCGCCGCAATGTTGCATCCTTGTGTTTGTTTTACAAGTACTACAATTGAATGTGCTCCGATGAACTTGCTGCTCTGGTGCCCCCTCGACATAAATACACTCGACCAACTCGACAATCAACTAAATCTCATTCGTTCACTGCTGGGGTTTCCAGATGCCGGAGAACCTTCTACTCCAATAGCTTCTTTCCTCGAGCTGCCGACCTTTGGAACTCCCTCCCTGCTCCCTGTTTCCCCGACTGTATCGACATGCAGAAATTTAAAACTAATGTGAAAAAGCATCTCGCTTCACAGCTCCCAATTTAGGATGACCCCTTAAACTTTCACACTAATTCTCAGTAGCCCCTTACGTCTACAGTGGCAACTTGTCTTGTTTGAGGTTATCTAAGTTTGTTTTTTTTAAATTGCGACAAACGTAGTGAAATTGGGTTTCAATTATAGACGGCAAGATATACACTGAGGTCACTGAGAACTTTGTGGAACGACCATTGTATACACAAGGGTGTGCCTCCACCTCTAAGGGCCCCTGTAAACTTCAAATACGTATATCCGATTTTAATGGAATTTAAACCATATGTATAAGACACTAATTCACAGTTTTCTAAAAGTTCAGCTTCCGACTGTATTAGTGGGCGAAACGGGATGAGGGGGAAATAAAATGAATGAAAGTAATATGGTGTTATGAGCACATAGTATATAGTAGCGATCCTCATTCAATCCTGAGTCACACCGGGCCTTTATGCTAGTTTATAGATAATTCCAAGTGTGTTTATTACGCTCGGCATCGTCTTAAGAATTGAGACTACGCTCTACAAGTTACACCTACGTTGAACAAGTAATCGGGTAAGGTTGAACGAACATCCTCTATCAAGATCTTTACGAACTGTGTATCACCGACGATGACGTTGAATAACAGCTCTCTCTCTCTCTCTCTCTATATATATATATATATATATATATATATATATATATATATATAAATGAATAAATGCGAAAGTTTTTTTCATTCATCATACTTATATTACATACAAAAAGGCTCTATGTTATTTAAGTAAATAATACAACATTTAACTCGGAAATATTGTATATATACTGGAGATTAAAGATCTAAACAGAGGCAGTGTCTGGATCGGTGGGCTAAATGTGTGCAAGCACAAGGGGCCTACTTTGAAGGGGATTAGGGTACCAACCCCGTCACGTATTTGAAATACTTGTTTCTGGCCTGAGGTCGGATACCTTTTAGAAAGGCTTCGTATATATTCAATAGTTTTGTCGATATTAACAGTAAATAATTGAAGGGATTAAATAATAAAAAGGATAAATTACTAAACCGTTTCTAAAAATATGATGAATTATTTCAAGGGAGGTAATCGGAATAGCAACTGTTTTTTTGCAATTATCTTTGTTGACAGTACAAGTACAACATAAATATTGCGCACAGTAATATTTTTCTGATGAAGTCTAGAAATGGAAAACTTTCAATTAAGTACCAATTGTAAATTAAAATTCTTTCTTTTTTTTTTGTCTACGTTTTCATCGTCCTAAATTATCTTTAAAACCCCGTCATTCTATACGATTATTCGATTTGTAGTTTTAAAATGACATTGAAATTTAAGATGTAGTAACAAAGTAGAAATATCCATAAAGATTTAATTTGATATCGATTCTATTTTTAAGAGATATTTTATCTTCCTTTCCTGCATGTGATTTAAAGAGTGTTTTTTCCTAATATTAAAGTTAGAAAAACAAAATACTAAGTTCTCTCAAAAAGAGAATCGATATTAAATTAAATTTTTATTAATATTTGTTACTACATCTTAAATTGCAATGCAATTTTGAAACTACGAATCGAATAATCGTATAGAATGTCGGCTTTTTGAAAATGGAATTTCGGACGCTAAAAACGTACACAATGTAAAAAAAAACGCCCCTAAACAGATATTCCTATTTACTTGCCTTCCAACAAGAGCAAAGTTAGACACAAGGTCGATTTTTAATGTGGAATAATAGCGACTCCAAAAGAAGCACTCTGGATTGGAACAAAAATTAAAATTGCCTCAGTGTAGAAATACTTCTCCTTCACTGACCGAGGACAGAATAGAGAAAGTGCAACATCAGAACAGGTACTACACTTTGTTCTAAACAGTTATATTGCTATTGGATTATCACAATACAGTTTTCAAGAGTAAGTTAAAGTTTATTTAATTTTAAACGTTTTGCCATCTCTTGGCTTAGTTTTTTTTAATCACTTTGTCCCCTCATAAAACATGTTAAAAAAAAAACACGCACACACAATTTTTATTTGAAATGAACTTAGCTTATTTCTTTCCTCCTGGATGAAATTGAATTTAAATTTTTTTTTACTACAAAATTGCGTTTTTCTTCATTTGTTTTTAAATATTGCTTCAAACATTATATTTCTGTACCTCTAAATTACATACCCTTCTGTTTTAAATCCAGTATTTTTAACAATGGAAAAAAAACTTTTAAATTAATATTTAAAAATGTAAACATGACGATATATTTTAACTATAGCCTCGATTAATTACTGCTCAGAGGGTGAGTAAGTTTTGCTAGTATATATATATATATAAGTTTATTTAAGTTAACACAAAGGTTTATATGTAGCTCAATAGGCTACGACTAAAGTTCTTTATTTTACATCATGTAAACCTTAGTTATTCGGAGAAACATTCCATATTTTCTTTTAAAAACACTTTTATTCAAGAACAATTGTTTCTACCCATGTCAAGAACATATATTTTCATGATATACAAAATAGCAGCAATATCCTTGCTAATTTGCATAAGTGGGCTATCACGGTGGAGTTCTGTAGAGACACTATTTCAATTTAAGTACCATATTGGTTTACTGAGTTTTTATTTGATAAATTTATGATTATATAATTTTATAATTTATACTTTTAAAAGAGCTGATTTGCTCATTTTCGAAATACCGGGACTGAGTATAAAAATAGTAAATTAAATTCAGAATAGTTTGTTTTTTTACCAAGTTACGTGAATGCGGGAAAATGTTTGGATGAATGTGTGTATACTATTGCTAACTACCCCCTATAATATGTGTATGTAAATATTTAATTACGGTGGATAGATGTGAGGTGTGATTTTACTTGTGTCTAGAACATGAATGTGCATAAATCTTGAATTGCATGCGATAGGATTCAGTATACGTGTTGACTAGTTGACTGACTGAGCATTTGAAGGGTGGTGGGCGTGGGAAGGTCTTCCGTGAAAGTGTAATTGTACATAGGCCAGGCAAATGTGTTGGAGTAGGGGAAGGGACCGTCTAATCGTAGGAAAAATAACTGGCATGGTTAATGAGGTTAAATGTTAGTTGGCAACCCCTTTTATCTGTCTCGCTTCTTTTGGAAATTTTCAATTTTAACTTCTTAAATCACTTCAGAGTCCTGAACGAGACATGTAAGCGTCGAAACGTTCGTTGATTCGCGTAGATTGTTTCTAATGTTTATTTCATTTAATTTATTTATATATATATATATATATATATATATATATATATATATATATATATATATATATATATATATGTGTGTGTGTGTGTGTGTGTGTGTGTGTGTGTGTGTGTGTGTGTGTGTGTGTGTGTGTGTGTGTGTATAATTATTTATAAATGATATTTTCAAATTAACTTATATACACATGTGTTTTATGCCAAACCTACAATTATCAGTATGGGAGAAGACAATCCCTGCGGTCACACGGTTTGAACCCCCAACACGAAAGTCATATTTAACTCAGTAGTCGAAGCACGTACCGATGTGTCCACCACGCATGAGTAAATTAACGTCTAAATGGCAAATTCAGCGGCCATATCAGCAAGTCGTCAAGAGAACTCAATAGGTGGGCCTAGAGTATTGCATTACGCTATAAATAACGGATTGTTGTTAACTCACTGAAAGTGCTCAATCTAGCGAGATCTTTGAATAATCATTTATAAATAAATTAACACGTACACGCATGTGTTTCATGCGAAACCTGCAATCATCAGTATATATATATATATATATATATATATATATATATATATATATATATATATATATGTGTGTGTGTGTGTAGTGGGGGGTGAGAGAAAAATTGTGACCACTGTGAAACCGTAACCTACTTTTGACAAGGGGTGGGGAGGGTCTCCCGAAATTATTAAAATATGTTCTAGCAATCCGGATGTTTTAGTAATATCTTGCAGTAAGTCTCATATTTACTGTGAAAGATTTATTGAAAACTAAATAGATAATGGGAAATATTGTGTTCGATTTTTTTTTTGGGGGGGGGGGTTGTTCACACTTTCTTTCTCCATTCAGTTTCCATCTGCATTGCTATTAGACTTTATAAATACCTACTTACCTATTTACCAACAATGCTTCAAGAAAACTAACATTCTCTCATATATATATATATATATATATATATATGCGAAGTGAGAAACTAAAGATAAAGAGTATATCTTTAAATCATATCCTATCTTGAATAGTCAATTGTGCCCCATTATGTAACCTACTGAAATCGGGGTAGATTGTTTGAATCAGAGGTTGATTGTTTGCAAAGCCAGTTGAATAGTTCAAAATAAAAGGATAAACTCTAAAATTAGTATTTCTGTTTGCTATCTCTCTTTCTCTCTCTTTTTCTCGTTCTCTATTCCGTTTTTCGTCTCCAGCTATTGGTTAAATAGTTTAAATACTTGTAGTTATATTTCCTATCTTGTATCATGGATTATTCCAATCCCCTCTTTTATAGTCCATGTTATTATTTCGACTATTCATAAATCGAAAGAGAGAGAGACAGTAGCGCGCTTGATAGAAACTGTATGAAAGGGGCGAGTAGCCAAATAACATTCAGTGAGTAAGGGAAAAGGTAATAGACAAAACATTAGTAAAAGATAGGTGACTTGGTGAGTAAATTGCAAATAACAGCGAATTAGAACAATTAAAATTTAAAGTATTACATTAAAAATTATATAATTATATAATTTAATAACAGAATAAAAGAAGTTAAAGGTAAACAATGTTAATCCAGACAGACTGAATCTTAATACCAAACAACAGCCCCCCATCATCAGAAAAGCGAACAAAGGACACATCCGAAATTAATCAGAAAATTGGCACATGGATGAACGGATAGTTCACACTATAAGACCTAAAATGTTAAACACAGCGAGATTTCTGTTAAAAATTTTATGGAGATTATTTGATGGCGGGAAGTGCTTGTCTATTAATTTGAGAAATTGCTTACCTTACAGAAATACAGTAAAAACTAGCTATTCATGTTTTCAGTCCATGGGATCCATTCTGACCTCCAACCCACCAACTAATTCACCCAACCCCCGTTGCTCTTGCAAAAGAAGTGAGACCTGCCCCTTGGGCGGAGGATGCTCAGTCAGCTCCGTTGTTTACGAAGCCAAGGTTATATCTGGGGTGGATACCAAAAGGGAGGATATATACATCGGAATGACCCAAGGATATTTTAAACAAAGACTCTATGCCCATAACAATACTTTCAAATACCCCAAAAAGACCACATAACCACACTGGCAACCCACGTATGGGATCTCAAGAAGTCCAACACCCCCTACAAAATAGAATGGAGAATTACCGACAAGCCTAAATCCTACAGCCCCACGTCCAGGACCTGCCCTTTGTGCACTACTGAGAAAGTCAGAATTATACAAGCTATCAACAACCCTTCCATAAGCTGCATGAACATAAAAACCGAGGTCTTCAGAAAATGCCCCCACAAAAGAAAATTCCTGCTCGCCCAATAACAATATTACATAACCCACCAATCATCCCTTTAAACCAAATACCCCTCCAAAAAGATAGCAAAGTATTTCTTAAAAACATACAAAATAACCAATCTCCCCAAGACCTCCCTAAAATTCCTATCTTTCTATTAACGTACAAAATACCCCCCCCCCCCGATATATGTTAAACACACCACGGGCGCAACTACACAAACCCCACATACCCTGATACAACCTAGTTCTAACCACAGATAAAAACTTCATCAATAAACACCCCACCCTTTCACCACAGATAATCACATAATCCATACTAAAACCAACCCCATCCACAGCGGATTATACATTTATCAGTAGATACCCCATCTCCACGTGACCCCCCCCCCTATCACGGTAAATACATGAAACCCCTTTAAACCCCCAGGAGTACAGATACACCATAGAAGGAAAGAATTTTGGACCCCTAAGAACCCCCCTCCGCTTCATACAATCCATATAATAGATTCTCAAATCACCCGCCCACCCCTGTATAAATGAAGATGAGTGTTCACGCGTGTGTATACGTCCGTGTGTATGTACAAGCACGTATACGCGGGTACGCGTGTGTATGTATAGGCACATATTATTAATAAATAGAAAATATAAAATAATATTAATAAAATAGATAAAAGATTAAATTAATAACACAACAAAAACACCAAAAAAAAATATATATATATATATATAAAATTAATAACCCCCGTACATGAGAGTGAAGATGTGTGTACGTGCGTGCATGCGCATTGTGTGCAGATGTTGTATATAAACATGCACGTAAGTTTATTTTGCCGGTGCGCATGGACGGGAGTATAAGTATGAGTGGAATGAAATAAAATAATAAAATAAAGAATTTAATAAATTTTCTGAAATACGCTAAATATTAATATTATTAACACACTGTCAATAAAATAGGAATTAACAACCCCCACCCAGAGAATAAACTTATACCCCTCAAACGGAAATAACATATAGCATCCATCATCTCGTTTATAACCAATTTTTGTTGTCAACACTACTGGTTATAAACGGGACATATCAACGAAACACAGCTTTCCTCCCATTGTTCAAGAAAATACGAAAACACGAATTCAATAAAGAAAAATAGCAAACACGTTAAGTCCATAAAAACATTATGGCATCATCTTTTCAGAACTATATCGAACAATTAATCCGATACATAACTTTATTCCCCAAAACGACAATAAAAAAGCACCCTAATTTCACAAACCCAAACGGCAAACTTCATAGTCGCTCCTTTCGTATTTTTTCAGACTAGGTAAAACAATAACATTACAAATCCAAAAAAGAACAGATAAATAAATAAATATATAAAACTTCCTAGGGAATAAAATTAAGGCCTTTCATACACGTACTAACATCGATCTCTCTTAAGTCTTAGTTAATCACCATCCCACACCGTTTTTTTTTCGGGGACCCCCTCAGAGATACACCGTTTTCTGTCATTGTTGACGCCATTCCCTATCGGGACGGGGCAATCATTCCAGCTTGCCAATGATTCCACCGGGCACGAAAATTTACTAAAGATGTCTAAATCTGCCCTTTTGGATGAAACCGCGGTACATTGCTGAAATATGTAATATACAGTATCTAAGTAAATTATATTAGCTCTCTTATATGATCAAGAACTTTATTGATTTCTTTTCATATACAACCTGAAACACTATATATATATATATATATATATATATATATATATTTTCTTTGTCGTACAAAACTTTAAAATGGCATTTAAGAGACAATATTTATTACTCATAATGAATTGAGAAATTAAAAAGATGAAAGGGCAGCTGACCGGTTTCGTACCTCGCTCAACAGAGCCAAATATCGAGGTAATGTATAAAAAAAATATTATTAAAAAGATGCTATGAGAATTATAGCGAGAGAAAGGGGTAAAAAAAAAGTTCAATCAAATAGAAACAACATTAAGCCCGAGGAGATTTTCTCTTTGCTTGCAAACAGGAGGTCTCAAGGACTTAATATAAATTGTTTCTAGGATCTTGAGATGATAAGGAGAGTGCGACTTACTAAGAA
The DNA here is from genome assembly GCA_963556195.1 of Sepiola atlantica. Lineage (NCBI taxonomy): Eukaryota > Metazoa > Mollusca > Cephalopoda > Sepiida > Sepiolidae > Sepiola > Sepiola atlantica. Next base: position 65,600,724 of record OY744522.1, read on the forward strand.
TGGAGAATAAGTCGACACTGAATTTAGAGGCGCAGGTGCGGTTATTTATGAGATGTTGATCTATCGACGAACCATAAGTATTATTCAAAATGCCAGTTGGTGAATAATTTGCATTGCGAATTTTTGTGGGCACGTGTTGTTTGACCTGGATGTCCAATCTTTGTGACGTCATCCCAACGTAGTGCATACTGCAACTACATTTAAATAAATAAATAATGGAATTATTATGATGTGGGGGAAGGACATCTTTTCGAATAGAAGTCAAGATTGGTCGAGAGGAAAAAACAACTCGTGTATTCGCAGCAAAATAACATTGTTGTACAGACAAAGAGATTTGTTTGGTGAATCTATCACTAATGTTACCAAGCCAAGGTAGGCGAAGGTAAATAGGGCATCTGTCTACAGAAACTGATTTGCTTTTGTAAAAATGTAATATTTTTGTTTTAATCGTAGATTGTACAATGTCTAAAGGATAGCCATTGTTGCAGAGGGTCTTAGTGATGAATTTAATTTCTTCTTCCAGCTTGGTCTTCGAACATATCTTTAAGGCCCTATGTGTAAGGGTCTTAATAAGATTGAACTTTTGTTTTGTGGGACAAAATGAGTCCCAACGAGTGTAAAGACCAGTAAAGGTAGGTTTCCGATATACTGATGTCAAGAAACCAGAGGAAGCTTTATTAACTAATACATCAAGGAATGGTAGTGAAGAATTAGCTTCCTTATCAATAGTGAATTTAAGAGCTGGATAAGGGACGTAAAAAACGTCCGTTTCATTGTTGAACAGACAACAGGTGTCGTCAACATAATGAAAGTAAATATCTGGTCTATTTGGACCAGATAGGAGACCTTCTTCATGGAAACCAACAAAAATATTGGTCAATGCTGGTCCTAAGGGAGAGCCCATAGATACACCATCAATCTGTCTGTACATAATGTCGTCAAAACTGAATTCAACCGACATCGTAGCAAATTTCATCAACTCCACGAAAACATTTTCAGGAATAGGGGGAATGGGCAGTTGACCGCGATATAAGGCATCAGCACATATATTAATCGTTTCAAGAAGGGGAACACAGGTAAACAGGCTAGATATGTCAAAAGAACACATAAATTTATCAGTATCTGAATAATTTTGCATAAAGTTAGAAAATGAAAAAGAATCTTTAATGCAAAATGAACTGTAGTGTTCCAAAACTGGTTCCAAAATAGTGGCAAGCCATTTGGCTACCTTGTGTTGCGAAGACCCTATCATCGATAATATTGGTCTTAATGGTACCCTAGTTTTGTGGGTTTTGGTAAACCATACAAACGAGGACGAATAGAACCCGTGGGTCTAATTATTTTAGAAATATTAGTGGGAAGAGCTCCAGTCTTAACCCACTTAACTAAACGTTTTTGGAACTTAGTATCGATAGATACAGTGAAATCATGTGTATCTACCGGACCTAACTGAATAAATTTAGAGGTGTCCTCAAGAATGGTCGTCATTTTATTAACATAATCAGAATTATTAAGTATATATATATATATATATATATATATATATATTGGCTGATATTTTATATTCTGTGTAGTGTATTTGCCAAATAAGTATATTTTATGCGCCTATATATGCGAATATCTTATAATGTAAGTTAAAATTATGTGGTCGACTATTAAAGGGATACTGTTATTGAGAAACTGAAATTCAAAAGATAACTTTAAATTAAAATATGTTCAACGTTAAAGCGAACCATTTAGAGCACTCGCATTATAACACCGACGACGGGTGTATGGTTAGATCTAAAAATATCATCATATTTAGGCAGAGGAATGATAAAGAGGGACATTACCGAGTAAGTCCAAGGAGGGGGGTACTCTTCAATTGAAAACAAAAAGCAAAACGAAACATACGCTGATAGTTACAAAGACTGGCTTCTATTTTTGGTTTATATTTATTTTAGTTTTGTTTCCAACTAAAATAGGGGCAATCGTGAACTGAAAGTGCTTATAGTAATTATAGACATATTGAATTGCAGCAAACATCATTTTAACTCAGCGAGTCAGTGAGATGGTTGAAAGGGCGCACAAAATAATTGCCGTGTATGTGCGTAATTGGGCAAAACTTGAACAAACGAAAGAGAAGAATGGTTTCGGAGTTGAGGGTCTTAAAAGGCAGGCTCGTAGTTAAGATTGCCACGATGAAAATAAATGTATACAAATATAAAAGAGTGAATCAAAAGTGTTGCAATGTTTGCATACGTGCTAGATTATGGTGCCTATATCAACTGATCGAAATAATAAAAGCCGTAGAAGGTTGATAGTGCTGTGCTAGTGGATGGGCTGAGACGTTGTGCAATACATCAATCCGGTAAGTTATTCTTTTTTAGTTTAAATTAGGCTATATATATATATAGTAAGTTATCAAAATATATTTATGGCAATTAAGCTACACAGAGGCTCCCGCGTTTCATCTCCGGGGGGAATCTTCAGGCTAAAATGCATGGAGTTATTTTTGCCGGGTGTTTTTATATACACGGCTAGCTAGTTAACCAATCAGATTCTTTGTTGTTCTCTCAGCCAATCGTTGGGCTTCCCACGAACAAAGGTGTGGTTAGTGTTACTTCCTATATCCTGTTCTATTGTTCTGTTTTCTATAGATTGGCCTATATCCCGTTTTCCTTGTTTGTATCAATATAATGGGTGAATTTATTTAACACGTGGTTCCTTGTATTTCTATTTTAGGTTTTAATTTTTAAATTTTTAAGTTTTTGTTTAGTGTAGTTTTTTTTTACTTATTTGTTTATTTATTTATGTATCGTTAGCCTAAGGTAAATTTATTTCTGTGTAGGCAGCTGTTTGCTATCTCACTTCTACAATTTAATAAGATTTCGGGGGTCTTTTAAGTTTAGGATTTCAAATTTTTCATTCAGACATAATCTACACGGGTCGTATAAATTTCTACGTGTACTGGCCTGTCGTATTATTTTCCATTGTAATTATTGGTGAGCGTCCCTTTTCTTTGAGCTCCCAATAGTGGTTTGCTAGTGCTGGTTTAATTCGACGTTCTTTGATAAGCAATTATTATTTTATTATATAATATTAGTTATTCATAATGTTTTCACTGATGGGCAATTATTTTTCTTATATAATATGAGTTATTCATTATTTGTTCACGTATATGAATATTATTTTTTCTCATATAATATTACTTATTTATAATTTGTTCATTAATAGGCAATTATAATTTTCTCATCTAATATTAGTTGTTAATTATTGGTTCAGTGATGCGCAATTATTATTTTCTTATATTATTTTAGCTATTTATTATTTGTTCACTAGTATGAAAATTATTATTGTCTCATATAATATTAGCTATTAATTATTTCTTTACTAATGGCTAATTATTAGTCTATTATAATATTAGTTATTAATTATATTTCACTGACAGGCAATTCGTATTTTTATATGGGTTAGTGATTATTTGTTAATAAATGTGCAATTATTATTTTATCATATAATATGAATTATTTATAATTTGTTCACTAATGGGCTATTATTATTTTTATATATAATATTAGTTATTAATTATTTGTTCAATGGTTGGCAAATATGATTTCTCATATAAATATTAGTTACTAATGGAAAAATTATTATTTTCTCATATAATATTAGTTATTAATTATTTGTTCACTAATGGACTACTATTATTTTATTATATAATATTTATTGTTAATTATGCGTTTACTGAATGGCAATTATTGTTTTGTTATATAAACAAATAATTAATATATAATATATTAGATATTAATTATTTGTTTACTAATGTGTAATTATTATTTGCCTATATAATTTTAGTAATTGATTATTTCTGTAATGCTAAGCAATTATTATAATATTAGTTAGTAATTACCTGTTCACTGATGGGCAATGTTTTTCTTATATAATAATGGTTTTTAAATAATTCTTTTCACTAATGTGCTATTATTATTTTCTTTGTATTTTTTAATGTTGTCATCGTCGTCGTCGTCGTCGTCGTCGTTGTCGTTGTCGTTGTCGTTGTCGTTGTCGTTGTCGCCGTCGTCGTCTCATGACGTCTGGGGATGTCCTCAAGGAGTCAGGCAGATACTCTATCTTTCTTTACTTTTTCTGTCGGCATGATAGAACCTGGTAGTGCCCACACCCTCTCCATACAGATGTTTTGTGTTTATAACAAAAGTTATGCAACATGTTCGATTGCATATATATATATATATATATATATATATATATATATATATATATATATATATATATATATATATATATATATATATATATATATAATTATAAATATTTGTTTATACCTACATACGGGAATCGTCAGTGTAGAGAAGAATTATTCATACTCATCGCCGGACTCGAACCCCGGGACACGAGTCATGTTTCAAACTCAAATTCCAACGTCTTAGCCCACCCATTTCCAAAAAACATAACATTTCTGTAAGATGTATTTTTACGGTCTGTTTCATTTGCCGTGAGCTAAACAACATTTTTATGTCAATATCGTCTCTGCAACACTACAAAATTATCAGTAAAAATTCACAAAGAGTAACAAGTTCTTGAAAAAATCCTACACTATACAGTGGTTCATTTTGTGACGAAACCAAACAAAAAACAAAGAAAAGAGCAAACTCACATGTGGGGAAACTCACTAGTACGCCATTTTGAATTTTTCAGTTCAGAGCTAGTACATCCTAAAAGTTGTGTGAACATTTATAAATTTTAATTCAGTAATATTTCCTAAAATAGTTAATAAGTTCTGTAATTTATTTATAAAAATTCGAATTCACTTGAGGGTAATTTTTTACTTTCCTAAAGTTACATCAATTAGCCTGCAAATGCCTATTTAGGTCATTTGGATACGAACCTGATTGCAGAGCTGATCTCTTATATATTCTCTGTTGTTACTGATTGACAATCATTGAGCTGAATCTTTTAAAGAGACTGCAAAATAAAAAGGCACTGATAGTATATGCTAATATATATATATATATATATATATATATATATATATATTTTCTCTATATTATCATCCTGATGAAGTCTTATAAATAAAGACGAAACGTTGATGTACACATAAAAAACATCCATTTTTTGGTTTTCCTTTTTCATTTTCCCATCACGTCGGATTACCTTCATCCTTCTCTTCCCATGTATATATATATATATATATATATATATATATATATATATATATATATATATATATATATATATATATATATATATATATATATATATATACTCAGTTCATTAGAATATATAAACGAACTTATATATTGTGTTCTATCTTTGTTTTTAATTATGGTTTCAGTTAAAGTGAAACGGTTAAAATCGGTTATTTTCCGGGGTAAGATTTAACCGAGAAATGTAGGGGATGGGGTAAGTTTTGCCAATACTAATGTGTCCATATGTGTGTAATAAAAGGTTTCATTTATAACACAATTCGTAGGCAACATAATTCTGTAATAATGCTATCCACTCATAGTATGCATATGTTTATCAGAGGACATCTACTTTCATGTTGATATTTTATTTAATTTTTCGTCGGGTTTCCTTTTTTTAACTTAGTTCACCCAAAACAATTCAAGCTGCCACTGTAGACGTAGGGGGCTACTGAGAATTAAGATGAATGTTTAGGGGCTATTCTAAATTAGGGGCTGTGTAGCGAGATTTTTGTTCACATTAGTCTTAAATTTGTTCATGTCGGTACAGTCGGGGAAACAGAGAGCAGGAAGGGAGCTCCAAAGGCCGGCAGTTCGAGGAAAGAAGCTATTGGAGTAGAAGGTTCTCCGGCATCTGGAAACCCCAGTAATGAATGGATGGGATTTAGCTGATTTAGGGGTTGGTCGAGTGTATTTACTTCGAGAGGAGGCACCAGAGCAGCAAGTTCATCGGAGCACATTCCATTGTAGTACTTGTAAAACAAGCACAAGAATGCAATATTCCGGCGATGGGACAGTAGCTGGAGCTTGGGAGAAATCGAGGGACCTATTAGATCAGATACTCTCTTTTTAACTTTGTCTAAGAGGGAGAGACTAGTGGACGGTGCACCAGCCCAGATGTGACAACAATACTCCATGCATGGGCGGATAGTGGCTTTGTAGAGATATAGGATACTGTCAAGTGTGAGAAGTTTTCTAGCACGGAAAGGGAAGCCCGGTTTCTTTGCAGCAGCCTTGGCAATGTCTTCTATGTATTTGTTCACATTCTATGTTACCTGTGAATGTTAGGTCGAGGAGTTTGAACGTTGGACTCTCAGGTAGGGTGTTATTTGCCATGGCAATCTGTGTTTGAAGAGGTTTCGTGTAGTTTGTAAAGGAAAGGGGTTTGTCTTAGCAGCATTAAATGTTACAATCATTTTTTACCCCAATCCACTACAGACTGGAGGTCATTTGCTAAGGATTCAGCCATTGCCTCAGATATGTGCGTGTCCGTTTTACCTACATGACGAGAGTAGAGCGTGGTGTCGTTAGCAAATATACCCATCTCAAACACAATGTCATCAGGGAGGTCGTTTATGTAAATCAGCAATAATAAAGGTCCAAGTATCGATCCCTGGGGTACACCTGCATTTATATAATGCTGTTTGATTGTTCTATTGATTGTTTTCATTTGATCGGTTTCTCCATCACTCTAGATCTAATAATCCGTAATTTTTGTATTTGTCTTTTACTTACGATTATATTTCTACCAAGGGCGAGGTTCCGCTCAGCGTATTCTTTCTTGCTTTGACAGAGTAAAAAATCAACTTTGAAATCTAGTGGGGATGACCTCTTCTGTTCATTACAGCCCATTTCTCAAAGTCTTTCTCTACTCTATCATTATATGCAAAGAAAGATGCTCGACTGAGCCTCAATCTCTGGTTGTTATCTCTGACACATTCGCAGCAAGAACTCTTTCTTTCTACCCTAACGGAAAGCTGTCCTTTCTTCCTCCATGTATCTAGCGGCAGGCGCAATTTCCATAAACAGAGCTTTTTTTTCAAAGCTTTCTATCCGTGGAACATATTACTACGGAACTGCCTCCCTGTATGTTACAACCTAGACGTCTGCAAATCAATGTCAACAAATACTTATCATAAACCGTTCTGATGAGTAATCAAAAAGGTCATTACATTAATTAGTTTTAAATCTTCTCATAATATTCTTCATCTTTCAAATAACAATAAGTCCATCCTATTAACCCTTATCCTCGAGTGACTTTTGGCCTTGATCAATGGTGACTCATTAGTAGAAATAGACGTATTAGTAATAAAAAAAACTATGTGAACCCCTGTTTCAAGTATCTACGGATGTGTGAAACTTTTGGAAGATTGTGTCTGAAAATCATTATTAAAAGTGTACTGAAGTATTCTCTCTCTCTCTCTCTCTCTCTCTATATATATATATATATATATATATATATATATATATATATATATATATCCCTCTCTCTCTCCTCCTCTCATCACACTATGGCAACGAATAAGATAGAATAAAAGTACAAGTTGTCGATACTATTCGTCTGTGTTAATTAATTAATATTTAATTTTCGTTTCAGCCTACAAACAAAAGTCACCATTTCTCTCTAAGTCCAGCCTCAAGAGATCTTCAACCCCCACAGCGTCGAGAAAAGGTCACTGTGCGATCAACCGATATATAATTATCCTCACACTGTGCTGTGGTATATCCCTAATTAGATACACAATGGGCCTTTCAGACGTTGACTGTAATCAACTCGGGGAGACGACTAGCAGACGCTACACTGGCGATATTGTATTACTGTAATATAAGCTTACTATCAGGACATCGTGGAAATTCCACGGTGTTTTCTACATCAATCTGTATAATTTACTGATAATAATAATATTTCTTTTTAAATAGTAAATGTCTGCCACGGTCAATATTATTAAGGAAAAAAAACTCTTTTTTTTCTTCTCCCGTATAAAATAATTGTCATTGTAATATTCTCTAAACAAATAAACAGATATGTCTCTTTTTTATTTATTTATTTTAAATTGTATCAATTTAATTATTTTAAACAATAAATATTCTCTGTCTTCTTACCGTAAAATCTAAATTCTACAAATCAATAAAAAGAATGACACTATTTATTTAAAATCCACTGTTTTCGTCGAAGGGACGAGATAATTTGATTTTGAACAATTCATTTTAAAATAGGTAAATCAGTAATTGTGTACCTTGGCGACATCAGATTAATCATCAATCATTATTTTTGTTGATCGGACGATCTCACTTTTTTAATGTGTGTGAAAGGTGATAATGTACGCACAAACATAAAATGCCTTAGCGTATTATTATATAGATTTTTCTTTTCGCCCTATGTGTTTGGATTATTTATTTATTCTTCTATGACAGGGGCGGGCAACCTCCGACCCACGGGCCGCATCCGGTCTGCGAAAGCTTAGCGTCCGGCCCGCCACCCTGCTATACTTTATTATTGCAATCCGGTCCGCGGACCTCCCAGTAAAACTCATATCCTTTTGTGACATAGACGTAAAAGTAGGTTTAAATTAAGATTTACAGGAGGATAAAAGTGTATGAATAGCAGCGAGCGATGATGCATGTATATTTCATTTTCCTTTAACTATTAATTTATTAATAGAAAAAGAGAAAGAGAGAGGCAAAGAGGAAACGAGACGAGGAAAGAACATAAAACAGATAACTTATGTGAGGTATGTCAAAACAAATGCTGGATCAACTTGCTACTTCCCCCGTCATTATTTTTATGATTCCAAAATGGCTCTTCGTCGGCGCCTTTTACAGCATCACATACAGAAGTTTCTTGAGAAAAAAATATCAGATTTGTAGTGTGCAATGCAATTTTTGTACAATTTATTCATGTAAACAAAATATAGTAATTCTGAGATTTCGTTTTCCACTCCGGCCCGCGATCTCCTACCAAAAGTCTCTTCTGGCCCCCACTCTGAAAATGGTTGCCCGCCCCTGTTCTAAGACATAAAACAATGGTATATAATATTTGTAGAGATGTTATGTCTGTTTTTCTCTCCTTAGCAAACCTCGTCATAACTGTCCATCTCCGAAAAGAAAAGTCAAATTTCGCTTGAGCAAAACTGGTGACCAATCTGTATCTGCTTGATCGCACACTGAAAAGACAAAATGCCCAGAAAATTGCGTGCGTGGGTTTCAAAGTGAATTGATAAAATGATATCGTCTGCTTATTTATATTTCGTTTTGTCTTCAAGTATTTATAATTTCCACACCCTTTCTTTTATGTCGTTACTATATGACTTTTGGGTGGAATAGCAACTCGTAGTAAAGTATGAATGGTGTGCGTGCACGTGTGCGAAGTTGACTCATCGCTAATTCAGCGTACTGGTGAATACATGGGCAATGACCCCAAAATACAAAGTCTCCTGATAGATATATATATATATATATATATATATATATATATATATATATATATATATATATATATATAAGCATAGCGCAAAGACGAACAATGAGCCATATTTAAGCTTATCCGTTTGATGTGCGTGCCAGCTCGCGACAGACTCTCTCCTCTCCCGTCATCATTCCAATCGGCAAGTAGTCGGGCTGACTCACGGTTAACCTTTGAAATTCAAATCTACTCATAGTATTACGTATATGCTCTCAAGAATTGAATTAAAAATGATTTCAATTAGAATGGAGTTTCTTAAAAAAGAGTCTATTACATTTTCGTCGACGCTAATATAATTTTCGTTAAATTGGACGGCCTCAAAGTGATGAATGCCGGTGACATCGTAATCCCTGTCTATTACATATTGATCACCATTTAAAACTCTTTTGCCACAGTTTTCTAAACACACAGACAAATAAAAAGGGCACAGATTAGTTTGTATTAATCTAAATGAACTGAGTTTATTACTGTGTCATATACAGATTAGTTTGTATTAATATTAATGAATGAACTGAGTTTATTACTGTGTCATATACAGATTAGTTTGTATTAATCTAAATGAACTGAGTTTATTACTGTGTCATATACAGATTAGTTTGTATTAATATTAATGAATGAACTGAGTTTATTACTGTGTCATATACAGATTAGTTTGTATTAATATAAACGAACTGAGTTTATTACTGTGTCATACACAGATTAGTTTGTATTAATATAAATGAACTGAGTTTATTACTGTGTCATATACAGATAAGTTTGTATTAATATAAACGAACTGAGTTTATTACTGTGTTATACACAGATTAGTTTGTATTAATATAAATGAACTGAGTTTATTACTGAGTCATATACAGATAAGTTTGTATTAATATAAACGAACTGAGTTTATTACTGTGTCATACACAGATTAGTTTGTATTAATATAAATGAACTGAGTTTATTACTGTGTCATATACAGATAAGTTTGTATTAATATAAACGAACTGAGTTTATTACTGTGTCATACACAGATTAGTTTGTATTAATATAAATGAACTGAGTTTATTACTGTGTCATATACAGATTAGTTTGTATTAATATAAATGAACTGAATTTATTACTGTGTCATATACAGATTAGTTTGTATTAATATAAATGAACTGAGTTTATTACTGTGTCATACACAGATTAGTTTGTATTAAAATAAACGAACTGAGTTTATTACTGTATCATATACAGATTAGTTTGTATTAATATAAATGAATGAACTGAGTTTATTACTGTGTCATATACAGATTAGTTTGTATTAATATAAACGAATTGAGTTTATTACTGTGTTATATACAGATTAGTTTGTATTAATATAAATGAATGCACTGAGTTTATTACTATGTCATATACACATTAGTTTGTATTAATATAAACGAACTGAGTTTATTACTGTGTTATATACAGATTAGTTTGTATTAATATAAATGAAATCAGTTTATTACTGTGTCATATACGGATTAGTTTGTATTAATATAAATGAACTGAGTTTATTACTGTGTCATACACAGATTAGTTTGTATTAATATAAATGAACTGAGTTTATAACTGTGTCATATACAGATTAGTTTGTATTAATATAAATGAATGAACTGAGTTTATTACTGTGTCATATACAGATTAGTTTTTATTAATATAAATGAACTCAGTTTATTACTGTGTCATATACAGATTAGTTTGTATTAATATAAATGAACTGAGTTTATAACTGTGTCATATACAGATTAGTTTGTATTAATATAAATGAACTGAATTTATTACTGTGTCATACACAGATTAGTTTGTATTAATATAAACGTACTGAGTTTATAACTGTCATATACAGATTAGTTTGTATTAATGTAAATGAACTGAGTTTATTACTGTGTCATATACAGATTAGTTTGTATTAATATAAATGAACTGAGTTTATCACTGTGTCATACACAGATTAGTTTGTATTAAAATAAACGAACTGAGTTTATTACTGTATCATATACAGATTAGTTTGTATTAATATAAATGAATGAACTGAGTTTATTACTGTGTCATATACAGATTAGTTTGTATTAATTTAAATGAACTGAGTTTATTACTGTGTCATACACAGAATAGTTTGTATTAATATAAATGAACTGAGTTTATTACTGTGTCATATACAGATTAGTTTGTATTAATATAAATGAACTGAGTTTATTACTGTGTCATATACAGGTTAGTTTGTATTAATATAAATGAACTGAGTTTATCACTGTGTCATACACAGATTAGTTTGTATTAAAATAAACGAACTGAGTTTATTACTGTATCATATACAGATTAGTTTGTATTAATAAAAATGAATGAACTGAGTTTATTACTGTGTCATATACAGATTAGTTTGTATTAATATAAACCAATTGAGTTTATTACTGTGTTATATACAGATTAGTTTGTATTAATATAAATGAATGAACTGAGTTTATTACTATGTCATATACATATTAGTTTGTATTAATATAAACGAACTGAGTTTATTACTGTGTTATATACAGATTAGTTTGTATTAATATAAATGAAATCAGTTTATTACTGTGTCATATACGGATTAGTTTGTATTAATATAAATGAAATCAGTTTATTACTGTGTCATATACAGATTAGTTTGTATTAATATAAATGAACTGAGTTTATCACTGTGTCATATACAGATTAGTTTGTATTAATATAAATGAATGAACTGAGTTAATTACTGTTTCATATACAGATTAGTTTGTATTAATATAAATGAAATCAGTTTATTACTGTGTCATATACAGATTAGTTTGTAATAATATAAATGAAATCAGTTTATTACTGTGTCATATACAGATTAGTTTGTATTAATATAAATGAAATGAGTTTATTACTGTGTCATATACAGATTAGTTTGTATTAATATAAATGAACTGAGTTTATTACTGTGTCATATACAGATTAGTTTGTATTAATATAAATGAACTGAGTTTATTTCTGTGTCATATACAAATTAGTTTGTATTAATATAAATGAACTGAGTTTATCACTGTGTCATATACAGATCAGTTTGTATTAATATAAATGAAATGAGTTTATTACTGTGTCATATACAGATTAGTTTGTATTAATATAAATGAAATGAGTTTATTACTGTGTCATATACAGATTAGTTTGTATTAATATAAATGAAATGAGTTTATTACTGTGTCATATACAGATTAGTTTGTATTAATATAAATGAATGAACTGAGTTTATTACTGTGTCATATACAGATTAGTTTGTATTAATATAAATGAAATAAGTTTATTACTGTGTCATATACAGATTAGTTTGTATTAATATAAATGAACTCAGTTCATTACTGTGTCATATACGGATTAGTTTGTATTAATATAAATGAACTGAGTTTATTACTGTGTCATACACAGATTAGTTTGTATTAATATAAATGAACTGAGTTTATAACTGTCATATACAGATTAGTTTTTATTAATATAAATGAAATCAGTGTATTACTGTGTCATATACAGATTAATTTGTATTAATATAAATGAAATGAGTTTATTACTGTGTTATATACAGATTAGTTTGTATCAATATAAATGAAATGAGTTTCTTACTGTGTCATACACAGATTAGTTTGTATTAAAATAAACGAACTGAGTTTATTACTGTATCATATACAGATTAGTTTGTATTAATATAAATGAAATGAGTTCATTACTGTGTCATATACAGATTAGTTTGTATTAATATAAATGAACTGAGTTTATTACTGTTCATATACAGATTAGTTTGTATTAATATAAATGAATGAACTGAGTTTATTACTATGTCATATACAGGTTAGTTTGTATTAATATAAACGAATTGAGTTTATTACTGTGTTATATACAGATTAGTTTGTATTAATATAAATGAAATCAGTTTATTACTGTGTCATATACGGATTAGTTTGTATTAATATAAATGAAATCAGTTTATTACTGTGTCATATACAGATTAGTTTGTATTAATATAAATGAACTGAGTTTATCACTGTGTCATATACAGATTAGTTTGTATTAATATAAATGAATGAACTGAGTTAATTACTGTTTCATATACAGATTAGTTTGTATTAATATAAATGAAATCAGTTTATTACTGTGTCATATACAGATTAGTTTGTAATAATACAAATGAAATCAGTTTATTACTGTGTCATATACAGATTAGTTTGTATTAATATAAATGAACTGAGTTTATTACTGTGTCATATACAGATTAGTTTGTATTAATATAAATGAACTGAGTTTATTACTGTGTCATATACAGATTAGTTTGTATTAATATAAATGAACTGAGTTTATTACTGTGTCATATACAAATTAGTTTGTATTAATATAAATGAACTGAGTTTATCACTGTGTCATATACAGATCAGTTTGTATTAATATAAATGAAATGAGTTTATTACTGTGTCATATACAGATTAGTTTGTATTAATATAAATGAAATGAGTTTATTACTGTGTTATATACAGATTAGTTTGTATCAATATAAATGAAATGAGTTTCTTACTGTGTCATACACAGATTAGTTTGTATTAAAATAAACGAACTGAGTTTATTACTGTATCATATACAGATTAGTTTGTATTAATATAAATGAAATGAGTTCATTACTGTGTCATATACAGATTAGTTTGTATTAATATAAATGAACTGAGTTTATTACTGTTCATATACAGATTAGTTTGTATTAATATAAATGAATGAACTGAGTTTATTACTGTGTCATATACAGATTAGTTTGTATTAATATAAACGAATTGAGTTTATTACTGTGTCATATACAGATTAGTTTGTATTAATATAAATGAAATGAGTTTATTATTGTGTCATATACAGATTAGTTTGTATTAATATAAATGAATGAACTGAGTTTATAACTGTCATATACAGATTAGTTTTTATTAATATAAATGAACTGAGTTTATTACTATGTCATATACAGATTAGTTTGTATTAATATAAATGAACTGAGTTTATTACTGTGTCATATACAGATTAGTTTGTATTAATATAAATGAAATGAGTTTCTTACTGTGTCATACACATATTAGTTTGTATTAAAATAAACGAACTGAGTTTATTACTGTATCATATACAGATTAGTTTGTATTAATATAAATGAATGAACTGAGTTTATTACTGTGTCATATACAGATTAGTTTGTATTAATATAAACGAATTGAGTTTATTACTGTGTTATATACTGATTAGTTTGTATTAATATAAATGAATGCACTGAGTTTATTACTATGTCATATAAACATTAGTTTGTATTAATATAAACGAACTGAGTTTATTACTGTGTCATACACAGATTAGTTTGTATTAATATAAATGAACTGAGTTTATAACTGTGTCATATACAGATTAGTTTTTATTAATATAAATGAACTGAGTTTATTACTGTGTCATATACAGATTAGTTAGTATTAATATAAATGAACTCAGTTCATTACTGTGTCATATACGGATTAGTTTGTATTAATATAAATGAACTGAGTTTATTACTGTGTCATATACAGATTAGTTTGTATTAATATAAATGAACTGAGTTTATTACTGTGTCATATACAGATCAGTTTGTATTAATATAAATGAACTCAGTTTATTACTGTGTCATACAGAGATTAGTTTGTATTAATATAAATGAACTCAGTTTATTACTGTGTCATATACAGATTAGTTTGTATTAATATAAATGAACTCAGTTCATTACTGTGTCATATACAGATTAGTTTGTATTAATATAAATGAACTCAGTTTATTACTGTGTCATATACAGATTAGTTTGTATTAATATAAATGAACTCAGTTCATTACTGTGTCATATACGGATTAGTTTGTATTAATATAAATGAACTGAGTTTATTACTGTGTCATACACAGATTAGTTTGTATTAATATAAATGAACTCAGTTTATAACTGTCATATACAGATTAGCTTTTATTAATATAAATGAACTCAGTTTATTACTGTGTCATACACAGATTAGTTTGTATTAATATAAATGAACTGAGTTTATTACTGTGTCATATACAGATTAGTTTGTATTAATATAAATGGACTGAATTTATTACTGTGTCATACACAGATTAGTTTGTATTAATATAAATGAACTGAGTTTATTACTGTGTCATATACAGATCAGTTTGTATTAATATAAATGAACTCAGTTTATTACTGTGTCATACACAGATTAGTTTGTATTAATATAAATGAACTCAGTTTATTACTGTGTCATATACAGATTAGTTTGTATTAATATAAATGAATGAACTGAGTTTATTACTGTGTCATATACAGATTAGTTTGTATTAATATAAACGAATTGAGTTTATTACTGTGTTATATACTGATTAGTTTGTATTAATATAAATGAATGCACTGAGTTTATTACTATGTCATATACACATTAGTTTGTATTAATATAAACGAACTGAGTTTATTACTGTGTCATACACAGATTAGTTTGTATTAATATAAATGAACTGAGTTTATAACTGTGTCATATACAGATTAGTTTTTATTAATATAAATGAACTGAGTTAATTACTGTGTCATATACAGATTAGTTAGTATTAATATAAATGAACTCAGTTCATTACTGTGTCATATACGGATTAGTTTGTATTAATATAAATGAACTGAGTTTATTACTGTGTCATATACAGATTAGTTTGTATTAATATAAATGAACTGAGTTTATTACTGTGTCATATACAGATCAGTTTGTATTAATATAAATGAACTCAGTTTATTACTGTGTCATACAGAGATTAGTTTGTATTAATATAAATGAACTCAGTTTATTACTGTGTCATATACAGATTAGTTTGTATTAATATAAATGAACTCAGTTCATTACTGTGTCATATACAGATTAGTTTGTATTAATATAAATGAACTCAGTTTATTACTGTGTCATACACAGATTAGTTTGTATTAATATAAATGAACTGAGTTTATTACTGTGTCATATACAGATCAGTTTGTATTAATATAAATGAACTGAGTTTATTACTGTGTCATACACAGATCAGTTTGTATTAATATAAATGAACTGAGTTTATTACTGTGTCATATACAGATTAGTTTGTATTAATATAAATGAACTGAGTTTATTACTGTGTCATACACAGATTAGTTTGTATTAATATAAATGAACTGAGTTTATTACTGTGCCATACACAGATTAGTTTGTATTAATATAAATGAACTCAGTTTATTACTGTGTCATATACAGATTAGTTTGTATTAATATAAATGAACTCAATTTATTACTGTGTCATATACAGATTAGTTTGTATTAATATAAATGAACTCAGTTCATTACTGTGTCATATACGGATTAGTTTGTATTAATATAAATGAACTGAGTTTATTACTGTGTCATATACAGATAAGTTTGTATTAATATAAACGAACTGAGTTTATTACTGTGTCATACACAGATTAGTTTGTATTAATATAAATGAACTGAGTTTATTACTGTGTCATATACAGATTAGTTTGTATTAATATAAATGAACTGAATTTATTACTGTGTCATATACAGATTAGTTTGTATTAATATAAATGAACTGAGTTTATTACTGTGTCATACACAGATTAGTTTGTATTAAAATAAACGAACTGAGTTTATTACTGTGTCATATACAGATTAGTTTGTATTAATATAAACGAATTGAGTTTATTACTGTGTTATATACAGATTAGTTTGTATTAATATAAATGAATGCACTGAGTTTATTACTATGTCATATACACATTAGTTTGTATTAATATAAACGAACTGAGTTTATTACTGTGTTATATACAGATTAGTTTGTATTAATATAAATGAAATCAGTTTATTACTGTGTCATATACGGATTAGTTTGTATTAATATAAATGAACTGAGTTTATTACTGTGTCATACACAGATTAGTTTGTATTAATATAAATGAACTGAGTTTATAACTGTGTCATATACAGATTAGTTTGTATTAATATAAATGAATGAACTGAGTTTATTACTGTGTCATATACAGATTAGTTTGTATTAATATAAATGAACTCAGTTTATTACTGTGTCATATACAGATTAGTTTGTATTAATATAAATGAACTGAGTTTATAACTGTGTCATATACAGATTAGTTTGTATTAATATAAATGAACTGAATTTATTACTGTGTCGTACACAGATTAGTTTGTATTAATATAAACGAACTGAGTTTATAACTGTCATATACAGATTAGTTTGTATTAATGTAAATGAACTGAGTTTATTACTGTGTCATATACAGATTAGTTTGTATTAATATAAATGAACTGAGTTTATCACTGTGTCATACACAGATTAGTTTGTATTAAAATAAACAAACTGAGTTTATTACTGTATCATATACAGATTAGTTTGTATTAATATAAATGAATGAACTGAGTTTATTACTGTGTCATATACAGATTAGTTTGTATTAATTTAAATGAACTGAGTTTATTACTGTGTCATACACAGATTAGTTTGTATTAATATAAATGAACTGAGTTTATTACTGTGTCATATACAGATTAGTTAGTATTAATATAAATGAACTGAGTTTATTACTGTTTCATATACAGGTTAGTTTGTATTAATATAAATGAACTGAGTTTATCACTGTGTCATACACAGATTAGTTTGTATTAAAATAAACGAACTGAGTTTATTACTGTATCATATACAGATTAGTTTGTATTAATAAAAATGAATGAACTGAGTTTATTACTGTGTCATATACAGATTAGTTTGTATTAATATAAACGAATTGAGTTTATTACTGTGTTATATACAGATTAGTTTGTATTAATATAAATGAATGAACTGAGTTTATTACTATGTCATATACATATTAGTTTGTATTAATATAAACGAACTGAGTTTATTACTGTGTCATATACAGATTAGTTTGTATTAATATAAATGAAATCAGTTTATTACTGTGTCATATACGGATTAGTTTGTATTAATATAAATGAAATCAGTTTATTACTGTGTCATATACAGATTAGTTTGTATTAATATAAATGAACTGAGTTTATCACTGTGTCATATACAGATTAGTTTGTATTAATATAAATGAATGAACTGAGTTAATTACTGTTTCATATACAGATTAGTTTGTATTAATATAAATGAAATCAGTTTATTACTGTGTCATATACAGATTAGTTTGTAATAATATAAATGAAATCAGTTTTTTACTGTGTCATATACAGATTAGTTTGTATTAATATAAATGAACTGAGTTTATTACTGTGTCATATACAGATTAGTTTGTATTAATATAAATGAACTGAGTTTATTACTGTGTCATATACAGATTAGTTTGTATTAATATAAATGAACTGAGTTTATTTCTGTGTCATATACAAATTAGTTTGTATTAATATAAATGAACTGAGTTTATCACTGTGTCATATACAGATCAGTTTGTATTAATATAAATGAAATGAGTTTATTACTGTGTCATATACAGATTAGTTTGTATTAATATAAATGAAATGAGTTTATTACTGTGTCATATACAGATTAGTTTGTATTAATATAAATGAAATGAGTTTATTACTGTGTCATATACAGATTAGTTTGTATTAATATAAATGAATGAACTGAGTTTATTACTGTGTCATATACAGATTAGTTTGTATTAATATAAATGAAATAAGATTATTACTGTGTCATATACAGATTAGTTTGTATTAATATAAATGAACTCAGTTCATTACTGTGTCATATACGGATTAGTTTGTATTAATATAAATGAACTGAGTTTATTACTGTATCATATACAGATTAGTTTGTATTAATAAAAATGAATGAACTGAGTTTATTACTGTGTCATATACAGATTAGTTTGTATTAATATAAACGAATTGAGTTTATTACTGTGTTATATACAGATTAGTTTGTATTAATATAAATGAATGCACTGAGTTTATTACTATGTCATATACACATTAGTTTGTATTAATATAAACGAACTGAGTTTATTACTGTGTTATATACAGATTAGTTTGTATTAATATAAATGAAATCAGTTTATTACTGTGTCATATACGGATTAGTTTGTATTAATATAAATGAACTGAGTTTATTACTGTGTCATACACAGATTAGTTTGTATTAATATAAATGAACTGAGTTTATAACTGTGTCATATACAGATTAGTTTGTATTAATATAAATGAATGAACTGAGTTTATTACTGTGTCATATACAGATTAGTTTGTATTAATATAAATGAACTCAGTTTATTACTGTGTCATATACAGATTAGTTTGTATTAATATAAATGAACTGAGTTTATAACTGTGTCATATACAGATTAGTTTGTATTAATATAAATGAACTGAATTTATTACTGTGTCATACACAGATTAGTTTGTATTAATATAAACGAACTGAGTTTATAACTGTCATATACAGATTAGTTTGTATTAATGTAAATGAACTGAGTTTATTACTGTGTCATATACAGATTAGTTTGTATTAATATAAATGAACTGAGTTTATCACTGTGTCATACACAGATTAGTTTGTATTAAAATAAACAAACTGAGTTTATTACTGTATCATATACAGATTAGTTTGTATTAATATAAATGAATGAACTGAGTTTATTACTGTGTCATATACAGATTAGTTTGTATTAATTTAAATGAACTGAGTTTATTACTGTGTCATACACAGATTAGTTTGTATTAATATAAATGAACTGAGTTTATTACTGTGTCATATACAGATTAGTTAGTATTAATATAAATGAACTGAGTTTATTACTGTGTCATATACAGGTTAGTTTGTATTAATATAAATGAACTGAGTTTATCACTGTGTCATACACAGATTAGTTTGTATTAAAATAAACGAACTGAGTTTATTACTGTATCATATACAGATTAGTTTGTATTAATAAAAATGAATGAACTGAGTTTATTACTGTGTCATATACAGATTAGTTTGTATTAATATAAACGAATTGAGTTTATTACTGTGTTATATACAGATTAGTTTGTATTAATATAAATGAATGAACTGAGTTTATTACTATGTCATATACATATTAGTTTGTATTAATATAAACGAACTGAGTTTATTACTGTGTCATATACAGATTAGTTTGTATTAATATAAATGAAATCAGTTTATTACTGTGTCATATACGGATTAGTTTGTATTAATATAAATGAAATCAGTTTATTACTGTGTCATATACAGATTAGTTTGTATTAATATAAATGAACTGAGTTTATCACTGTGTCATATACAGATTAGTTTGTATTAATATAAATGAATGAACTGAGTTAATTACTGTTTCATATACAGATTAGTTTGTATTAATATAAATGAAATCAGTTTATTACTGTGTCATATACAGATTAGTTTGTAATAATATAAATGAAATCAGTTTATTACTGTGTCATATACAGATTAGTTTGTATTAATATAAATGAACTGAGTTTATTACTGTGTCATATACAGATTAGTTTGTATTAATATAAATGAACTGAGTTTATTACTGTGTCATATACAGATTAGTTTGTATTAATATAAATGAACTGAGTTTATTTCTGTGTCATATACAAATTAGTTTGTATTAATATAAATGAACTGAGTTTATCACTGTGTCATATACAGATCAGTTTGTATTAATATAAATGAAATGAGTTTATTACTGTGTCATATACAGATTAGTTTGTATTAATATAAATGAAATGAGTTTATTACTGTGTCATATACAGATTAGTTTGTATTAATATAAATGAAATGAGTTTATTACTGTGTCATATACAGATTAGTTTGTATTAATATAAATGAATGAACTGAGTTTATTACTGTGTCATATACAGATTAGTTTGTATTAATATAAATGAAATAAGTTTATTACTGTGTCATATACAGATTAGTTTGTATTAATATAAATGAACTCAGTTCATTACTGTGTCATATACGGATTAGTTTGTATTAATATAAATGAACTGAGTTTATTACTGTATCATATACAGATTAGTTTGTATTAATAAAAATGAATGAACTGAGTTTATTACTGTGTCATATACAGATTAGTTTGTATTAATATAAACGAATTGAGTTTATTACTGTGTTATATACAGATTAGTTTGTAATAATATAAATGAAATCAGTTTATTACTGTGTCATATACAGATTAGTTTGTATTAATATAAATGAACTGAGTTTATTACTGTGTCATATACAGATTAGTTTGTATTAATATAAATGAACTGAGTTTATTACTGTGTCATATACAGATTAGTTTGTATTAATATAAATGAACTGAGTTTATTTCTGTGTCATATACAAATTAGTTTGTATTAATATAAATGAACTGAGTTTATTACTGTGTCATATACAGATTAGTTTGTATTAATATAAATGAACTGAGTTTATTACTGTGTCATATACAGATTAGTTTGTATTAATATAAATGAAATCAGTGTATTACTGTGTCATATACAGATTAATTTGTATTAATATAAATGAAATGAGTTTATTACTGTGTTATATACAGATTAGTTTGTATCAATATAAATGAAATGAGTTTCTTACTGTGTCATACACAGATTAGTTTGTATTAAAATAAACGAACTGAGTTTATTACTGTATCATATACAGATTAGTTTGTATTAATATAAATGAAATGAGTTCATTACTGTGTCATATACAGATTAGTTTGTATTAATATAAATGAACTGAGTTTATTACTGTTCATATACAGATTAGTTTGTATTAATATAAATGAATGAACTGAGTTTATTACTGTGTCATATACAGATTAGTTTGTATTAATACAAACGAATTGAGTTTATTACTGTGTCATATACAGATTAGTTTGTATTAATATAAATGAAATGAGTTTATTATTGTGTCATATACAGATTAGTTTGTATTAATATAAATGAATGAACTGAGTTTATAACTGTCATATACAGATTAGTTTTTATTAATATAAATGAACTGAGTTTATTACTATGTCATATACAGATTAGTTTGTATTAATATAAATGAACTGAGTTTATTACTGTGTCATATACAGATTAGTTTGTATTAATATAAATGAAATGAGTTTCTTACTGTGTCATACACATATTAGTTTGTATTAAAATAAACGAACTGAGTTTATTACTGTATCATATACAGATTAGTTTGTATTAATATAAATGAATGAACTGAGTTTATTACTGTGTCATATACAGATTAGTTTGTATTAATATAAACGAATTGAGTTTATTACTGTGTTATATACTGATTAGTTTGTATTAATATAAATGAATGCACTGAGTTTATTACTATGTCATATACACATTAGTTTGTATTAATATAAACGAACTGAGTTTATTACTGTGTCATACACAGATTAGTTTGTATTAATATAAATGAACTGAGTTTATAACTGTGTCATATACAGATTAGTTTTTATTAATATAAATGAACTGAGTTTATTACTGTGTCATATACAGATTAGTTAGTATTAATATAAATGAACTCAGTTCATTACTGTGTCATATACGGATTAGTTTGTATTAATATAAATGAACTGAGTTTATTACTGTGTCATATACAGATTAGTTTGTATTAATATAAATGAACTGAGTTTATTACTGTGTCATATACAGATCAGTTTGTATTAATATAAATGAACTCAGTTTATTACTGTGTCATACAGAGATTAGTTTGTATTAATATAAATGAACTCAGTTTATTACTGTGTCATATACAGATTAGTTTGTATTAATATAAATGAACTCAGTTTATTACTGTGTCATATACAGATTAGTTTGTATTAATATAAATGAACTCAGTTTATTACTGTGTCATATACAGATTAGTTTGTATTAATATAAATGAACTCAGTTCATTACTGTGTCATATACGGATTAGTTTGTATTAATATAAATGAACTGAGTTTATTACTGTGTCATACACAGATTAGTTTGTATTAAGATAAATGAACTCAGTTTATAACTGTCATATACAGATTAGTTTTTATTAATATAAATGAACTCAGTTTATTACTGTGTCATACACAGATTAGTTTGTATTAATATAAATGAACTGAGTTTATTACTGTGTCATATACAGATCAGTTTGTATTAATATAAATGAACTGAGTTTATTACTGTGTCATACACAGATTAGTTTGTATTAATATAAATGAACTCAGTTTATTACTGTGTCATATACAGATTAGTTTGTATTAATATAAATGAATGAACTGAGTTTATTACTGTGTCATATACAGATTAGTTTGTATTAATATAAATGAACTGAGTTTATTACTGTGTCATACACAGATTAGTTTGTATTAATATAAATGAACTCAGTTTATTACTGTGTCATATACAGATCAGTTTGTATTAATATAAATGAACTGAGTTTATTACTGTGTCATACACAGATTAGTTTGTATTAATATAAATGAACTGAGTTTATTACTGTGTCATATACAGATTAGTTTGTATTAATATAAATGAACTGAGTTTATTACTGTGTCATACACAGATTAGTTTGTATTAATATAAATGAACTGAGTTTATTACTGTGTCATACACAGATTAGTTTGTATTAATATAAATGAACTCAGTTGATTACTGTGTCATATACAGATTAGTTTGTATTAATATAAATGAACTCAGTTTATTACTGTGTTATATACAGATTAGTTTGTATTAATATAAATGAACTCAGTTCATTACTGTGTCATATACGGATTAGTTTGTATTAATATAAATGAACTGAGTTAATTACTGTGTCATACACAGATTAGTTTGTATTAATATAAATGAACTGAGTTTATAACTGTCATATACAGATTAGTTTTTATTAATATAAATGAACTCAGTTTATTACTGTGTCATATACAGATTAGTTTGTATTAATATAAATGAACTGAGTTTATTACTGTGTTATATACAGATTAGTTTGTATTAATATAAATGAACTGAATTTATTACTGTGTCATACACAGATTAGTTTGTATTAATATAAATTTACTGAGTTTATTACTGTGTCATATACAGATCAGTTTGTATTAATATAAATGAACTCAGTTTATTACTGTGTCATACACAGATTAGTTTGTATTAATATAAATGAACTCAGTTTATTACTGTGTCATATACAGATTAGTTTGTATTAATATAAATGAATGAACTGAGTTTATTACTGTGTCATATACAGATTAATTTGTATTAATATAAATGAAATGAGTTTATTACTGTGTTATATACAGATTAGTTTGTATCAATATAAATGAAATGAGTTTCTTACTGTGTCATATAAAGATCAGTTTGTATTAATATAAATGAACTGAGTTTATTACTGTGTCATATACAGATTAGTTTGTATTAATATAAATGAAATGAGTTCATTACTGTGTCATATACAGATTAGTTTGTATTAATATAAATGAACTGAGTTTATTACTGTGTCATATACAAATTAGTTTGTATTAATATAAATGAAATGAGTTCATTACTGTGTCATATACAGATTAGTTTGTATTAATATAAATGAACTGAGTTTATTACTGTGTCATACACAGATTAGTTTGTATTAATATAAATGAACTGAGTTTATTACTGTGTCATATACAAATTAGTTTTTATTAATATAAATGAACTGAGTTTATTACTGTGTCATATACAGGTTAGTTTGTATTAATATAAATGAACTGAGTTTATTACTGTGTCATATACAATTTAGTTTTTATTAATATAAATGAAATGAGTTTATTACTGTGTCATACACAGATTAGTTTGTATTAATATAAATGAACTGAGTTTATAACTGTGTCATATACAGATTAGTTTTTATTAATATAAATGAACTGAGTTTATTACTGTGTCATATACAGATTAGTTTGTATTAATATAAATGAAATCAGTTTATTACTGTGTCATATACAGATTAGTTTGTATTAATATAAATGAACTCAGTTTATTACTGTGTCATATACAGATTAGTTTGTATTAATATAAATGACCTGAGTTTATTACTGTGTCATATACAGATTAGTTTGTATTAATATAAATGAACTGAGTTTATTACTGTGTTATATACAGATTAGTTTGTATTAATATAAATGAACTGAATTTATTACTGTGTCATACACAGATTAGTTTGTATTAATATAAATGAACTGAGTTTATTACTGTGTCATATACAGATCAGTTTGTATTAATATAAATGAACTCAGTTTATTACTGTGTCATACACAGATATGTTTGTATTAATATAAATGAACTCAGTTTATTACTGTGTCATATACAGATTAGTTTGTATTAATATAAATGAATGAACTGAGTTTATTACTGTGTCATATACAGATTAGTTTGTATTAATATAAATGAACTGAGTTTATAACTGTCATATACAGATTAGTTTTTATTAATATAAATGAACTCAGTTTATTACTGTGTCATATACAGATTAGTTTGTATTAATATAAATGAACTGAGTTTATTACTGTGTCATATACAGATTAGTTTTTATTAATATAAATGAACTGAATTTATTACTGTGTCATACACAGATTAGTTTGTATTAATATAAATGAACTGAGTTTATTACTGTGTCATATACAGATTAATTTGTATTAATATAAATGAAATGAGTTTATTACTGTGTTATATACAGATTAGTTTGTATCAATATAAATGAAATGAGTTTCTTACTGTGTCATATAAAGATCAGTTTGTATTAATATAAATGAACTGAGTTTATTACTGTGTCATATACAGATTAGTTTGTATTAATATAAATGAAATGAGTTCATTACTGTGTCATATACAGATTAGTTTGTATTAATATAAATGAACTGAGTTTATTACTGTGTCATATACAAATTAGTTTGTATTAATATAAATGAAATGAGTTCATTACTGTGTCATATACAGATTAGTTTGTATTAATATAAATGAACTGAGTTTATTACTGTGTCATACACAGATTAGTTTGTATTAATATAAATGAACTGAGTTTATTACTGTGTCATATACAAATTAGTTTTTATTAATATAAATGAACTGAGTTTATTACTGTGTCATATACAGGTTAGTTTGTATTAATATAAATGAACTGAGTTTATTACTGTGTCATATACAAATTAGTTTTTATTAATATAAATGAAATGAGTTTATTACTGTGTCATACACAGATTAGTTTGTATTAATATAAATGAACTGAGTTTATAACTGTGTCATATACAGATTAGTTTTTATTAATATAAATGAACTGAGTTTATTACTGTGTCATATACAGATTAGTTTGTATTAATATAAATGAAATCAGTTTATTACTGTGTCATATACAGATTAGTTTGTATTAATATAAATGAACTCAGTTTATTACTGTGTCATATACAGATTAGTTTGTATTAATATAAATGACCTGAGTTTATTACTGTGTCATACACAGATTAGTTTGTATTAATATAAATGAACTGAGTTTATTACTGTGTCATATACAGATCAGTTTGTATTAATATAAATGAACTCAGTTTATTACTGTGTCATACACAGATTAGTTTGTATTAATATAAATGAACTCAGTTTATTACTGTGTCATATACAGATTAGTTTGTATTAATATAAATGAACTCAGTTTATTACTGTGTCATATACAGATTAGTTTGTATTAATATAAATGAACTCAGTTCATTACTGTGTCATATACGGATTAGTTTGTATTAATATAAATGAACTGAGTTTATTACTGTGTTATACACAGATTAGTTTGTATTAATATAAATGAACTGAGTTTATAACTGTCATATACAGATTAGTTTTTATTAATATAAATGAACTCAGTTTATTACTGTGTCATATACAGATTAGTTTGTATTAATATAAATGAACTGAGTTTATTACTGTGTCATATACAGATTAGTTTGTATTAATATAAATGAACTGAATTTATTACTGTGTCATACACAGATTAGTTTGTATTAATATAAATGAACTGAGTTTATTACTGTGTCATACACAGATTAGTTTGTATAAAAATAAACGAACTAAGTTTATTACTGTATCATATACAGATTAGTTTGTATTAATATAAATGAATGAACTGAGTTTATTACTATGTCATATACATATTAGTTTGTATTAACATAAACGAACTGAGTTTATTACTGTGTTATATACAGATTAGTTTGTATTAATATAAATGAAATCAGTTTATTACTGTGTCATATACGGATTAGTTTGTATTAATATAAATGAAATCAGTTTATTACTGTGTCATATACAGATTAGTTTGTATTAATATAAATGAACTGAGTTTATCACTGTGTCATATACAGATTAGTTTGTATTAATATAAATGAATGAACTGAGTTTATTACTGTGTCATATACAGATTAGTTTGTATTAATATAAATGAAATCAGTTTATTACTGTGTCATATACGGATTAGTTTGTATTAATATAAATGAACTGAGTTTATTACTGTGTCATATACAGATTAGTTTGTATTAATATAAATGAACTGAGTTTATCACTGTGTCATATACAGATCAGTTTGTATTAATATAAATGAAATGAGTTTATTACTGTGTTATATACAGATTAGTTTGTATTAATATAAATGAAATGAGTTTATTACTGTGTCATATACAGATTAGTTTGTATTAATATAAATGAAATGAGTTTATTACTGTGTCATATACAGATTAGTTTGTATTAATATAAATGAATGAACTGAGTTTATCACTGTGTCATATACAGATAAGTTGGTATCAATATAAATGAATGGACTGAGTTTATTTCTGTGTTATATACAGATTAGTTTGTATTAATATAAATGAACTGAGTTTATTACTGTGTCATATACAGATTAGTTTGTATTAATATAAATGAACTGAGTTTATTACTGTGTCATATACAGATTAGTTTGTATTAATATAAATGAACTGAGTTTATAACTGTGTCATATACAGATCAGTTTGTATTAATATAAATGAAATGAGTTTATTACTGTGTCATATACAGATTAGTTTGTATTAATATAAATGAATGAATTGAGATTATTACTGTGTCATATACAGATTAGTTTGTATTAATATAAATGAAATGAGTTTATTACTGTGTCATATACAGATTAGTTTGTATTAATATAAATGAAATGAGTTTATTACTGTGTAATATACAGATTAGTTTGTATTAATATAAATGAACTGAGTTTATTACTGTGTCATATACAGATTAGTTTTTATTAATATAAATGAACTGAGTTTATTACTGTGTCATACACAGATTAGTTTGTATTAATATAAATGAACTGAGTTTATTACTGTGTCATATACAAATTAGTTTTTATTAATATAAATGAACTGAGTTTATTACTGTGTCATATACAGGTTAGTTTGTATTAATATAAATGAACTGAGTTTATTACTGTGTCATATACAATTTAGTTTTTATTAATATAAATGAAATGAGTTTATTACTGTGTCATACACAGATTAGTTTGTATTAATATAAATGAACTGAGTTTATAACTGTGTCATATACAGATTAGTTTTTATTAATATAAATGAACTGAGTTTATTACTGTGTCATATACAGATTAGTTTGTATTAATATAAATGAAATCAGTTTATTACTGTGTCATATACAGATTAGTTTGTATTAATATAAATGAACTCAGTTTATTACTGTGTCATATACAGATTAGTTTGTATTAATATAAATGACCTGAGTTTATTACTGTGTCATATACAGATTAGTTTGTATTAATATAAATGAACTGAGTTTATTACTGTGTTATATACAGATTAGTTTGTATTAATATAAATGAACTGAATTTATTACTGTGTCATACACAGATTAGTTTGTATTAATATAAATGAACTGAGTTTATTACTGTGTCATATACAGATCAGTTTGTATTAATATAAATGAACTCAGTTTATTACTGTGTCATACACAGATATGTTTGTATTAATATAAATGAACTCAGTTTATTACTGTGTCATATACAGATTAGTTTGTATTAATATAAATGAATGAACTGAGTTTATTACTGTGTCATATACAGATTAGTTTGTATTAATATAAATGAACTGAGTTTATAACTGTCATATACAGATTAGTTTTTATTAATATAAATGAACTCAGTTTATTACTGTGTCATATACAGATTAGTTTGTATTAATATAAATGAACTGAGTTTATTACTGTGTCATATACAGATTAGTTTTTATTAATATAAATGAACTGAATTTATTACTGTGTCATACACAGATTAGTTTGTATTAATATAAATGAACTGAGTTTATTACTGTGTCATATACAGATTAATTTGTATTAATATAAATGAAATGAGTTTATTACTGTGTTATATACAGATTAGTTTGTATCAATATAAATGAAATGAGTTTCTTACTGTGTCATATAAAGATCAGTTTGTATTAATATAAATGAACTGAGTTTATTACTGTGTCATATACAGATTAGTTTGTATTAATATAAATGAAATGAGTTCATTACTGTGTCATATACAGATTAGTTTGTATTAATATAAATGAACTGAGTTTATTACTGTGTCATATACAAATTAGTTTGTATTAATATAAATGAAATGAGTTCATTACTGTGTCATATACAGATTAGTTTGTATTAATATAAATGAACTGAGTTTATTACTGTGTCATACACAGATTAGTTTGTATTAATATAAATGAACTGAGTTTATTACTGTGTCATATACAAATTAGTTTTTATTAATATAAATGAACTGAGTTTATTACTGTGTCATATACAGGTTAGTTTGTATTAATATAAATGAACTGAGTTTATTACTGTGTCATATACAAATTAGTTTTTATTAATATAAATGAAATGAGTTTATTACTGTGTCATACACAGATTAGTTTGTATTAATATAAATGAACTGAGTTTATAACTGTGTCATATACAGATTAGTTTTTATTAATATAAATGAACTGAGTTTATTACTGTGTCATATACAGATTAGTTTGTATTAATATAAATGAAATCAGTTTATTACTGTGTCATATACAGATTAGTTTGTATTAATATAAATGAACTCAGTTTATTACTGTGTCATATACAGATTAGTTTGTATTAATATAAATGACCTGAGTTTATTACTGTGTCATACACAGATTAGTTTGTATTAATATAAATGAACTGAGTTTATTACTGTGTCATATACAGATCAGTTTGTATTAATATAAATGAACTCAGTTTATTACTGTGTCATACACAGATTAGTTTGTATTAATATAAATGAACTCAGTTTATTACTGTGTCATATACAGATTAGTTTGTATTAATATAAATGAACTCAGTTTATTACTGTGTCATATACAGATTAGTTTGTATTAATATAAATGAACTCAGTTCATTACTGTGTCATATACGGATTAGTTTGTATTAATATAAATGAACTGAGTTTATTACTGTGTTATACACAGATTAGTTTGTATTAATATAAATGAACTGAGTTTATAACTGTCATATACAGATTAGTTTTTATTAATATAAATGAACTCAGTTTATTACTGTGTCATATACAGATTAGTTTGTATTAATATAAATGAACTGAGTTTATTACTGTGTCATATACAGATTAGTTTGTATTAATATAAATGAACTGAATTTATTACTGTGTCATACACAGATTAGTTTGTATTAATATAAATGAACTGAGTTTATTACTGTGTCATACACAGATTAGTTTGTATAAAAATAAACGAACTAAGTTTATTACTGTATCATATACAGATTAGTTTGTATTAATATAAATGAATGAACTGAGTTTATTACTATGTCATATACATATTAGTTTGTATTAACATAAACGAACTGAGTTTATTACTGTGTTATATACAGATTAGTTTGTATTAATATAAATGAAATCAGTTTATTACTGTGTCATATACGGATTAGTTTGTATTAATATAAATGAAATCAGTTTATTACTGTGTCATATACAGATTAGTTTGTATTAATATAAATGAACTGAGTTTATCACTGTGTCATATACAGATTAGTTTGTATTAATATAAATGAATGAACTGAGTTTATTACTGTGTCATATACAGATTAGTTTGTATTAATATAAATGAAATCAGTTTATTACTGTGTCATATACGGATTAGTTTGTATTAATATAAATGAACTGAGTTTATTACTGTGTCATATACAGATTAGTTTGTATTAATATAAATGAACTGAGTTTATCACTGTGTCATATACAGATCAGTTTGTATTAATATAAATGAAATGAGTTTATTACTGTGTTATATACAGATTAGTTTGTATTAATATAAATGAAATGAGTTTATTACTGTGTCATATACAGATTAGTTTGTATTAATATAAATGAAATGAGTTTATTACTGTGTCATATACAGATTAGTTTGTATTAATATAAATGAATGAACTGAGTTTATCACTGTGTCATATACAGATAAGTTGGTATCAATATAAATGAATGGACTGAGTTTATTTCTGTGTTATATACAGATTAGTTTGTATTAATATAAATGAACTGAGTTTATTACTGTGTCATATACAGATTAGTTTGTATTAATATAAATGAACTGAGTTTATTACTGTGTCATATACAGATTAGTTTGTATTAATATAAATGAACTGAGTTTATAACTGTGTCATATACAGATCAGTTTGTATTAATATAAATGAAATGAGTTTATTACTGTGTCATATACAGATTAGTTTGTATTAATATAAATGAATGAATTGAGATTATTACTGTGTCATATACAGATTAGTTTGTATTAATATAAATGAAATGAGTTTATTACTGTGTCATATACAGATTAGTTTGTATTAATATAAATGAAATGAGTTTATTACTGTGTAATATACAGATTAGTTTGTATTAATATAAATGAACTGAGTTTATTACTGTGTCATATACAGATTAGTTTTTATTAATATAAATGAACTGAGTTTATTACTGTGTCATATACAGATTAGTTTGTATTAATATAAATGAAATCAGTTTATTACTGTGTCATATACAGATTAATTTGTATTAATATAAATGAAATGAGTTTATTACTGTGTTATATACAGATTAGTTTGTATCAATATAAATGAAATGAGTTTCTTACTGTGTCATATAAAGATCAGTTTGTATTAATATAAATGAACTGAGTTTATTACTGTGTCATATACAGATTAGTTTGTATTAATATAAATGAAATGAGTTCATTACTGTGTCATATACAGATTAGTTTGTATTAATATAAATGAACTGAGTTTATTACTGTGTCATATACAGATTAGTTTGTATTAATATAAATGAATGAACTGAGTTTATTACTGTGTCATATACAGATTAGTTTTTATTAATATAAACGAATTGAGTTTATTACTGTGTCATATACAGATTAGTTTGTATTAATATAAATGAAATGAGTTTATTATTGTGTCATATACAGATTAGTTTGTATTAATATAAATGAATGAACTGAGTTTATAACTGTCATATACAGATTAGTGTTTATTAATATAAATGAACTGAGTTTATTACTATGTCATATACAGATTAGTTTGTATTAATATAAATGAACTGAGTTTATTACTGTGTCATATACAGATTAGTTTGTATTAATATAAATGAACTGAGTTTATTACTGTGTCATATACAGATTAGTTTGTATTAATATAAATGAACTGAGTTTATTACTGTGTCATATACAGATTAGTTTTTAGTAATATAAATGAACTGAGTTTATTACTATGTCATATACAGATTAGTTTGTATTAATATAAATGAACTGAGTTTATTACTGTGTCATATACAGATTAGTTTTTATTAATATAAATGAACTGAGTTTATTACTGTGTCATACACAGATTAGTTTGTATTAATATAAATGAACTGAGTTTATAACTGTGTCATATACAGATTAGTATTTATTAATATAAATGAACTGAGTTTATTACTGTGTCATATACAGATTAGTTTGTATTAATATAAATGAAATCAGTTTATTACTGTGTCATATACACATTAGTTTGTATTAATATAAATGAACTCAGTTTATTACTGTGTCATATACAGATTAGTTTGTATTAATATAAATGAACTGAGTTTATTACTGTGTCATACACAGATTAGTTTGTATTAATATAAATGAACTGAGTTTATTACTGTATCATATACAGATCAGTTTGTATTCATATAAATGAACTCAGTTTATTACTGTGTCATACACAGCTTAGTTTGTATTAATATAAATGAACTCAGTTTATTACTGTGTCATATACAGATTAGTTTGTATTAATATAAATGAACTCAGTTTATTACTGTGTCATATACAGATTAGTTTGTATTAATATACATGAACTCAGTTCATTACTGTGTCATATACAGATTAGTTTGTATTAATATAAATGAACTGAGTTTATTACTGTGTCATATACAGATTAGTTTGTATTAATATAAATGAAATCAGTTTATTACTGTGTCATATACAGATTAGTTTGTATTAATATAAATGAAATCAGTTTATTACTGTGTCATATACAGATTAGTTTGTATTAATATAAATGAACTCAGTTTATTACTGTGTCATATACAGATTAGTTTGTATTAATATAAATGAACTCAGTTTATTACTGTGTCATATACAGATTAGTTTGTATTAATATAAATGAACTGAGTTTATTACTGTGTCATATACGATGTGTCATAAACGGACACCGTTTTAAAATAAGTCTACCCGTTGACCAGCTAGAAAGAAGAACGCACTAAGTCTAAAGGGACGTAGGAGGTTCGATGTCTAGAGAAATACAGGTGCTAAATCATGCTAAGTTCTCTTATAATAAAGGTGCATGATTGGTCTAACGGATACCGTTGCGGTTCATGGAATCGACAATGACGATTTCAAATCCTCTCCGTCTATTGTAGTAATTTACGAAATGATACTGTTGGAAAAATTATGAAGCCAAATGTTTTCTCTAAATATCAATGAAATAGCAAATAGCAGTTTAAATGTAAAATTTGTTGTTTTTCTCTTTTTGGCACAATTAAGTAAAAAGGAAGTTAAAATCTTTTCACATATATTTCATTGGTTTTATGTTCTTCTTAATATAAGTTGATTTTATTAAGACTATGTCATATGTATTAGCGTATCATGAAAAAATAAGCATTTTCTTCATTTTCTGTAAAAACAAATTGTATGTACGGCAAACATAATAAATTTTGTAAAATATTATCAAAATTGTTTCTCCGAACATTATTTTCTTCATAAAGTATTGGATTTTGTAAAATGTTGAATTTGCTTTCTAATTGTATTATGTCATTATATTTTCTGTAATCAAGTAGTCAATATAAACAAATTAATTCATAATTTTTGAAATATCAAAAATGTGTCTAATCCATGGTGAATTAAGTGATTTTTTGTGAATTTAGTTCTTTTATATTTTTGTACTTTTTTACATTTTATTTTATGGAAATAAATCAATTATTGTAAGCTGCTTCCTAATAATATGTATAGTTGCTAGTTACTGGACATTACTAAAAAATTTCATACTAAAACTTTTCTTGGCAATTATTATTAAGTAGTAATTTTGGTCTTAACATGTCCGTCCCCAGTCGTGGACCCCAGTTGCATGTCTGCCAGGCCTGAAACGATACGATTGGTGTTCATAAACTGATACCTAACAAAAATCAAAAGGTTTCATAAATATAACACAGGTACAAATGTGTTCGTCTATTTTAAAAATAGAAAGGTTAGCTGGAAAGAAGGCATTATGATTAAACGAATTAGAAGATTAGTGTATACCATCAAACATCCTAAATAGATTTTTAAATAACACTATAATAAACTTAAAAAGAGGTTTAAAGCGGGATCAAATCATCGTAGAGATGTGCCTATGAAGTTAATTCATTATTTATTTGAATTGTCGAAATGTTTTCCAGAACATAAACGCTCGAGCAAATGTAAAAGGCAGCCATCTTGAACGTTGGACATTAAATCTATAAAGACAAGATTATGATTTCTGCAGGAAATATTTTTTTTTAAGCGGGAGATGTTGTAGGGTGATAATAATGACCTAAGTTCGAAAGCGAATCTAAATAATATGTGTTGTATTTGTTATTTGTGTAATGTAAGAGCTAACCAAAATAGATGTAGTTTATTTTCAAACCTTGTGTTCGAGAGTATTTATTCTAGAAACGATTGATGTACGATATAAACCTCGGCATTTGGGGGTTATCACCCATGTATTCACCACTACGCTGAATTAACGATGAGTTAATTTCGCACACGTACGGGAACACCATTCATACTTTACTATGAGTTCATATTCCACCTGAATTTTATACAATAACAACATAAAAGATGTTGAAATTATAAATATTTTTATACAAAAAAAAAACAAATAAAAAATAAATAGACGATTTAATGTTATCTATTAATCTTGAAGCCCACGTACACCATTTTCTTGTCATAAAAAAGAGTTGTTTTTTTTTGTTTTCAGTGTTAAGTTAAGCAGATATAAAGTGGTCACGAGTTGTTGCACAAGTGAAAATTGTCTTTTCTTTTTATGAGTTTACAGTCATTCCAAGATACATCGGGGGAGGGAGGATATCGAAGCACTTACATACTTGCTCAGTGATAGCTGAGATGGGTTGGTCACATGTATCGAATGTCAGGGAACAGCTTACGCCATTCTGCAAGATACTTTATTTTGAATCAACCATTTGAACACGATCAGTAGGATCGAAGCGTAAAAGATACAGAGACCACGCCAGGTCTATTCTAAAGAAATGGTATATCTCATCACAGAACCTACAAAAACGTAACCCGCGATCGTGAGATATGGCAGGAGGCATGTCTAAGGGGTGTACGGTGCTTTTGCGGTGGTGTCGAAAAAAAGGAAAAAGTACTGGTATAAGCATGTAGTCAGTGACGTCACTCCCATCTGCGGGTTGAAAATCGTTCTCCTCAGGCAGCTGACAGTGCATCTGTGATGAAGAAAGTGTTTCTAGGTAAGACGCTCTCCGGTTCTGTTAAGCGACGTTATCGTCAAATTTCTATGGACGACAACTACTACTACTACTACTACTACTACTACTACTACAGACTGAAACCATTGCAATAAAATCGTCGAGTAAATTGATCCTTCCCCCCAAAGTGCAGTCCTGTACCTAATGTCGAAGTCCTGAGAAATGAAAATTGTCTCAATAATTTTGCTCCCTGCTCATTGATACGAACTCCCTAAATCTCATGTCATTTTTTTATTTCTTCGAATCTTTAAGATTTGAGTGATTTTTCCCCATTCTTCTTGTTATAGATGCCCTTCACTCGCGGTGTTTACCAAACAAATCCACTTAACCGAAAAGAAGTCATGTGATAATCATGAAATTTCCACTCATATTTTGTAAACATGCAATATATTGACCCAGTGATTCCTCTTTTCATTCAAAGTTGTCAGTCTATGCAACAAAAAAGAAATATACTTTGACTGGATTTATATCATTCAACCCTTTCTGCTACGAAAAGATGATATATTGGCTCAAAATGTTATTAGCCATTAACTGCAAGACACGGTAAAAAAACTCTTTACACTGCAATCAACGGATAAACCTGCGGCGCGTGTCATGTTAGAATGAAGAGTATGAAGTATTCAAGAACCGGCAATAAATGTTTGAAAATGACAAAATAGAAATCAGATTCTGAGATCAAAAATCTTTATAAACAATGTATTACAACCTAGATTTTGTTCATTAAAATAAATATCTTAGGTGAATTTCAAAATCTCAGTAAAACATAAAACGTTCTATTAATTCTAATTATATAATTCAAACGGAAATAAAGAAAGAAAGAAACGGGGTTTTAGCAAAAGTAGAATTTTTAGTTTATCATTTGGGGTTGCCTTTACTGTCAAAGATCCAGCCAATCGATAATAGACCAGTCCTGGCAGCATATACATTTTTCATATATTTATGATATTCTTACGTAGTCTTTGTTATATATAAAAAATTAAAAAATAATTACATGTCCTATAAAAAAGGGCGACTTAATGCAATGTTCTTTGCCGCTTAGGAAGTGGAAAAATACTAAGAAAACAGCTATGTTTCTATCGCCAGTAAAAAGAATAACAAAGACTACGTAACATCATGGCGATAAAAAAATCGTACATATTTCGACAAGGTGTTCGTGGTATTATGGTAAAATGTCAAACTGCAAACAGTAATATCGTAGGTTCGATCCTTGCCCAGGTTAGCCATGCTTATGACGACTGATAGCCAGAAACACGTATTCATGGATTCCTTTTATATGTACGTAAAAATTAAATATGATATTCTTATATACTTATATTACTTATATACTTGGAACCCGAATAAACCCATTCTAAACCTCTGTAAAATATTACCCCTGAGAATAGTCACTTTAAATAGGAGACGAACTTCTTTCTAGAAAAGATGATTCCTAATTCAAATAATCGTTCCCAATTGAGATATACTTTTATGCCACAATTTCATCTTGAGGTTATACTCTTTACTTCCATCCTTTGATGTCAGATGGAATTTGAAAAGAACTAAAAGATTTTGGGGTTAGATAATTAAACATAGAGAATAATATCTATGTAAGTTGTAAGACGAAAAACGAACGGGTCATGAACAGGTATGTAGATGGTCACTATTGGAAGAATTATAATTTTTTGTATTGCTAACTAAACTAGAGAAATTAATTTCTTACTAGAATTGTTCAATATTATCAAATACAAACTCTATAGATTGTGTTAAGAATAGTCAACACAAATAATAATTGTTGTTAATTTTTAACAGCACAGCGTTGTCTCTGATTTGGGTATGCCCTTTTATTCCAACTAGTCAGGTGTATTATCACGATTGCGCACCGGAATCGAACACCTATCGATTCCGGACAGGACGCATACACAATGAACACCATTACGGACTACATGTGATGCCATGATGACAATCACCCGATCATATGTGCAGCGGTGACCAATCAGCTGTACCACACCTTGATCAGGTGCTCCAAAACCTGAGTGTGTATGATCTTAAAATCTTTGTTTTCAATTGCACTTTCAGCGTCACCGAGCTTGACTTTTTATGATATAATATTTCGAAGGAAGGAATCAAACCAATTACTACTAATCTTTTTTAGCCGTAACAATTATCCTCCTCCGAATGATTCAAAACTTAGATACGATTTCTTAGTATGGTCAATTTAGTCATTATATCTCTCACCTGATACGGAATATATTCGCTCGAATCCTAATTCAAAACTATTAAAGCTATAAAGATAAGAATCTGTTACTTTTTAATGTTAAAAAGGCTGTAAGAAATAAAGGTTTATTTAACTCTCCTGTCGCCACAATGAAGTTACAATGAAGGTTCAAACTTCAGAAGGAACTCCTGTTCAAACAACACCATAATTAGCACTAACAAATTCCTTTCTTTCGGCTGTCAAAAATTTGATTCACCATCCGCTTTTAACCAGTCTTTTTTTAGTTTGTTGGGATCTACATATGTAAAACAACTGCACAGAATCCTGAAAAGAGCTCTCGGTTGGAGTCTGTAAATAGCGGGTGATCGTATGGCATTTAGAAGAATGCCCCATCCCCAGAGAATGAATGAAAAGAAAAGTAAATTAGTAACTCACGCATGCAAATTCGTTCCAACTATAGAAATCTGCCATTATAAAGACGAGTCATTTTATCTCTGGAAAACGGTTGTCTTACACGCAAAGAATCTAATACGCTTTGAAGCTGTTAAGTGTTCGTTTTCCTATCTACTGCTACAAAGGCATCATAAAGCATAACAGTTGTAGATTTTCCAGATTCAAATGTTAAGACCTACCAGCTGGTCAAAGATATTTTGAATTACGCAAGTTCACTAGACCAACTCGACAATCGACTAAATCCCATCTATTCACTGTGGAGGTCCCCAGATGCCGGAGAGCTTTCTACTCAAATAGCTTCTTTCCTCGTGCTGCTGGCCTCTGGAACTCCCTCCCTTCCCCCTGTTTCCCTGACGGTACTGACATGCAGAAATTTAAAACTAATGTGAACAGACATCTCGCTGCGCAGATCCCAATTTAGGTTGACCCCCCCCCCCAACCTTCTCCATTTTCTTTCTTCTCAGTAGCCCCTTACGTCTACAGTGGCGGCCTGCCTTGTCTGGGGTGAACTACGTAAAAAAAAATGTACCGCCTTGCACCAGATGATAGATAAAAAACTGGTTACAATTTGTTTCTTTTCAAAAGGATTCTCATAAAAATATCTTACTTTCAATCGTGAATGAAATAGCTGTGTTGCTAACGGTATTGCATTTGAAACATTACATAAAAGGAGGAGATACGCTTCTGTTAACAGACCACGAATATATTTGCATTAGTTTTAAAAGCTATTGATATTTGAAGTCAGATAGAGAGAAATTCTATTTTAGCTGTGAATATATATTACCGACATGTCTCATATAAAAGTACACGGACATCTTATATCGTACTGCTTGTCTATATCTGCAAAAGACGTTGTGTGACTGTTTGACTTTCAACCTCGTGCCATACATGCAGAAAATCAAGTTACGTCATTATTATAAAAAACACATGAAAGCTCCTACCTTGGTCGCTGCATTTTTTCCTTGTACGCGCTCTTTCTGTGATCCTTTCTGACCAAGGGAACGCCGCCTGCAAAAAAGTTATTTCGTGCCTCGAAAAAGGACGAAGTCAAGACAGAACTGTTGAAGACAGAGGAGGTTTATTTGACTTGCTTTTTGTTCCAAATCACTGACCATTTGAGTGGAGAGGGTAAGACATAGAGAAAGATCGATAATAACTGTTTAATCATATCTTCTCAGCGCATTTTTAGTAAAACTACATGTTCAAACTTCTAGTGCTTCCAAAGAACTGACGACTTCTCTCTCTCTCTCTCTCTCTCTCTCTCTCTCTCTCTCTTTGATCCATGTGACGTCATATCCGTTTTTATAAATTCCCACAACCAAGTAAAACTAACCTTGAGTTAAGCAAGTTGACCCCGGCTGAACTTTTATTTCCTGTTATTTTCAACTAACCAATTTATATATTAGTGGATCTATTCGCCCAATATTTAAAAAGAGATACTGAAATACCGACGAGGAAATTAAACATTTCGAGGGCCCATTAAACCTTATACAGATGAAAATCGTGTTGCATTATATGATTTATCACTACAGTTTCCATAATTCTTCGTATCGTAAACGCTTAGAATGAATGCATTTGATTATTCGGACTACTGTTCTCATCCTTAGTGTTATTCTCACAGCGTTTCGGACGACGGTCCGCAAGCATCCGTGGCGTGACGGATGAAATACTAAGTAAAAATCAGTTCTTTGTGACACACTTCTGTGGGTTGAAAGTTCAATTCTCAGTGCAGGCAATACTAAGAATACAATTGCCAATTACTCAAGACTTCTCTCCGGTCATGGCTGGCGAAACGAGAGCATGCTACCCCACTTAGTCCAGTCAATCTAGCTGATTTTTTCGCTTAACCTCAAACAAATTGCTAACAAAGGTTTTTAACTTGGATATTGGGCATGAATAACCTCTCTTTCAGATTAAAAAAAGTTTACCAAAATTAGCCTTCCGAAAAAGGGCCAACGGGCGCTATCTTTAAAGATTGCCGCCGATTCTAGCCTCACCTCTCTCAACTCAATTTCTGTTAATGCATCTTCAAAAATATCAAATGTAGCAATGTGAAATTGGATAAAACCAACAGTTTTCATAAAGTTAAATATAATTATAACTTATTATGCCTTATTTTTGTCTCTTTTAATGTATTACTGCAGGAGCTTAATATTCTGTCATATTCTAATTTCAGGTGTGCCAAAGTGAAGTACCGATAATTATGGATGCTGTCAAGTGTGTTATTTGCAACAATGAACTGTCCAGTAACGAAGAAACATTCATCGTCAGCCAGAAGGGCATCGATTCCATTAACAGAGCATCTGAACAACGTGGAAAGAAGATCATATTTCAGATTGGTCAACGTCTTCACAAGAAATGCAAAGTGTTGGATCAACTCCAAATACATAGAAATTGACCCATGATGAAATGCTATCCCGTGAAAGCCGCTCTTTATGTGTGTTTAACTTTAAGGAACATTGTTTTTTGTGGTTCTGGAGCATAACCTGATAGAAAGAAAAGAGGTGTTGATGTTTCCCATGTAGAAACTATTAAGTTTAAAGACAGTGTTAAAAGTTTGTGAGAAAGTCTGAAAAAATGATGGCTGGGCATCCACTGTTAAAGATAGTATAGGTTATGTAACTGACCTTGTTTCAAAAGAAGCACGTTATCACAGAACATGCTTTGCAAACTTTGATTCCAATAAAAACATTCCTAAGGCATTTTCTTCTGCTGATTCTTCTAAGAAACAAAATCTTGGTAGACCAGAGGATTCAGAGAGAAAGCAGGCATTTGTGGAAGTTGCTAAATATTTGCAGCAAAATGACGAGGAGCAACTCACCATTATCGATCTTGTTAAAAAAATGGAGGAAATTCTCGATGACACTGGCCTTGAACCATACAGTCTCTCATAGATAAAATCTCGATTGTTAGAACATTTCAAAGACAAAATCATTGTGACTGAAATTAATGAGAAACATAATGTTGTTACATTCTTAAGTACAGCAAAATGTATTCTCCATGAATTCTATGCACAGAGCCGCTCAACAGACAATTCAGAATCAGAGGCCATTAGAATGATAGAGACGGCAGCCAAGCTTATCAAGAATGACATTAAAGGTATCCAGACAAGTTCAGAATATTACCCATCTATGAATGATCTTGAACAGGGTGCGATTCTTGAATATGTTCCTAGAACATTGTTGATCTTTCTCTGAAAGATATTTGCAGGCAAAGACAATGATTTGAAACTTGAATCAGTTGGTCAAGCGATAATGCAGGCTGCTAGACACAGAGTTCTTATTGCATCTTTGCAGTTTGGTTCAGCAGTGGAAATGCATGACAAATTTGGATCCAGTTTCTTAATTGATACTCTAAATAAGAATGGCTTCTCTTCATCTTACTCAGAAGTCCAGAAATTCGAAAGAAGTGTTGCTCTTGTTCATGGCGCTGAAACTCTCTACCATGTTGAAACTAACTTTGTACAGTTAGTAGCTGATAATGTTGACCATAATGTAAGGAGTATTGATGGATTCAACACATTCCACGGTATGGGCATCATAGCATCTTTTACGCCCGGGAAAGTTAAGGCAAAACCAGTTCCAATGATTCAGGTCCTTTCAGAAGATATAATAAGGGTTGGAAGGATCAACATGAAGTACCTAGATTCACAGCATACCAACAAACCACCAAAGACATTTAAAGAGCTCCAACCCAAGAAAGTTGTCGATTCCACTGCTAATGTTAACATCCTTTGGGAGGTTTCACTAATTTCACATTCGTCCAGACCTTTTGCAGTCAGTGCACAAAGGAATATATCCTGGGAAATCAGCCACAGTTTTTTGCCAATGATCGACATGGACCCTGGTAACCCAACATGTGTGTAATCAACGTTATGTAACATTAGTGATTTAGCCAGGGAAAAACAACATTACACTAATTCTAACATTCAATCA
This sequence comes from Sepiola atlantica, assembly GCA_963556195.1. Taxonomy (NCBI): domain Eukaryota; kingdom Metazoa; phylum Mollusca; class Cephalopoda; order Sepiida; family Sepiolidae; genus Sepiola; species Sepiola atlantica. Next base: position 65,643,855 of record OY744522.1, read on the forward strand.
ACCACTTTGGTACAAAGCAATGATGATAGTCGAGTCACAGCCTTGTTCCAGTCCTCTGAAATCATTTGTCTTGCGACTTAATGGGTTCCATACACAGATGAGCGTTCTGGGGTTAATTGGTCATTTGATGACAGGTTCTGGATTGCAAAAACTTTTTGAACTTGTGTATGCTGAAAACACAGTCAAGCACATGCTAAGTGGCAAAGCAATTGCAAGAGCCATTCGTGCTCACTTCTTAGTTGATGCTGCTCTGACTGCTATTTTGTTAGCGAAAGCCTATGATTTGCCAGTTTCACATGTCACTGAGGATGATTAACCAAACACTGATGCAGAAGAGTTATTTCCCAAAAATGAAAAACTGAAGGAAGCTCATGGGCTATTGAAAGGTCTCCTTGATGGGACTGATACATTGAATAATGTTCTGTCATCAGAATCTATGACCAGGATTACCCAGAGAATAAATTATGTGAAGGATGCGATGGTTGACCAGCGAACATCAAAATTGTGGATTCAATACCTTGATATGGTGAAGATCCTGCAATTTGTTATCATAGCAGAGCGCACCGGGAACTGAGAATTGCACCTTTACGCTGTAAGGAAAATGCTGCCAATATTCGCTGCAGCAGGACACATCCTATATACAAAGTCGGCCTACTTGTACTTGCAGCAAATGGAGAGGGCTGCTGAAACGCCATCCTGAAGTGTACCAGAAATTTTCTGAAAGATTCCATGTGATTAGACGGAGTGATCGCTACTGGACTGGCTTGTCGACGGCTCTGGTTATTGAGCAGGTGTTAATGAGAAGCATGAAGACGTCTGGGGGGCTTACTCATGACAGAGGAATGGACGAAATTCAACGATTGGTTTGGACGCTATCACTGCCAGCGTGCGCTGAAATCAGGTTTACAATGCAAGAACTAGCAAGCATTCGTTATGACACTAGTGATCAGCACCAGATGGCTACTTCAGCAAGAACAGAGCGAGATGTGAGGGATACATGGAAGCTTTTTGCGTTTCTCCAGGCATATGACCCTTTCACGGAAGATCCGTTCATTCACGCAGATATGTCACAACTAGATATGGAAAAGTATGCAGTTTCTTTGATGGGTATGAATGTGGTCCATTTGTTAAAAACGCGACTCACCGACACCGAGCAGGGTCTCTGTTGGTGTTAATGTGTCACTGACCCCTTTTTAATGTTTTCCTAGCTAATCAGGAAAACAAACAATTGTTCATCAACTTGCTGGGAAAGAGTTTGGAGGAAGCAGGTTGTAAAGTAGTCCATGCATCTGGAGACGCTGACGTATTGATTGTGAAGACTGCTCTAGAACTGACACAGACAGGAGAAACCATTTTGATAGCAGATGACACTGACCTATTGGTCCTTCTATATTATCATGCCAATAGAGATGATGGTTACATCTTCTTCACGCCACAACCAAAGGAAGTGTGAAAGTCTGGAACATCAAAGAGATGAGGAATTCTTTGGGAGATGTGGTCTGTTTCAACATTCTTTTCATCCATGCACTATTAGGTTGTGATTCTACATCCAGTGTTTATGGAATTGAAAAGGCAGCATCCCTTCGAAAGGTGATGAACAATAGAAACTTCCTTAAACTGGTAGACGTATTTGGCAAGAATAGCAGTGCAAGAAAAAGTTATTGAAGCTGGAGAGAAGGCTTTAGTTTGCCTGTACAATGGTAATGATGGGGAAAATATCAATCATCTCCGACTGAGGCGCTTTAAGGAAAAGGTTGCAAAAAGCTCAAAGTATGTTGAGGCGAAATCATTGCCACCAACAAGAGCAGCTACGAAATTCCACAGCCTTCGAGTTTACTTCTAAATTCAGGAATGGAAATGTAGAAACCAGCCCAAACCTGACGAGTGGGGATAGAAACTTTCAGATGGTAAATTAAAACCAATCAAGACTGACTTGCCAGCTGGTCTTTTTTGGCTATAATTAGGTGCAACTGTATTTCAGGATGTACTACAGCAAGATACAGTTGCAGGAAACATGGCATTGACTGTTCAAACTTGTGTGGTAATTGCAAAGGCATTCACTGCAACAACTCACCACATCCAGATCTTGATGATGAAGTTACCTTTGACTAGTTCTTGACAAGAAATGTTCTTTAGTCCGTTCATGAACTTGTTCTGTGGTGGTTATGCAAGAGCCTTGCCCCAGCATTCGACAAACTGACCATTCCTTTAATTGTACTTATTTTGTACCTATTTTTTATTAAATGTAAGGAATTAATGTGACAGGTGTTGCTTTGAAAAATGCTACTTAGTCTGTTTTTGTACCTTTTATATTCATATGTGTACAAGAAATTTTAATAAAAAAACATGAAAACAATGGCAAGCGCTTGTCATTTTACTGGTGTTAGTTTATTATTAAGCTATATGCTTAATAATAAACTAACACCAGTAAAATGACAAGCGCTTGCCATTGTTTTCATGTTTTTTTTTAATTTCTTGTACAAATATGAATATAAAAGGTACAAAAACAGACTAAGTAGCCTATCATTATAATTTAAAACACCAAGAAAATGTCAAGCTCGTTTGGAGTGTGCCCTGTGTGGGTTTTCATGCAATTTCTTTTTCTAATTCAATAAAGGTTTTTTGTCAGGAAAAACGTTTATTTTTGTCAGTAATTGTCAGGAATAATGGATATACTTGTCAGGAAATGTCAGGAATTTTATGTGTCAAAATTTTAATATTGTTAAGTTGGATTTTAAAGATGGCGCCCGTTGACCATTTTCCGCAAGGCTAATTTTGGTAAACTTTGTTTTATCTGAAAGAGAGGTTATTCATGCCCAATATCCAAGTTAAAAACCTTTGTTAGCAATTTGTTTGAGGTTCAGCCACATTTTGACTGTACTTAGATTAAATAAAGGATTCTGTTCGAAATTCCGTAAAGATTCCCGAGTTCGACAGAAAGATCCCCGAGTTCGACAAGATACACCTAGAGAAGTTTGGAGGTTACATCGGCTGAAACGTTGTGAGAAGAACACTCAAGATGAGAACATCAGTCCGAAATATCCAAATAATACAAATTACTAACCCTCATCTAAAAAATTCAGAAACATAGATGTAATGCCACTTCCATAGATATCTGCATTATTGCGCTAGGTAACAGTGGACTAAAATGAACAAATAAATTAAGGGATTCAACCCAAAAATGTCAACATTGCCAGGAAGCAATAGTTACCAAACATACAAAGATTGAAGTGCATCCTTTCGAATTACTTAGAATCGTTTTAAACCCTGCATGTGTGACAGGACCAATAGAACCGAGAGAGATCGTGCGCTTTAAAGTGCATTAGCATGCATCTTGGCGATGAGGTTGGGCCCTACGTAGAATTGAGGTAGAGAATTGAGACTAGTATATATCTCCAAGGAACCAGCTATAGAAAACAAACGGGGAGGTTGGCGCCAAAAAGCCTGGGAAGGTTTCTTGAGTTGTCATTGCAATTATCCCCACACAATGGGAAAACATTTACCAGAGAGGTGGAATATTGATAACAGCTTAATCGTTAAATTCTTAAAGAAACATCAACAAGAAAAACCCCGTGTAAAGTTGGATGGGCAAAAAGGGCGGCCAGAGATAGCCCTCTAAGCTGTCATCATTAATTAGGGCGAGAGTCTCCTTTCTCCAGCGGGGTGCGGATAATTGCTTTCTATCTAGATAATATCTAAAAAGCCTAAGCGATGATGAAGGGAAAGAGAGTGGGTCCGTACCGCCTCTCCCCGAACCACCAAAAGAGGGAGAGGGGCCAGAGAAGAGGGACAGTTGAGAAAGAAAGGGTATGAGTTATACGTTTTTCGGTTTTGTTGCAGAACGAGATCAGTCACACAGACAGTTAGATTTGGGTTCGCGGCCTGGACGGTCGTGTTAGCCGGAGTTCAGACTCGGGCGGCCACCTAGCGGGAATGTCGCGCGAAAGGCTTCCCGTTTGGATGACGTTGCCCATAGTATCCCCCCACCGTTCAGTAGACAAGTTACAACTTACTTAAGGACTTGCAATCGTAAATGGGCTCTCGCGCACAGAGAGAGAGAGACGACGAACTAGTTTAGTAAACAAAGACATTATCGAAGGGTAGACTTAATTCGACGTTTTAAAAACAGTTGTTTATCTTGTTAATAATTAATTGATACAAAAAGACACCGCTGAGTTGTTTAAATTATTCCTATTGTCGAATTGTTCTGCTGTGTAACTTTGCCTTCACAGAATCACGAAATCATCATCATCCGACCCGGAGGAGATTCGACACATCTTTGTTTTTTACAGCCACTATTGACGATCATCGACCCAAAGAGAGTGTTCACAGTCGGGCAAGGTTTCTGCGCAGAGAACCAGACGTGTGAGCACGGAGATAGTAGTGGACCACCTATGTTACAAGTGGTTCAGTAACACCGGATCAGAGTGAGGTATCTGTTCTACTCGGCACAGCGACCGGGATATCAAACACCTGTGCGTGAGTGGCCGACAACGATACCCACGGGGGAAAGAAGCGTGTGGGGTCCTGTGTTACATTTGGTTTCGTGATGCAGGATCGAGTGGGGTCCTATGTTACACATGTATACATACAGAATCGAACACATATGTACTTCTTGCTCGACCGTTATATTCTGACCGTGATAAAAGTATCAGCTGGATAGGTCTGTTAGAAATAACAGCAGAAAAGTTTATATCACCTTTGTTAATAGATAGATATCAAGGTTAGGAATGTTTTTACACATTGTGACCGATAGAGATTTGAGTCTGATCAGAACTATCGAAAATCATAGGTTTCAATAGGCTAAGAACAGCATATCATTCTCAGACGATTATTTGAGCGTTCACACAAATCTTTTTGAATGGTAATAATTGCAAGGAAGAAATGTCGGTTTACAACTTTATAAAATTAACTTCTAAGTTTATATATTTACTGACCAACTGCGTGAGCAAAAACACACAAGCCATGGCCCTAAAACAAATTTTTAAAAGCAATTACATTTTTCGTGCAAAAAAAACGGCTCCAGGTGAGAATTTGACTAAAGAGTAAATATAAGTTGCTGTTTATTACGTCTGCCGGTAAAAAGCATTTCCTCGTAAAAAAGAAAAACATTACTCATTGATCCGGTAGCCTAGTATAAAAAAAAACAGAATTTCAAGCTTCTCGGACAGATAGAAGAGAAGACAGAGGGACAGAAGGTCGACACGCTACTTCGCCCTGCTTTTCCTTGCCTCTATGGTAAGAGGAGATAAAATTGACAACTCTCAACTTACCCACACAAATATTCACACACTGACAAAGGCAGAGTACACACAACGTCTACACTGCTTATTGAAGTTACACACAAGTTCACACCGTTACTCCCACATTAAATGAAACAAAGGCAAGCTTATATACTCACACTGTCTACAGGGTCTACTGAACACACACATGCACACACAGACAGAAAGCAAACAAATATATACACATTCTTAAATAGGCTAATTCAGTTTTCTCATTACGAAAATTCTACAAATAGGGACACTTAACTTTTAAAACACAGACACGAACTGGTAAAAGTAAAATACAAAAATGTTATCACAGCAGAATTAAACGTATCCTCTCTAATAAAATCTAGTAACTGAGGAGTTTGTTCCGTCATCCTTTATAAAGTTTAGGTTATGTATTTGTTATTGTTTTTACTAGAGATAGTAACAGCGTTTGTATTTTTCCACTTCCTAAGCGGTAAAGAGTCATGCAGAAGATTGCATTAGGTCGCCCTTAACAGGACGTATCACATATATATATATATATATATATATATATATATATATATATATATAATTTTTTTACATACATAAAAGTAATCCTTTTTTATATGTTCAAACTAATTAACCGATCATTATGAATTTCGGAACACTGTTACTAGGCGTAAGGGGGTCAGATGTGGGGTATATTTAGTTTAATTTAGTTTTATGCAAAGAGGGTAAAAAGGGGTGGTAACCTAACGTGAAAATTCAGATATCTCCGATTTTTAAAAATTTTAACAATGGGTAGAAAGAGAAAGAGAGAGAGGGGATGGTTGGCGTTGTCCGGGAGCAATAACTTCAATGTATTTCATTATAATGTTGTATACTAGACAAAGAACTGGGCGTTGACCGGGAGCAATAATAGTAATAATACAGTATTACATTTGATAAGTGATATATGTTAATTCAAAAGTACTTAACACCAGATATGGAGCATAGGCCGCATTTTCCAGGAGCAATAACTTCAATCTTTTTCATTTTAGTGTTATATACTTGACAAGAAACCCGGAGTTGCCCGGCAGCAATGATAGTAATAATACAGTATTACATTTAGTAAGTGGTACATGTTCATCCAAAAGTGGTCAATGCTCTAGATAGAGCAGGTATTCGTTATAATCCATTATTACAATTAGTAAGTGTTACATGCTGAATCTAAAAGAGCTCATTAACCTGGATAGAACAGGTGTGTTTAATAATATAGTATTACACTTGGTAAGTGGTATATGTCAAATTCAAAAGTGGTCAATACCAAAGATAGAGCAGGTTTGTGTAATAATACAGTATTACATTTGGTACGTGGTAAATGCTGAATCTGAATGTTCTCAATACCTTAGATAGAGCAGGTGTGTGAAATAAATAAAAAAAAGTATTATACTTAGCAAGTGGTATATGCTGAATCGGAAGTGATCAATATCCTTGATAGAGCAGGTGTGTATAATAATACAGTAGTACGTTTTGTAAATGGTATATGCTTAATGGAGAAGGGGAAGAAAGAAACTCGGTGTTGTTCAGGAATGCATTAAAATAAATATAAGTTTAATTATTTTATTAAGGGGGGAATTCGCCGTTGCCCGTGAATATATTAAAAGATTTCATTATATTATTATGGAGGAGGGTGGAAGATCAAAATCTCGGCATTGCCCGGGAATATATTAAAACAAATATAGATTTTATTATATTATTAAGGGAAGAGGGAGGAAACAACACACTTGGCGTTGCCCGTGAATACATTAAAACAAATATGATTCAGTACATTATAAAGAGAGAGAGGGGGGTGCAAGAAAGTTTTAAACTGAAAGCTAAGGCCAATTTATTACATCTTTATTAATCATTTCAATGCACTAAAACAAGAGAGAGGAATGGGCAGGGGGAAGGTGAAAAGGTGGGAGGGGGATATAGAGAAATAGAGAGGGAGGGGGATATAGAGAAATAGAGAGGGAGGGGGATAGAAAGAGGTAGAGAGAGACGTTTTGAAATAAAAATGTTACACACATTTTTTAACTTCTATTTTGTTTATGGCCCCGGAAAACGCCAGGTGGCCTTGCTAGTTTGCAATAATGTTGAAAATGAACAAAAATGTACGTTATGAATGAAAGAGAAACAAACATGGCTAGAAGAATAAAACTCAGTTATATATTTACAATTTTACATAGTATGAAATATATTGTGTACTCTCAGCACTCAATCTATTTTCTATGAGATAATATTTTATTCAAATAAATAATGACTTTATTTCGAATATTTTACTTACGCCCGTACTCGTAAACTATTTGAATGATGTATGGTTTATCCATAACCACCTTGAGTGTATTAAATTAAGATAAATACTGGACGGCGCTTCAGAATAGAGTCGCATCGTTTTAGGCGATTATAATGCTATAGCTTTTTTAATGCCAATTATTGTCGCTTAACAAATTTTACGCACAATTAAACATTTAAACATATTATTTATATTCATGGAATGGCAGGGGTTACTTTAATATTTTATTTAACACAAACTAGTTTTAATAGAAAATTAGAAAATTAAGAAATTAAAAATTAAAATTAACTCATAAGTAAAAACTTGTAAAATTACCGCATTTTATTTACACTGTGGATAACCATAAATACAAACAACTCAAGATTCTTGAACACTATGTTGATGAACCGTTCATCTGTTGGAGCCAGCTTCCCTGTGGAAAGAGCACACACTGGCTGTGTAGGGTTAGATCTCTCTCTCTCTCTCTCTCTCTATCTATCTATCTATCTATCTCTCTCTCTCTCTCTCTCTCTCTCTCTTTTCATGTGGAACTCGTATCGTGAGACTGCTCGGTAATGATCAGATCTTACCAGTACTACATCAACCGAAATATTGTACTCTTTCACAAATAAGATTATCGTGTCCAGTCTCCGCCTTATGAGCATCTCGCTTGCAGCTTTGGTACTATACCGAGACTTTCCGATTAGGGCATCGGTCACCCAATGGTACACACAAAGGAAGTATTGTTTTATGGTGTAACACATTGGCCTTCATTTAAGGGTTCATCTTTTTAGCACAGCATCCAGTTCTGCTACGTTTTTATGTTGGGTATCCTTTGTTTGTTGCACCAGTGCGCATCCTCGATGATGGCTCCATCGGCGTCAAGCGACACGTCCACAGTAAGTGGGGCTTGCGTCAATTAACACTAGTTTCTTCGTGTCCACGCACCACTTTCCTTGGACGGGTATTGGCGTATCCGGAAAAGTGTGTCTGCTATCATACACTCCATATGAGCGTCGCTAACCTTGTCATCCCAACCCTGCGTAACAGTTGAGTGCGACATTTGATAAAGCCTGTCGCCACTCGACGCCATCCACACACAAGAATTTTGACACATATAGAGAATATACATCTTCTTGTCATGGTATTAGGATCGTCAACAGTACTGCTTCCTCGCCGCCATAGTTGTCGATCATGCCTTTCCCTAACTTCTAATCTCAGCCCTCTTGCACCGTTTTGCAGTTTCTCCTAATTCTTACTAGTGAGTCCGTACAAGTCCTGATGCTTCCTCACGAATTCTACCAACTCCACATCCTCGTTAATATATGTCATCGATATATGCCGACGTTGCTCTTCTTATCTTTTAATCCTGGGCTAATACCGCCTCGAGCACAGCTCGCATTACCAGAGTCACTACATTCAAGAGAAACTCGAACCCGAACCCTAATCCTAACCCTAACCCTAACCTGGTTAGACAATATCTTTGTCATTTGAATATTAATGTCTGGTACGGCTAGAGTGATCTCTCAACATGAATCTGTAGGTATAAATGGATAAATTTGCTTCCTGCGGTCTCTATTCTCGCATTTTCTCTACATAGACATCTGCATCACCAGTAAATTCATGAACATAGGCATTTAACCCACGATATTGGTGTGCAGTACGGCCATCAGTGGTATCAGTTCTTTGGGTGAGACAAACACTTCCTTATTATATTTCAGCAACCAACCGTTGTTTATCCAGGTCTGCAAGTCGCGTTCATAATCCTCCCTTAATTCATTAGATATTGGATATTCGGAAATCCTAGTTTTAAGCTTCATTGTGCATAACCTGCTGACCATGCTGTAACCCACAGTCCCTTTCCGCTCGTCGGATTTTGCAACAAAATCATATTCGTTAATACGATGCGCTGCATTCCACACTTCCAGACTGCATGATGCGAACGTTTCCGAGTGTCGTAATGGCGTTGATGCCAAGTAACATATCAAATTCAAAAGGTTTCCTTTGCATAACCAACACGTTGACTGTGACAACGTTACCAGTCCTTGTACGAATCCTAATCATGCCATTTCCGCAGCATATCTGTAGTCACCACCATCTTCTGCTTTGACCAAGACTGACATAGCTTGACGCTCAAAATGGAACGTGAGCACCTAGCGAGCATGGAGTATCATCAACATATCCGGTAATGATAGAGCGCCGATTTCACATTCTGACTAAAGAATAGATTGGCGCTGATATCTCTTCCCCAACTTTATTTCTCCTATAATCTCTGACCAGATGACCGGTCTTGTTGCACCAATAACGGCGTTGACGGATGGTCTGCCTCTTTGTACGCAGTCTCTCACGAAATGATTATGGGCATTGCGTTTATAACACTTATAATCAGATCAGCCCCTGGTGATTGAGTGATTCGAGCAGGCTGTGTCGCAGCCACGATTGATTCCCCCACTTAAACATTATCTTTCATCAACGCTCGAGCCCGCGCTAACAGCTCTTCTAACGTCAAATCATCCACCCTGGAGGAGGACCGCATAAGCCTTTTCACAGGGAGAGGAAGTCCTCGCACAAACATGCACACCATCACATGATGTGGTATTCCTCAAAATAGGCCTGACAGCTACTACAAATCAACCAAAAACATATCTACGGTTTCAATAAGACGAAATATACGTACCTCGAACTTCTAATATGTCATAAATCTGACATTAGAAAAGGCAATAAATAGTTCTTCTTTAATTCGCGCATGATCAAGCCGCTTCATTCTAGATAAGTTACATACTAATTCCAATTTCTAAATCCATTCAACGACTGCTCTAGTCCCATTAAACTTAGGAGTAATCTTTAAGTCGAAACGGCTGTCCATTATAGGCGGAAATAGCTTGCAACCTGACCGTAAGAAAAAGGTCACAGAGGTAATCCAAACTTCAACCAGAGTTTTGGCATCATCACTGTTTCTCTCTGAAAATTAAAATCGACTCTTTGCTTTTTAATCCGTCGTTTCATTTAAGTCAGTTGGTCTTCACACATGCACACGCACGACATGCAAAGCATCTCATTCGCTTTTCAGCTGGTAAGTTTTTGTCTTTAATGTTACAAAGATATATAATAAAAAATAATAAAAATGATAAAAAACTATGATAGTAGCAGTTAGAATATGGCATTTGCGGCAATTCTGTGGTGGATCTTTAACAGTATAGGGGCTTACTACACCGTTCTTATTTGAAAAGCTGGATATCGGCATTAGTGACCTTAAGACTGGTAAAGCCAAAGACCTAGATTATATTTTTAGAGAGGAGATCAAGCACTTTAGACCTCTGGCGTGAAAATGAGTATTTGAGCTGATGAACAACTGCATGCTCAAAAACGAACATCCCAAAGATCTGGAGAGAAAAAAAACAGAATCACCGCTCTTCTCAAACCGGGCAAAGACCCAACGCATGCAAAGAGTTTCCACCCGATCTCCCGGCTGCGCCACCCGTTTACGCTGTTTGAGTGCCTAAGCCTTGACGGGTTGGCCTCAGTTGCTGAATTAGCCATCATCCCCCAACAAACAGGATTCCAGCCTGACACATTCACAAGAAGCCAACTCTTGAATCTCACGAAGCACATTGAAGATGGGTTTCAGAAAGGACTGGTAACAGGAGCCGTCTTTGTTGATATGTCTACTGCATATGACTCTGTGAACCATCACTTTCTTCTCAAAAAGATGTTGGAGCTGACAAAAGTCCTGACACTCACAGCAGAGGATACTCAACTGCCTGAAAACAGGAATTAGGCAATCAAACATTGGTATGGCCAGATGGGGCGGCTACAACACTGACCCAACTGCGAGAGGACGACCATACGATGCAGCACTGCCTTGTATGCCCCCAACTACCCAACCAGTGCAACTTAAAAGATCTTGCAGAGTACAATAATAATGCAAAAGACTGCGTTAAAAGGTTAAAACTGTCGTATGACCACATGCTTCAAAGACACACAAAGAAGAATTATATGATGTGTAAGGTCCCATGAATGATAGACTGAAGTGTCCAGCGTCACAAAGAGACTGTTATTCTTCTTTTTCTCTTTCTTCTTTCCTCTTGTTCTCCCATTCAGCCTAATCTTCTTTTGCTGTCAATCTTGTTCAAGTTTGCGAGTAGGGTTTTCTTATGATTTAGGCCTATCTTACAAATCTCTGACTTACCATTCAGGTAGGTAGTTGGCCTTTAGAATTCTCAGTTTTCAGTTGTGCATATATTACATTTCTTTAAAATGGGAATATATGCCTCTTGTTGCTCCTCTTGTTGGTGTATAAAATGTCTTTGTAACTTAGGTACCATGCCCTTTCTACTAGTGTAATGGCTGTGAACTTGCTTTCATGCTTAAGGTATGTTGTATGTGTATAGAATTGTTGTAAAAAGTTGCCTCCCGTCATCTCGATGTAAATATTGCTCAACGGATTGAACATATAAGATGTAATCCTCGCCTCATAGACAACGGGTTCCAGTTCACAGTTTCTTCCCGAGATGGCCTTCCTCTTTAACATTGAACATGTAGGTATATAACTCTTTGTTTTAATGTGATCTTAGACAAAATGGAAGGCTTGCATGAAAAAATATTTTTATCAAACTCCCATTGAATAGGCTGTGTAAGTTGTGGTTTAGTGGAAAGTGATTATCTATTAGGTTTAAGAATAACGTTAAATGAGAATGGTAGTACGAACCAGATAATGTTTCTATTTCTATTTCTGTTGTTAATAGGGAATGTTTCGAGAATGTAATAGATTTGCTCTTTGAAACAACTTAGTCTGAATGCCTATTGTAATACGGTGCGGTATATCCAGAAATGTCGAGGTTAGAGGATAGATTCGAAATTCTACAGCTTATGCTGAGGGTATGGATTTTTAATACTATCGGTGGCTCGCATGTATCTATGCTACTATATTTAAGTATTCCATTAGCCTTATGGAAAGGTATACAGGAGTCGCTTTCTAGGGAGTTACGGTTTGATAGATTGGTGCCTATCGGTATTTTAGCTCTAAACTCAGTTGGTGTACGATTAGTTGTTTTCGGCGTCTGTTTAATATATAACCGTCACAGTTTTGGGTAAGAAAGATTTAATAGAATGATCGAAATAATATTAGCGATTTTTTTAGAAAGATTTCCTTATAAATATTAGCGGTAATTTTTATGTGTCCAAAGACTGTTTAACAAATTTAGCAACTTCCGCCGATGATAGAGTATATTGGCTCCAGAAACCGCCAGTAACGATACCTAATCAGCACATAATTGCATGATATTATTAACATAAATATATTATTATTTTACTTACATAGATGAGCACTCTGTAATTATTTCTTCATACAAATTTAAGTATATACTAGCGGAACCCGTCGCCCGGCGTTGCACGGGAGAAAGTACTACCTATTGACTGACGTCGAATAAAAAAAAGGAAATTGCCTATTACCCCCCCCCCGTCTACTGTGTCGGCGAATGTTTTAATTTTTAAAAAATAAATAAAAAAAGTGGTAGAGTAGAATGGGATCGAACGCTAAAATAGGCGATCATGAAACCTGCCTTCTTACGGACTGCACCACGGATCCTGGTTAAAAATAGATATGAAAATAGGTCAATTAAGCTAATAATAAATAAGAACCGGTGTTTTGTGAAAATTAAACTGTGTATATTAGTTCCCGGTGTCGATGAGTAGAGTGACAGTACAGAATTGTTAGAGAGAAAAGTTTTTGCTACCACCTGTATGGAGTTGGTTTTTCGGAGAGACGTTGATACTGTAATAGTTAGTGTTAGGTGGAAAAAAATAATGACACATTTACTAAAACAATCTCGAGTGAATAAGTGTAGTATAGTGGTGAGTTTAGTAGCCTGTGATGCATGTGGTTATTTTCCTATACTCCGAGAAGGTACAGGGGAAAAAACGTCTCTACTTTATATATTAGATAATGAATCTTTTAATATATATATATATATATATATATATATATATATATATATATATATATATATATATACGAGAAGAATGCCAGTCTCTGGACGGGTAAAATTAATACCCCGAACAGAACAGTTTTGAACCACTTGTAAGCCCCTTATAAAGACTAATATCAAGATATAACTCTATTAAACCTTCCTATATATACATATAAATATATAAACATATACACATACCTTAGTGTACATAAATAGTTATGCACGCCTACAATTTCCTACCAGTCTTAGTATTTCTAAATTTGTTGATTTGTTGAAGCAATATAACATATGTATATTCCCATTTACCCTCTCATAGTTTTCCAGGCACATAAAATACCAGTTTTGTTTTCAGTGTTCAATCTAGTGTATACAGGTCAGTCACGATTTCTGTTAGGAAAAGTAACGCGCGGTGATAATGAAAATAGCGTTCTAATTAGCTTATGACTAAGTGACTGCTAAAATTGACAACCACTATGCAACCTATCGAGAAAGACATCAAGATTACTAGTTGTAATACCCGTCCCGGGACGAGTTGAGGTGGTGGTGGTATTATTATTATCATCATCAGCAGAAGCAGCAACAGCAGCACCACCACCACCACCACCACCATCACCACCATCATCATCATGATCATCATCATCACTATTATTATTATTATTATTATTATTATTATTATTATCATTATAATACTAATAACTAATACTAATACTACTACTACTAATAATAATATTATTATTATTATTATTATTATTATTATTATTATTATAATAATAATAATAATAATAATAATAATAATAATAATAATAATAATAATAATAATAATAATAATAATAATAATAATAATAATAATAATAATAATAATAATAATAATAATAATAAAAACAACAACACTTGGAACATAAGAAATAACATCGGATAGGAAATAATTTTAAAAATCCCTCGCTCTTTCTATAATTAATGAGTTGGTTTGGTTGTTTTGTTTTACGGCATATCATACCTTTTTAGGTTACTTAATGCTGACTTTAGTAATATTCGTACAAGTTATTATTATTATTATTAAATATTCGTGTCTGAGGCGTGTATAAATTGTTATGCACACTGGTCGATGCCCAAGGTCCTCTTCGTCGTCTCATCAACTTCACACGAACGCAGAAAGTTATTTCAAATGGAAGATTTATTACTTAGGCAGAGTGGACAATTACAAGAGACCGGGAAGATATAAACATGTAGATATAGGTTATTGCATCAAAGAGAGAAAGGGGATAGACGTCATCCCCAGAACCCCAAGAGTGGGATGTTAATTAATATCGTTCGTCCGCCTCCACTGGGGGTTTCTGTTGACGACAATTTAGAGCGTGACCAGTTTGAACGTCTACCTAGAAAAAGGTAAAATTATCTTTCCCCGGAAATCACGTAATTCTGTCACTTTCGTTTAATCACTAAGAACAATCTTTTGAACCCTAATCCGTCAATCATTCTCTCTACCCAGCTGTGGCTTTCGTTAAAGAACAGTATACTTCAAGTTTTTTAATATGTTAAAATATTTATTAGATTACATTTTGTATACGAATGATTTGTAGATAAATTTGTTTTGTAGAATTATATTTTGTAAATAAATAATCTGCAATTACTTAATACTATTTAAACCATAAATCGAACCCTGACAGGTAATACCACTCCAAGTTAAATTGACCTGTGAGTAATGACTTCATACTCACAAAGAAAACTGAATTTCAGGCTTTACTATGGGATACAATTCTGTGTCATACCCAGGTCGGTTGAAGTTGAGAGTGAGCTTGAGCAGTTGATAAAGCTGAGAAAAAAGTAGTCAGAAAAATATAGAAAAGGACGGTAAAGATTGATTCCAAGGTGTTGGGGTTGTTTGGGGTTGGGGAAATACCTTGCCGAAGATTTTTCGACACAAGTTCTATTTAACCCAGAGATATAACATTGACAGGTACTACATCCCGGGTCAGAGTTGACTTAGGAGTTATGGTAACTAAGGGGGTGATTATACACTTCCCGAAACTTTCAAAGTTGAACCTCATCATTAGATTAACTTTAAGGTCATACCCAGGACGTTTAATTAATAAAGTGTAGAATACAAAATATTAAAATACTATAATAATAGCCGTTGTGCAGCTGTAATATTACCACGGGATTGCTTCCCTGCATATTACAACATGGTCGTCTTCAAATCTAATGTCAACAGATTCCTGTCATGAAACGTATCTACAAGTATTCGAACTTAGTCCATTCCATCAAGCATTCTCGGCTCTCTTATAAGGTTCTTAATCTATCAACTGACAATCATTCCATCTCATTAACTTTGGATCTTGAAAAGTGGTGATTAATGAGTAGAAAATGTTTCCTTTTAATAACAAAACTTAAGACACGCCTCTGCCGTGATACGAAATAATTAATATGTAATATAAATTAAAATAAATCAATGTATTCAATATGAATTGTGATTCGTGTATCAAAGACGAAATTAAATGTTTTCATAATCCGTGAATCAAAATTGTGTTAAAACTATTGTTAAATAAAAGATGCCTATTCAACAATCTGGCAATTAAATCATTTAATTTTTCACTTGCAAATAAGAAGTTAATATTAAATAATTCAAGATTTTGAAATTTATTTATTTGACTATATTAAATGAAATAAATTTGAAGAAAAATAAAGAACGAAGTGAAAAAAAAATCAATAAATGTCATCTTCCTTTGTGAAATTGGGTGTGCCATTAAGAAAACCTTGCGGGCCGCAATTAACTCATGACTGATTTAGACGTTGTTTGCTTATTGATACATGATTTGGTGTTGCCACGCGGAAAAATGATAAACAGAATGAGTGTATTTTGTTTTTAGCTGCTTTATTCTCAGTGTTTTATATCTTCGGTCGTCATATTGAATCACGCCTAGTAAAACTAACTCGCAAAACTCTCGTCTTCTCTTTTATTCTGCCTCGTCATGATAAGGGAGGTTACTCTTCTTGGGGGGACCGATGGTGATGGTAGGTCTGATAACTTGTTAGAATCACAAAACAAATACATCAATGGCAAAAAAAAGTGTGACAAACATATGATAACAAATAACCAGTTTATTGAATCGTCGAGGTACAGGTATAGAAAAAATGTTGTTTTCAGCTGCCGGTGCCAGAGAAAGGGTTGGCGAGGTGTGTCTGGTTGGGTTACTTCTCTAAAATTAGAAGTCGAGTATGAACGTCACTGGCTGATCGATGCTTATCGGATGTTGACGTCTCACCAAGTTTGGATAATTGCTGAGCAGACTGAAAAAGAATTTGTCCTTGACAATGTAGTAGATAAGTTGTTATGAAGGGCAGATGGAAAGGCACAAAAGTGTAGTAACTGAGTTGTCCTGAAAAGGCCTCCCCTTTTCAGGACAACTCAGTTACTACTTTGTATAATCATACAAAAGTGTTAGGTAAGTTGCTATGAAAATGGCAGGTTGCCCTGAAAGAGGTAGATTTATCGTGGGACGAACGAATCAAGTGGCAGTGTCGATAACGAGAGATATCGATTACTGGCATAGTCTGATCATGCCGCCAGACAGTTCGCTTGATTTTCTCAATTCTGATTGTAAAATCAGGCAAGTTAGTGAATATGGCTAGCCGGAGATAAAAACTGTAACAAATGATATATATATATATATATATATATATATATATATATATATATATATATATATGTGTGTGTGTGTGTGTGTGTGTGTGTGTGTGTGTGTGTGTGTGTGTGTGTGTGTGTGTGTGTGTGTGTGTGTGTGTGTGTGTGTGTGCAGGATAATCTCCTAAACTAAGGAGGGATCATTATGAATTTTGGCATATAGGTAACACGGTGAGTAACATAGGGACATATTTTTTTGGTAAATTTTAACATTTAGGGTGTGCATATATATAAAGTTAGGTATGTACCCTATAGAAAACAGAACAATAGAATATGAAGTAAAATCAACCGAACCTTTGTTTGTGAGAAGCCCAACGATTGGCTAATGGATACATTAACCCGTGGGAGAGAATAAGAAAGAATCTGGTAGGTTAACTAACTAGACTAAACACTACGTGTATATATAAAAACAACCGGCAACACAAAGAACATGCATTTTAACCTCCGTGTAGCTTAATTGCCATAATATATTTTCATAACTTACTACCTAGCTCTACTCAAGCATTGAGAACTGTTGAAGTAAATACTGAAAATTTAGATACCTCCGATTTTATTGAAATTTTAACAATTGGTATTAGACATCAGTTAATACATTTCCGTTTCTTTGGGATATTTTAAAAGTTTTTAGGTGGTAATAATGTGGGATTAACATCCCATTTGAAAATTCAAATATTTCAGATTTACATTGAATTTGATATCAATCAAGATACATTTCCTGAATTTTAATTTTTTCTTATGACTTCTTCAGCTTAACTCTCAAATTTTATAGATTTTCTAAAATCAAAATCATGTAATGGATTTTAGTAAAAACTGGTGCAAGGATTCTAGATATAAAATTTAGTAGCATTATAACTTGATTTCAATCTTCGCCAGGGGGCAAACTTTGCGCAAAACTTCTGTTTGAAGAATTCATTTTACCCGTCCTGCGACGGGTATTCTTCAAGTATATATATATATATATATATATATATATATATATATATATATATATATATATATATATATATATATAAAGTAAAGTCTATTTATATTCCAAAAGCTATGATTTTATTTTTCTTACAAAACATTTTCAATATATATATATATATATATATATATATATATATATATATATATATATATATATATATATACAGGGTGATTCATAAGACACTTAGCTATTTATTTTTTGAAATTCTAAAGTTAAAAAATACGGTAATACAAAACAGAAAGTTTATTCAACAAATTCATTTATGGGAGGTTAAAATTACAGCAAATTTTCAAAATTTCCACCTTCGTTTTACATGCATAGCTCTATTCTTTTTTGCAAGGAATTTACGAGTCTTTGTAGCATATTTGATTGATTATGAAATAAATATATATAGAAACAAATATATAAACGAACAAATTTAAAATAACAAATAGCAGTAATTAGAGAATAAGATAACAATTATCAAAAGTTCATAGTATGTATGTGCTTCATATGGTAATCATTTTAAATAGCTAAGTGAAGTGAGTTATGAATCACCCTGTATATATATATATTTATATATATATATAGGATGGCGCAAAGTCGCGCATTGGTTTGTTTAGGTGATAGAAACTAGGCTTTTCTGATTTACTTGGTAATTTTGTTGCAGTAGTTTTTAAGAATAATATCCTTTAAATAGCCATCATTTTCGGCCACACAAAGACAGACTCTAGATAGGATATTTTCCATTACACTCCTTAGAATAACTGACTCTAGTTCTTGGATTTCATGTCTGATATTGTTTTTAAGCTCTTGAATCGTTGTAGGCTTGTTCATATACCCTTTCCTTAAGATAACCCCAAATGAAAAATTATGGGGCTGTTAAATCCGGTGAACGTGAAGGCCAGTTAAAATTAGAAAATCTGCTAATTAAGCGCTCACCAAACAATCCCGCAAAAGTCACGCATTAGTTTGAATCAGTTGTTACTGATTCAAACTATATATATATATATATATATATATATATATATATATATATATATATATATATATATATATATATATATATATATATATATATATATCCGAAATCACAATGCGCTTAAAAAAAGTCGTCCAATGGATTGCTGAGCAATTGACGGCAAATTTCAGCTCGTCTGTTGGCTTGTGCTTCGGTTGTTCCATGTGGATCTTGGCGCGGCTTTTTGTGAACAGAATCAAGTTGCCTCAAGTGTCTTTGAATTGTCGATCTGCAAACTCCAAGCTCATCAGCCAATTCTCGAGTGCTTGATGAAGAAGCAATGTCCGACCCGGTTTGTAAGTCTCTATCATCTAACTTTAACGGTCGTCCCGAACGAGGTTTATCTTCAAGACTCATGTCGCCAGAATCGAAACGTTTGTACACCACTTTGAGATCGCCGCATATGCAATTGTTCCTTCGCCTTCGGCAGTTCAAGTCTCTTCTGCAGCTTTTCTGGTTGAAAGACTTCGCTTCCAGCAGTAACGAATCAACTCGATTTTATTCATGGGCATCTCGAATATAAAGATGAAGATAACTATAATAATATAAACGCAAACAAATAAAAAAAAATTGCATAAAAATTCAATTTTTCGTAAGTGTTTACGAACTTTCGGGACAACCTAATAATATTATTTTTTTGTAGAAATCGCTCCAGACAAGGGATGAAGCCACTTGATGTAAGGAACTAAACAAATACCACTTCAAAGTAAAAAAAAAAACTAGCCAATAAGTTTTATATGGATAGAATCCGACCCAGAAAATAGCAATTCTTCCTCCTTTGTCAGAAACATCTCTCATAGAATGTGAGAACTAAATAACAAAATAAGAGAAGCGAAAGTTATGAGGCTGCCGAAAGTAAACCACTTTCTATTTGGGGACCCGCGTCGAAAGGGAAAAATGGAATTATATTTATTTTCACACGAATCTAAAGAGATTGTTTAAATTATGGACTCTGAAGAGATATTATTTGAATTAAAACTATTGGTATTTGTAGCTGTAGAGATCGGGGGCAGTCAGGGATCCGCTCGACTGGTAGAACATTTATGTTTTGACAAATGCCAGACCCAGGTGAGTTCGAGCAAAGAAAATCTAGGCCAACAGACACAATGAGATGCGCGATATGGAAGATACGCCCTGATGAAGTAATGCCCAAGTTGCGTCTAGTAATATTGAGAGAGAGGGAGAGAGGGAGAGAGCGAATGATTGACATTTAAATTAAGGATAGTCGTTGTGTTGCTAATACCTTGAATTACCTGTTTCGTTTGTTTTTGTTTCGTTTTGTTTTAGTTTTTGTTTTCATATGCACTTCTCATCTCTCAGTTGGTGAACCGCCCCGGAGCGACCCATGACTGTATCTTTTGATCAATAATTACAACATAGACGGTGGAATGGGGGGGGGGCACTGTCTAGTCGACCAAATCGCTTCAACCACACCTTTCTTCTTCAAGAACGTAGAACTTCATCAGCTCTGGTGTCTCGTGAAGACAAACGGCCAAAAGTCGGCGACGCCACATCAACCAACGTCGGAGGTATCAGCCCGGAACACGAAAGAAAGCGCACGAGTATGATAGCGACAGTATTTGATTGCTGCGATGGAGGACTGGGTTACAATATCACTATATAGCACAGGGTATATATATCACAGGAGTTACAATATCACTATATAGCACAGGATATATATATCACAGGAGTTACAATATCACTATATATCACAGGATATATATATCACAGGAGTTACAATATCACTATATATCACAGGATATATATATCACAGGAGTTACAATATCACTATATAGCAATATCAAAAATGTAATCATAATAATTATACTAAGTATGCATAATAAGTATACGTAAACAAAGTAAGAATGTCAACGATGAATTCAACAAATATGAAGAGGTCATTTAAGAACTACCAGATCTACCCGGACTTGCCTTGGTGCTAAATATGTCGAACATAACTAATAAACCATTGGAAATACATTTATGAGTTAAACGGTACAACTATGATTCTGTTAACATTTCGTTTAGAAATGAAAAACCTTTTTCAATAAAAGAATGCTTTCCTGGTTAATATGCCGTTGCATAAAATATCCCAAATTTTTATTATACACTAGTTGTATTTACCCGGCGTTGTCCGGGTGAAGAGATATTGTCGGATTGAGGGCTAAGAAAAAAATAATTCAAAATATACTTATGTTTACAAGTGAGGTTCGATTTTACGGTGACCACATACGTTCCAACTGACTGTTCTGCCAATCAGTCTACGTCCACGCTGTGTTTAAAAGATCACCAGAACTTTGATGTTGACGCAACGTAGTCGGAAACTTTGGTAAGTGGTCGGTCTGGTCGGCAACCTCAAAACAAGAAAAACTCGCCTTAGCGCTAACAAATATTCATTGGAACACAGTAAAAAGCAAAACGTTATATTCGGAAGAGAAGACAAGTTGAGTAATCTGACTAGTACTTAGTCTTGGTTGAATAACTTTGAAGTTTTCTCTATTATTATTATTTATTATTTATAGACACGAGGCAGACGCACCCCATAACTTTTTATGTTCTCAACTTGCATGTTGCCCACCTACATTATTAAAAAAAAACATAATTGTTTTGCGATTAGTATGAATTCTTGAATTGAAAACATCATTTTTTTTTCATCTGCGTTAGTTCAAAACATAATTTTGGGGATAATCTCTCCATTATTATCCATAACTTTAAAATGGTAAATGAAAATGAATTTTCAAAATTATTGTTTTGATAATTCAACTTACAAGTACAGACTGTGTTGTACATCTTAAAAAAATTCAATTTTTTTTTTTTTTTTTAAGTTGAAAACTCAAACCGTCCGTTTCGAATGATAAAACTAAAAATAATAGTTGTGCACACTTTTCGTTCAAAAGTGCTGACCCTTATTTCTTTTAATATATTGATGCATAATTAATGTAACTTAATTGATGTAATCAACTAATATCTCACCAGCAAGAAATCTCATCGTCTCACACAATTTTTTTTTAATTCGTTTAAGTTTTCCCTTATTTTATTTTGATTTCAATGAATATTTGATTAATAGCAAATAAAAAATAATTTAACGTGTATTTATCAAAGTTGCGTATAGGCGAGAAAAACACACACAAACACGCAAAATCTTGTATAATACTTTTGATTAATGCAACGAGTATCATAATTTTTAATCGTTTAAACGGGGTTAAGCGTTCCAGAGGGAGCTGCTGATTAAAAAATATTCCATTGGATTTTATGGGAGATCAACCTTTGACAACTTTTTATGTATATAAACTAGAACAATATCCGTCCCTATGTTGATGTTCATTTTCTGTAAGAAAAATATAGAACTACAAAAAAACAGTTTTAGAATAAATGAATTACAAAACAATTTATTCGTTTTCTTCTAGTCATTTTGGTTTACCTTCATTGAAAATAGCTACCGTCGGTAAGATTAAGAAAATATATTAAAATCTCTGAAAATTGGTTGTTTTCTTTATAACAGTAGAAATTATTTATTGTAAAATATACTGTACATTTATTTAATAGATAAATAATGCAATATATATATATATATATATATATATATATATATATATATATATATATACATATATATATATATATAGTAGTAGTAGTAGTAGTAGTAGTAGTAGTAGTAGTAGTAGTAGTAGTAGTAGTAGTAGTATCTTTTTAAAAAGGCTGAGGGCAATGCAAAGTGCCGGGTAGGATGTAAGCTGGCACTTTGCATTGCCTTTTTAAAAACATACTACTACTATTCCCAGCAATGCTTCAAGCAAACTACCATTCTCTCTCTCTCTCTCTCTCTCTCTCTCTCTCTCTATATATATATATATATATATATATATATATATATATATGAAAATAAATCGAGAGGGTTGTAGTTCCACTGTATCTACAAACGAACTGCAGTTAGGGCCCGATTTTAAACCGTGATTTTTATTAATATTTTATTTTTTTACTAAGAAAAGTTTTGTACAACGAAAATCATAATTATTTTAATTTATATTTTTAACAGACGGGAAACCAATTGCATATTGATGAAATAAACTTCAGTGATTAAAAACTTGAAAAATTCACCGTAATTTTAAAAAAATGTAATTAAAAAAATCTTACAAAATACAACTTTTATAAAAAATGAGTTGGGATCATTAGATTTAATTTATTTGCTCGAGAAAAGAATCAAAGGTGATTTAATTGAGACTTTCAAAATAATTAATTGTATTTTTAAATCTGGAACAAGCTTTTTAATATCTCTCCTGGCACTGGTAATTTATTGGTAAGAAATATTTTAAAAACTAAATCTACCATAATATTATATTTTTATGATAGATTAAATATTGTTTGGGAATAAACTGGATGAATTCAGAAATAATGGTAAATAATGAATTTACGGGGAACTTTTTGAAGCCTACTTGATGAGATGTTTAGGAGAATTTTATTTGTATGTACATTTTATATATTCTGTGAAAGTTAGTTTTTTGTTGAAGTCCAAAAAGCATAACAAATAAAAAAATAAATAAATAAATAAATAAATAAAAATGACTAAATTATGGAAAAATTTGACAAGTTGAATTTTATTTCTTTTTAGCGATCTTATCATGTTTCTTTTCAACTTTTAGAAAAGTGGATTTAATCTTTAAAAATCTTGTTGCGTTACTTTACATTTGTTATCGAAAATCATAGTATTATGTAATACACTCCCTCCTGATACTTGATCTACCGGTAGCTATTAAAAAAAACTTGATTTTTTTTTCTTTTAAATTGATATTTGACAATTTTTAGTTTAATACAGTCGTAGAATGATGGAGCTTAATATCCTTTAATCATAAGTATTAATACTATTGGGCTATACAGTGAATAAGGAACCCAGATCAATGATACAGTGAGAGGAACGCCTTTCGTCTTCACTGGTGTCTTCCGGGTGACCTTTTACAAAACTTTTTAATAAACAAACGAAACATCGAAGCGTTCGAAATAATATATAGAGATTTTTTTTCTTTTAAAACTTGTTAATATTTATATTTGGAAGGGATATATAGTATATATTTATTTTTTAATGTAGGGTGCGTTTTTTTTACAAAGCTTTTTGATAATAAATAAATGTATTGAAAACGAATAATCTTAAACGAAACATTAAAAAATACTTGTTCTAAAATGTTTCCGTGTCACTATTTACATGTCTTTCCACGAGGGCAGAATGCATAACAAAATAAAATAGCGTGCGTCTTTTTGTACAATACGTTTTAATAAACACGGACGATTCTATTTTTCGTACTGTGTATTTTAAGATATTTAAAAAAAAATCGGCGAGTATTCTTTAATGTTTTGTTTAAGATTACTATTGTTATTTATTCAAAAGTTTAGTAAAAGGTCAACCGGAAGACACCGGTGAAGACGGAATGGCGTTCCTCTCGTTGTATCATTGATCTGGGGTCCTTATTCCCTGTATAGTCCATACTATTTAACCAATAGCTGGAAAAAATAGAGAAAGAAAGAGTGAGATATAGCGAATAGAAAAATACTAACTTTGTATTTCGTCTATTTAGTTATTTATATTTAAACTGGCTTGTAACACTATCGTCCTGGGTACGGATCAACCAGATTCTGGAAGTTACGAGTCACATCCCTTGTTAGAACAGTGGCTGGCCATTTTTTTCTAATGTCAGATCCCGCGCTGTCTATATATTTTTTAAGTAGTAAACTGTTTTAAAAAAATATTTTGGGGTCTTAGACAACGTGGGCTCAGACAGTAGAAATTATGTCCAACCGCTGTTCAGATAGGGGATGTGACTCTCGTGGTCCCGGGGATCTGTTGGGTACGTGCCAATGGCTATAAAATTTCTTACAGAAACGTTCCCAATTCACAGATACAAGAAGATACACTCCCGGGCCACGATAGTCTTACAGACTTTGCAAACTCACTTTTTTTCTGATTCAAACAATCTAACCTAAGCTCAATGTGTGACTCAATGGTTCACATTTTTCTTTCTACACTTTTCAAGTGTAATATTATATCACAAAATGGTGCCAAAAATTTAATACAATATTTTAGATGAGATGTAATGGATATTTATTTATTTTAATTCAAAAGTCTCAAATCTAAACAATACTTTTGCTTTCAGTTTTTAATTATCAAGTAAAGGATTCGCAAACTGATAAAAAATATTAGGTTGTTCGGAAAATAATGACCGATTTCAGAAAGTTCATACGGTACCCATTTACAAAGATTTTTACCTCATAAATTTAATTCAGAAATACTAACATCAAGTGCCTTAGACATTTGTCTGACACTTTGACGTGGGTTTTGTTCAAGAAATGCTTTAAAACGTTAATAGTCAAGAGTGCATGGCCGTCTTCTACCTTCTTCATCTTGAAGACTCTCATTGTCATTGTGGAATTTCTGAAACCACCTTTGTATTCCCCAATCACCTGTAGACAGTTCTCATCATGTTCTGGTGATTTGGGCAGCTGTTTGTGAAAAATTAAGACCGAGTTTGAACACATGCAAGAACAGTATACGCTGAACATTTCTACGGCAGAATTCCAGTTGCTCAAACAACGATGGCTTTAAACCAACCCACAGAATCTACATTGACTGTAAACCTGCCTACATATAACCCTACAAATGTACAGATTTGGTTCTCCCAGCTAAATGTCATATTTATTACGAAAGAAAGTGACGTCACAAAATTCGAGATATGTATATGTAGTCGAAAAAAAACTACCTACAGATGTGGCAGCAGAAGTCGTTGATATTCTGGATTACATGCCAGAGAATAAACTCTACGACGCTTTAAATGATGCCATAATAAGGCGAACTGGAAAATCATACGAAAGACGATTCCATGATTTTTTCAACAATTTAAATTTAGGCGATACAACTGTTTTGAGTACGATCAAATTGGTGTTGAATGTTTAAAAACAAGAAAAACGTGTAAACGTTGCAATGAAAGAATAAAACATTATTTAAAGAACACAGATATTTATATATACACAAAATTACAAGACATTTTCTGTGATTAATTGTTCATTTGAAATGTTCAGTTCAGTTAAGTAAGTAATAAAATGTATGTGCTTCTGTCTGTAATTTATGAGTATATATATATGCGTGCAACAGTGTCGACGTTTGCATGATGCTTTGCGTTAGAATGAATGTTTGTGTCGCATTTTGTCAGGGTGAATAAGTGTACGAATGTATGTGTACGCGCGTGCGTGAGTTGAAAATTGATTGGAACAGTATAGGCATTTGTGTGTGTGTCGCTTTTTGTCAGCAGGGTGCGTAAGCATGTGTGTGTGAGTTGAATAGTGTCCTCTGGTTTCGTGTGCTTATTTTTTTCCAACTCGGTTTCTCGACGAAAACCTCACCTTAAATAACGTTTTAATCGGCTCCAGAAAGCACCTTGAGTTTGCGCGCAAAAAAGGGATTTTAATCGCAGAGGTGCGGCGGATGTAGTTAGAAGCATATCACATGACAGCCATTTTGGGGATTTTCGCTAAATATGCTGCTGGGAGCCGGGTTTTCTTTAACAAAAATCTAATTTCGTTTTTTGATGGAATTTTTTGACGTGGCTTGTGTGTTTTTGCCTACGCCGTTGGTCATTTAATATTATAGGATTGGGATGAATGTCAATCCTATAACTGAAAATAAAAGTGAAAAATACTTTTATGTCATAAATTTTGACCACAACTTGTACTTAAAACAATTATCTTGCCTCTGTATTTGACTACAACAACATATAAAAAAGATCGCTTCGATAACACAATTTGCGAGGCTTGTATAATTATAAACGCTATTTTGTATAGAAATAATCCACTGTTTCATGGAAAAAGTAATGCCTAAAGCGAAAGAAAAAAAAGCGGCGAAAAAAGAGAAAATAAAAATAGAATCATCATCATCATCATCATCATCATCATCATTATTATTATTATTATTTACTCACGTGGAGTTTTCACAGAAGTCATTATCAGTGATTGCTCACTGACACTAAACAGTGGTCTTCCCCTGGGGTCCGAGTGACAAATCTCCTCATATTTCCAGCATTCTCCACCTCTTTTGATAACCATTACAAATTATTTCTGTTATCGTAACAGCCATTTACCATCAATTTTAGGCTAGCAACGCCTGTTCGTCTGCAATTTGAGTGACAATAAAGATCCTCATGGTTCCAGTACTCTCGCATCCTTCCATTGGACTACTCGTTTGGTGCTCTCGTTTCTAGGTCTTTTAAGTCCATTTGACCCTTCACGACCACTTTGTATGGCATCAATCGATGCTGGTGCCATCGCATGTGTGTGTGTTTTCCTTCCCCCTTCCATTTTATTTATCTGTGGCTGGTTAGTGTTTGCTTACAATGTGGGTTGGTTTCCGCATTCAAGGACTTTCCTTAATATTTCGGCTTCTTTCATCATTGCCGTTCGTTGTATGGTCTCAATCCTCACTTTGATTCAAATTTCTCCCAATTGTTTTCCATAATTTGTGGAACTGTTCCTAGTGTTCCTACAATTATTGGTATTGTAGTGATTTTCTTCATGTTCCATATTCCTTTCAGTTCTCTTGTTGTTCTGCCTCCTTAGTCTTCCCATTGTGATCTGCTGTGACGGCGAAATGTACGATTTGACTATTATCTTTGCTTGGATGCATTTGTCTGTTTGTACCTCTATGTCAGAGAGGATTTTGTGATTTTCGTTTTTCCATACTGTATTCGGCTTGTGCTTGTACCATTTGTTAGCGTGTTCAAAGTGTAGGTATGTGCATAGTTCCCAGTGGACGTCCTTTCCCACAAACCAAACAAACTGTTCTGTAATTTGTATTGTATTTCAGCACTTTGTCTTCGAGGATACGCGTTTTTTATCTGAAAAACATTATCAGCATTGGTAGCTTTATGCTCACTCAGTGAGAATTATTTAAAATATCGAGTGGAAGCAACAAACGTCTCTTGTGCGTTTCCTGTCAGTTATATATTCTTAGTAGACGACTCCGTCATCCGTTGGGTCAACGTTGGTACATTGTACATTTTTTCTTCTCTTCTTCCTCATTTTACTCATTCTTTCTCATTCTATTATTTTCCCTTTCTTCTTTATTTAGGTCATTTATTTACTTACGTCATCCTCTTACTCATCTTCTCTTGCGCTGTTGTTGCTATTAATACTACCATTATTACTATCTCTATTCCCCTCTTTACATCATTCGTCCTTCTCTAAACTGCTACTCTCCCTTTCATTTTTCTTTATTTACGTCATTTATTTTTTACGTCATCCTCTTACTCATTTCCCTTGAAGGGTTGCTACTGCATCCTCTATTTTCATCCTTCCCACCACTTCTCGTCTCATTCGCTTTTTCTCCCATCATCTAAAAAAAATAAGGTGTAAACAACCAAGAGAGCAATATCGTGAACGTTTTAGTAGCAGATTCTTATTAAAGCAACATTTGATCGTTCGTATGACTTGCTGTCCACGAAAGATCTTTTTCGTCATTCACCGGCGACACCACCTCTCCATAATGCCGTTAGTTCTCCATGACAAACATGAACTGATGTTTTTTATGTTTATTTGCCGGTAAAATGTTTTTGAATTTGGAAATATTTCAACTAATAAATATTCATGCTTTTACTTTTGACGAAGAGATTTATCAATTGTTGTTTCCTGTGACATTCCCGATTATTAGTACTTACGGCAAAATAATTTTCACAAAAATGAAGCTTGTGAAAAACATTTCTTGTCTCTCCGGAAAAAACTCAAAATCTAACAAAACTGCACGTACGAATTTTACAGATTCTGATATAGTATGACCTCAAACAGGTTATGTCAAAAAGTACTGAAATATTAATTCATTTTGGGGTCACCAGAGATCAAATTAGCGACAGTGGAAATACAAAAAAGAAATAAAGGGGATCAACTTTAAAACTATTTATAGCGGTATATCTCTTTGGTTTCTTGTATTTCTTGAATGAAAGAACATATTTTTAAAGCCGAGTATCACTAGCTTGATACCTGGTGACACTAAAATGAAGGAATATCACAGTATTATTTTGGCATAACCTGATCGATATCATATTAAACCAGAATATTTAAAACTGTTTTCTCCTAACCAATTAAAATCGAAAATTATCGAAATTAAAAAAAAATAAGAATATAAATAGTAATGTTGGGGATCCGGGCTAAGAGCAGGAGTATAAATGAATCCTTATTCATTCGTGGATAACACCTTGAAAGTCGTACATAATTAAGGAATGTATCACGTGATAATCTTTACTTAAAACATTGTGCACACGCATTTTAAATCTGAATTCTCTGCTTTCGGTTTTTTCTTTCAAATTGTTATCATGAAATATTTTCTTCGTCCACCGTGAAATATACAAAGCTTGTCCTATTCTTCCATTTTGCTGTCTCGTATTTGAATCATCACTCTCCCATAGTTTCTTTAAATTTGCACGTTCTCTTTTTACATTTACGAAAAAATTGTCCAGCTGAGAAGTATTTTTTTACATTAATATAATTATTGTTTCAATAATCATTGATTTAAGTTTTGTATAGCAACATGTTGAAAGGTACAAATATTTCTCGTCGTATGAGTTTAAAGTTTATCCTTCCCTTACACATTCCAATCTTCGTCCAAAGCCCTCTTTATATTTGGCTAGGTAACGGTAATAGTTAGTAGTAGTAGTAGTAGTAGTAGTAGTAGTAGTAGTAGTGAGAGGTTATTGTCAATAGTAGTAGGGGGTGCAGTCACCAGAAATGTGAGTAGGAGGTAGTATTTCATAATATACAACAACCCCCTGTTCTTAGAGTAAAAAACACAACTGATTACTTTAAAGAGTCAACATGAAAATTATTCCCTCTAGTTAGAAACAGTTGATGTGTGCAACTTTTCTCGTATGTTGGAAGTAGTTGCTATTGATCAGGTTGGATATAGAGAGGAATATAAAATGTGACCTCAAACATATACTTTTAGCGTTATAGAAATGCGTTGTATTGCATGATGTATAAAAACTTGAAAATAAATAGATACAAGAAACAAAGATAACGGATTAATGGCAAAAGAATTTATTCAATACAGTCTAGCTTACGTTGTAATTCGTATGAAATCGAGATCGAAGTTGAGATTTTTACCGTTTCTACAATAGTTCTTACAAGACTGCTGTTCGTTTTAAGTTAATTAATTCGTGCATTCTGTTTATATTGCAAAATATTTTCCGTTTCAGTTCTCAAATTTATTTTGTTATTGTGGGTAGTCTGGAAAAATTCTGAAATATCTTCCGGTAGAAACAGTCCTGTTTTTATGTATCAATAGGTTTAGAACAAAAGACATTGAATGTTTTGTTTCAACGCACTCTAGACTCACTTATATCACACAAACTAATAAATGAGTTGTCATAAAAACACTAAAATTCGGAATGTTTTTCTGACTGTGCACCAACTTTTTCTGGTCAGAAGGAGTATTTATTTTTAAGCTCAAAGGAAACACGTCCTCAAACAGCAAAACCATCTTGAACTCTATCGAACATGTTCAACAAAGATGAGAAAAACGAAGGTCACGGTTTCAGACTAAAGATTGAGCTCGCCTCCGCCATTTTGTTTTGGGTCAGAGATGCGGAGTCATGACTTACAACCTTTTAAATGTCACGTGATCTGAAGCTGGCAATAAAGAAGGCAAAAATGTCAATGAAAATCAAAGGACACTGATGACTCGGTGAAAAAAAAAACGCTTAAGAATGAATGAATCATTAGACAATATTAAATCGAGTTGATACTTGCCCTTGCAAATTAATGGACAGAAAATAACTGTTTTGTGTTTGTCACTATACTTGTGTGTCTGTTGGCCTATCATTATGATTTCTGTTTTAGACAGGCTCAAATAAAATAAATACTTATCGCATTTTGAATCGACAAAATAAATACCAGGTTCGATTGTAGAATAGGAGCACCGTTGAAAAATCTCACCTATTTAGCCTGGTTTTCGTCCACACTTCAGATAGAATTACCGAGGATAGGCATTGTAAATGGCGTGTATATTAGCGTACCTGTTTCGTTAGTGAGAGAGTGTGTGTATGAACTTGTGTACGAGAGTTTGGTTATCAGCGTATATATGCTGTTGCTATGTTTAGTAGTTCGTTTGTGTCTCTCGTCATGTGTTTGTGCTACTTTCGGACCAAATAATTTAGGCAGGATGTGTCGTGCGCACGCGCGCTGTCTGTTGAAGACAAATACCGGTAAAACAGAAAGAAAGATGTGTGTTTAGATTTTGATACTATGCCCGAGATTTGGAAATGAATATCTCTTGTGCTGTGATTGTTTGAAAGAAACTGCTGATTTGAGCTTTTGTCCAATCGAGAGTTATACGTAAGCTGCTGGTTTTAAAAGAATTGATAGTTCGTCTTATATTGTATTATTTATCATGAAATAAAATCTTACTTGGAATTTTAAAATCTATGAATTTAAAATGTCCTTGTAAGTTTTTTTTCTTGCAGTTTTTTTTATTGACGATATGATTAAATTAAATTATATTTGAAGCTTTTCATCTTAGCTTTTAAATCCGTTTAATTTTATAAAAACTTTATTTTGTGTAAAAATTATATGAAAAGTTTATTTTCTGCGTAAAAAACTGTGTGTATGTTTCGTTAAAAATAAATATTTGAAGTAAAAAAATTTTTGCTGTAAGAAAAATTAACAAAAGTAAGTAAATTCACTTCAGCGATTAAAACCTTAAATTAAAGCAACATTTAGGACTCCCATAATGTTCTTCATCTTCTGGCTGACAATCATTGCATCCCATTAACCCTTATCATCGAGTGGCTTTTAGCCTTCATAATTGGTGACCCAATAGTAAAAACAAAATGCATAAAATGTGGGTGATAGCAAGGCAAAACAGGTTTAATCCTTCAACGGTTTTACAGTTGAACCATGGCCATCCCTACTACAGGCCAGGCAATCGTGCAACTGGGGTCTTTTACTTGGGGCCATGTGAATTTTCTTAAATATTCGATATAGAAGTTGCAAACAAAGGTAAAATTCCTCTGTGAGATTAGTTTGATGTTTTTATGTGTTTTACATACCAAATAATAAGAACCACAATGAGCTAATTGATAAATTTTACAATTATTGACAAATTCCTATAAATAAAGAGACAGGTAATTTTGAATAAACAAAGGCAAATGCATATTTCAATGGAGAATTTTTATTTCAATGTTGGATTTTTTTTTAGAGAATTTGTACTTATGTCAAAAGATCATTACTTGTATATTGTGGTTAAAAAGAAAATAAGGATCTGCACCAGTTGATGATATCAAGCAGAGAAATAGTTTGTTCAAATGTGATATGTGTTTTACTAACCAAAAACTTAAACTGTCCTCATTTTGATTGTTTTCAACACAGGATTTTGGCTATAATCTTTATTTCACATCATAAAATAATCCAAAAATAAAGTTCAAACTAAAATTTCAGCATCCAAATCTCTAGTGTGGTCTCGTAGTCGATTAATCTAAGCAAACAAATTCACTGAAATGTGATAATACAATGTCCATAGATTAAATAGAAGGTTTAATTAAAAATCTATAGGTTATCCTATAAAATGGACAAGGTTCACAGCAATGAGTTATGATAACCAGAATGTTGTGGCAAAACAAGGAGATCACTACTTACAAAAATTTCTAAGGAAAGTTCTTCACCTCAAAATCTGAAAGTAGTAATTAAAACTTCTTATTTTAATATCTCACTAATGACTTGTTATCATCAAGAATCCACCCCAAAGAGTGTTCTTTCTTTTTGCGGTATAGAAAAGAGAAAAAGCACTCCCCGGATCCCCATGCTCCACCATAAAAGAAAAACTCAAAAACTGAAAAAATCATTTTATTCTTCAAAAAG
Organism: Sepiola atlantica; assembly: GCA_963556195.1. Lineage (NCBI taxonomy): Eukaryota > Metazoa > Mollusca > Cephalopoda > Sepiida > Sepiolidae > Sepiola > Sepiola atlantica. The sequence continues at coordinate 65,676,884 of OY744522.1, forward strand.
TTTGTACACAATTGTATTGCAGAAACAGTGAGTCATGTGTTTCTAATGATCAATTACCTATTCTAACTGATTATAAAGCACAAACAACAAACTCCTGTATTTAAAAAGAAAGTGAGTTTATCTTTTACAATAAAGTAGAAAAAAGCTTTGACATATATATTCGCACCATATCACAGAATCAACGAGTCCTTTGTTTCTAATGATCAATTATTTTTCTCTGATCATAACGCAAAACAACAAACATTTTTACTGATGAAAATTTAGAAATAAAAGCTTCAAAATCCATATTTATACCATACTGCAAAATAAACAAACAGATTAATTCAATAAGAAAACTATTTTGACTTCAACATGTATTTTACACCAGGCTCTTGCAGAAATAATTAGTTCCTCTGTTCTTACAGATCAATAATTATTTATAATTGATCAGACTGCTAAAATTTCAAGATAATTTCAAAACCTTTAGTGTTGGTTCTTTACTTTACTTGGGAGACTGAAACAAACAATAATTCTTGAAAAATATATTTGATAATATAATTCCATGCACTCTCTTTGTATTGAAATGATACATTTCAGACACCAACATGAAAATTTGTGTTAAAGAATTTCTGCAAACCTTTGATTTGACAGCATTGAACATTATGAAACAGAAAAACACCCATTTAACAGTGGTATCCAGTGGAACTTTTAAATCACCACGATCTATTTCTTTCAAAAAACTCCCATACTCATGATAATAAAAAGCAGTTTCATTGAATATTTCCTCCTCTGTAAGATAATTTTTTCGTGTGATGTATTCTGCTATATAAAAAGGCGACATTTTAATATCTTTGGGGATACCAGTTTCTAGGTCTTGGCAGGTGATCAACCGTTTGGCACGCCAATTCATCCAACAGATATCCGCATTTTGAGCAAGTATGGCCTGGATCATGGCTATACTCTCTAACATCAACTTTCAATCGAAGAAGTAATTTTGTTTTATGAATATGAAATTTCTGAATAACATTGTGTACGGTAATAAAATAAGTACCACCAGAACCTTGTCTCAATTTACAAAATTCAGTTTCAAGATAGTCAGTGGTAAATTCTCCCAGAATGACAAAATTGAACCCACTGTCAAGTAAATGTCTGCAAACATCAATTAAACCATTACATGTATGCTCGATAGCCATACTAGTGTCTCTTGTTAAGGATTTTATTCTCTTTCCTTGCTTTCCCCTCATTTGTTTTGCCATACTTTCAAAATTTGTAAGAAATGTCAAATTTCCATCATTTCGATCTGATAATTCTCTTTTCAGTGGATCATTTGTCTTGACACTTCCATAAATATCTTTTACACTCACTATTTTAAAAAATTTCAAAACTTCTTCAATGAAAGCAACAGTTTCTTTTGTATCATCATCCTGTAATAATGGATGAGTTTTTATTGCAGTTACAGTCTCATCACAAAACACTTTCAAACAGTGGGAAACTTTTTGTCTCTCAACTGGTTTTGGAAGAACCGCTACTTCTGTTTGTTTTGATAACTTAAATTGATTTTTTTTTCATGCGCAAAAAGTTGTTTCACTATTTCCCATTTTGCTGTCATTTCTTTACCATCAGAATAAAACAGCAATTCTGAACAAGCCTCAGTTATCCAGTTATTGCAAATACTTTTAAATATATGTACATAATCGAAAAGCAAGTATATACCATTTTTAGTAACCCAAGGTTTATTTTCAACAGTATCAAATTTCTTGAATAATAATCAGCCCGATTATTGTCACAAATAACTGCAATTACATGACCTTTAGAATGATCGACTAAATCAGCAACATTTCTAACATTCTGAAACAAAAATTCCGAGTTTAGTTTGGCAACTGGGATCATCTTAATCAAAAACTTTGGTCCACCATGTAAACATTTGATCATAATACCCAATACAGTTTTTGCTAATGCCTCTTCAGAATCTTTGGCACCACCAAATATGTTTCCTCCTTGGTATTGTAAACTCACTTTAACATAAACTTTATCAACTAGGATGATACATTTTTTCTGTTTATCTGACAGTTTGCTAAACACATCACCAAGAAAATTCAGATCATTTACCTTCGAAACTTTTGAGGTCATATTCACTAGTGTTTTCATACTGGGTAATTTGTAATGATCTCGAAGTTTGTTATAAAGTGACCGAGATGTGGCAAAATATTCGAATGCTCGGACAAGTATTTCCGACTCGTAAACTTTTTTGCCAACTATTCGTGGTGACATAACTTCGCTATGTTGTCTCAAAACCTGTTTCTCGTGTTCAATTTTCAAGTTACTAAGGTAACGAATTGCTTCCTCAATTTGAGACCAATGTTGAAACTTAGTTATTCTGTTTTTCAACAGTGAAGAAATGTGTGTGAGTATACTTGCATGGTAACATTCAAACGTTAAGTTTTCACAGATTTTAATCAAAAACGTCGGAATACTTCCAGTAAAAAAATGACAAGACCGGATGAACTGTTGATTGTTAGATTTGTAGCAGGTAACTGCTGATACAAAATCATTATGATTAATATCAGCACACAAATTTGTAAAATTATCAATTCTATCTTTATCTAAGAAATGGGCAAACTCATCATTTTGTACACTTCGCACAGAAGCGGAACTTTTTTTGTTATCCTTGGTTTTGGTAAAGGACTTGGTATCACACTTGATGGCAAATTATTAAATATTGATGGAGGATCTTTGGGTCGTTCTTTTCGCATAACAAATACAGTTTCATAACCAGGTGGAAAATGCCTTTCACAAACAACAGTGTCTGAGTGGTCAGGAGTGTTTAACCATCTTTCTCTCTCATCTTGATCTTTGGGGAGACGAAACACTTGGACCTTATTTTGCTCATTATAATTGCCTTGACAGACTGTCACACAACACTTTTTTCCCATTTTGATAAATATTTAACAAATTATTTTAAACTAAAAAAGTAAAAGTTATGTGTCGTCAATGAACAGAGCTGTTTACATTAAAATAAAACGTTTAAAACATGTGTAATATATTTCCTAAGAATATAGAAAAGATTTGAAATTAATAATGCAAAATTTATTGACAAATTCTCAAAGATGATACTTTTTTTAAACTTAAAAAAAAGTAAAAGTTATGCGGCGTCAATGAACAGAGCTGTTTACATGTAAATAAAACAAAATTAAATTCTTACTTTTAACAGTATACTCACGAACTAATAATCCAAATGTAAATAATGATAAAATAACAGAACCTCAGCTGAAATAAATTTGATGAGTTAAAATTTATTTTGGGAATTAAATTTTCTTGGAGCAGTGAAAACGAAGTGCTACCAGCTAAAAGTTTATCTGGTGACTGACTGCTGACTGGCCCCCAGTTAAACAACGGCATATGTTAAATTAATTTTATCTGCATGCTATAGACGGAGGGTAGATCATAAGTAAGATAGGTTGGTCTCTAGCAGAAATGGAATAGGGTATAGCCGGCAATTAAGATAACTGAGGAAATATAAGGATGGTTTTAAGAACCAAAAAACAGCTAGCGTCTAATATGAACGCTACATAAATGTAAAAATTGAATACACATACCGTGTAGCAAGAATCGTTCATTTTCGTTAACTGTATTAATTAGAGCAAGGAAAACGTTATGAAAATAATGGCGTGGCTGTGAGTGACAATGTGGATTTTATATTGTTAATATCCAAAGGACCGGATAAAGTCGATGAGGTACGAATGGTGACTAGAAGCGTATTTGGCGCCGAATGTGAAGTCAAGAAGCTTCGTCATTCAAGACCCGTCGCAGCTCTATTGATTATCACGTGAGCATCATCAAACATTTTGGTACTCCTCAATCCGGGGATCCATATCGCTCCAAATGTTTTCGATTGCGCTTTACATAACAGACCGGAAATGGTCGAGCCGTTGCCGCAGTCAATTAGTACCAACACTAAAAATGAAACAAGTTTTTTTTATTGTTTTCTTTGTTAAGGTAAATTAACCCCTCCTTCTCTGTATTAAGAATGGGCTTAATAATGTAATAGTTTAATAGTCATGGGTTTAAAACAGTTTTTTTTTAAATAAGGCTCAATGATAGAAGTCAGCAGTTCACTGCAACAAGTTTACAAAAGAGGCATTCTCAGAAATACGCACGTAACAGAACTACTACAACTAGTATTAATTTAGAGTTTTCCTTCTCTTGGACTAGTTGCCCTATCATGGTTTAAGAATCTAGTGTACCCTACTATTTAACACATAGGTGGATGGAGAACAGATTGAACCACACTTTTTTCAAGAGTCTTAGTGAAAATCATGCAATGATCCCGACAGAACTTGAACACGATACTACCAGTCCATAATATACGACCGTAACCAGTATAGCATCGCCACTTTCTAACTTCGCATTAATATCTACGATGAGGAAAGTTCCTTTCAAAGACTAAAATCTCGTAGGTTCTGTATTTAACCTAGAATTTATAGCATTAACTACCTCTGTGACAGGACGCTAGTCTGTTGCCGGTTAAACTTCCCAGCAAGGCTGGTACCCATTTATGCACATGGATAGAGTGGTTGCTTGCAACACCAGGTATTTCCAAATGGTCACTTATCTGAGTACTAATCTGGTTGAACGCCAGGATAAAGGGATTAAGGCTAAAAATCTGAAGACTCTAAAGGGCTTACTTGATCGGTCCGCTAGAACTGTTCTACTAGGCTGGATACGTCTCTGTTGGGTGGTTTTTCATAGGGCGGGTCTGTGCCCAGTTTGTCATTAACTACAATTAAGGCATTTCCCCCAAAACATATAGTTTTTAATTTTACTTTATCTTAGGTGCATGCTTCAGGAAGAGAGAGAGAGAGAGAGAGAGAGAGAGAGAGAGAGAGAGAGAGAGAGAGAGAGAGAGTTAGTACTAGTTTTAGGAACTACATGCCAACACCTGTGTTCGCCTCGCCTACAAACAAATTCTGTTTCTCGCTCCTTGGTGTCACGTAGTCCTTAACTTCTCCTTCTCGTCTTCCGCCGACATCTGCTTTTTTCCTAATGCGTAAAAGATCAGATGACGTGACGTCAGGGTGGTACCCCTTTCACTGATTTAACAGCGTCGTCACCGATATAAAAAGCGTGGTGTACAGTCAACTTCTTCTTTGTCTGACCGTTGAGGAGCAACATGTCTCCCTATTTTGTCCAGACTTCTTCCGGGACATGCAGTCGCCTCCTCACAGTGCCAGACTAGTTCTGTCAATGCAATCAGTTGTTGTCACATCCATGCAACACATAGTCAACCCTTTTCATATCTCCACATATTAAGAAGTTTTGACGTGTCTTCAATATTATGTATTACTTGTGAACGTAAATAAATCCAGTTATATTTTATAAGTAACGTTTTTAGTTCTTTTTTTTTGTTGTTGTTTATCTCTTTTGTTTATGCGCAATAACAATTAAGAGACCGATAATTCTTATAAAGATATTAAGAACTTGAAACAAACAAAAAAACTTGTACAAAAATAACTGGATTTGGCATTAAATGACTCGAATTGGTTGATCCGCCATAAAAGAAACAACTATAAAAAAACGAACGAATCTCGGTTGAAATGGCATAATTTTATTGAATTAACCCACTTCGTATGCAATATATTCTAAAAATCCTTCAACATTTAGTAATACTCAGTCATAATCATCCCGCCTGCATATCTTTGGCTCATCCAAGCGAACAAAAATCAATGAATCAGTTCTTTTGAATTGAGCGTTCAGGCATCTTCACGGCGTGTGCACATTTTTAGACGCGTACTTGCCTCTCTATGAGACGCTCTGTCTGTCGATCCATCTGCTTCAGTTTGATAGTATTTTGTGTATCTGCCACGCTTAAGTTTGACATTTTCTTTAGTCTATCATGCTTAAGTTTGACATAACATTTTTGTTGGTCTTCCATGCTTACGTTTATCATAGCATTTTTGTAGGTCTGTCACAAAGTTGTAAAATATCATTTTCTTTGGTCTGCCATGCTGAAGTTTGACATAGTATTTTCGTTCGTCTGCCATGCTTAAGTTTGCCATAGCATTTTAGTTGGTATGTTACACTTAAGTTTGAAAGCAGTTTTCCTTGGTCTGTTACACAGCTGTAAAAAATATTTTCTTTGGTCTGCCATGTTTAAGTTTGAAAGCGTTTATCTTGGTCTGTCAAGTTTAAGTTCAAAATTGTATTTTCGTTGGTCTGTCGCATTTTAGTTTAAAATAGTATTGTTTTTGGTCTGTCACGTTTAAGTTTCAAAAAGTAGTTTTGTTGGTCCGTCACGTGTAGATTGAATGGACGTATCTTAACAATTCTGTTTTTGTTTTGTTTTGTTTTGTTTAAGAACAGGTGATAATTATATTTTTTAAAGAAAAAAAGACAGGTAATGTTGCATATTAAATATAACAACTGACTATACTCGTTATTCCGGTTCGAAAATGTGGCATTTCTTTATGAGAAGAGGGGGGGGGGGGTATTTGTTTTTGTTTTTGTTTTTGTGACGTTTTTTATGAATATGCGCAGTTATTTTTTTTTAAGATAGATTAAAGATGATAGACGTGAACAACAACAAAACATCAACACATGAATAAAAACGCAATAAACGCAATTCGTAAAAATTAAAATATATACATGTATTTGCAAACATCAGAAGGTAAGAGTGTTAAATATTGGTGAATAACTTATGTAGTATGAATATTAGTTAAAATATGTTTGTTTGGATGGATCTAGCCTTATGAGGTTACAGGTTTGATCTGCCAGGAAATAGGATGGGTTCGTGAGAAGCGAAGGCGATAATAATTAGGCGGAAATAACGTCACATGGGCGATTGTGTGAGTTGTGGTTGCAATTTCGATAGTCTCGTGTGGAAGCTTGAATCGACAAGACGCGTTTTAAGATGAGCTAACACAGCGTATAATAATTAAGTCATGCGCTTTTAAAATAAGTTTCTCTTCCTCCCTCCCTCCCTCCCTCCCTTAAGTGTAGTATTATTGCACTTAGATAAGTGACCATTTGAGAATACCACGTATTGTACGTATAACTTGGTCCTAGTTTTATTTACTCCTCCCCAGGAGTTAGGCACAAGGCCAGTTTTATCTTACTCCCACAAGTAAGATGTGACCCAAGATCGGGTCGCGAAAGTGAGGTTTGAAAAGCCAGCGCTCGAGAGGTGAGCACTCTGGCCATTTACAAATTGCCTGGGCAGTCCCATCGGCATTCCCCGGTAGGGGCGCCTCAGACAGTAAGCAATAAACTTACTCCTCCCCAAAGAGGGGAGGCAAAGCCTGGGAGGGTGGACCTCCTAGAACTGCACAGGACAGGCGTGCAATAACAAACAGTCCTGGGCCGTTTGTTGTGATCGGCACCGACCATACAGATAGTGTGTGTATGTTTTATGATATGGTTTTATTTCGTAACATCTAAATGTACATCCTTTTAAATGCTTCCTACTGTGCCGTTATATGTTTGTATAAAAAAGGGACGATGAGAAACACTGCAGTAAGGTTATCAAACACATATTTCAGTCAGTTGGGGTTAGAGTTCATACATAATGTTAATCTTTATAAAACGGAGAATTATGCGACAGCTCATTTTTCTATTAAAGTACTTGCCAAAAGTTTTGTTGGCACTTTATACGGTACTACTCCAGTATTTGCGCCTAATTTCCGTGACTGCTCGGCAGCAGCAAGCCGACAGCTCACGGAAGCGTCCGATACCTGCCGAGTCGAAAACGAGGCTGTAAACAAAACTGGAAAAAAAAACTGATCAATCAGGATGCTGCAAACCAGTTTATATCAAGCAGCCGATTAAAATTGGAAGGAGACGCTAACACTAACTGAAAAAAAAATGAATTTTGAGCAATTGTGTCGAAGCGTAGAATCTCCGGAGGAGGTAATGAATTTCTGCCAGCAGAAAGCTCTACTGCCCACTAGGCTGCGGTGTACGCGATGCGGCCGACTTTGCCGGTTGACAGCTAGACGAACAATATCTGACAGATATGCCTGGAGATGCCCCACCCAGGAATGCCGGGCTTGGATTTCGTTGCGATCGAGGACATTTTTTTCGCGCGGTCAAATCTACGCTCCTTCCACATCCTCGACGACCCCCCTCCTCCTCCTCCTCTTCTGCCTGTCTTTCGCTAAGCATCCAAAAAAACAAGTGCTACTTCTAAAAAATCTATAAAAAACAAAAAGACTTGCTTAATTGATAAAAAAAAGTTTTTAAAAGAACGGTTCAAAAATAACAAAAAAAAAACAGTTTATTTATTTCAGCTATGGGTTTGTTCATTTCTAAAAAGCTTTTTTTTAAATGGTTCAAAAATGAAAAAATAAATAAAAATTTAATTATTTCAGCTATGGGTTTGTTCATTTCTTTCATTTTATTTTATAAAAATATATGCATTTCTTTTTCTTTCCGTATATGCATCGTCTTATATTGTTGTCGTCTGCCAACCTTCCATTTTTTTTTTCACGCATTTTGCGGTTTTATTTATACAGCATTGTTTTCGACTCGGCAGGTCTCGGACGCTTCCGTGAGCTGTCGGCTCGCTGCTGCCGAGCAGTCGCGGAAATTAGGCGCAAATACTGGAGTAGTATCCTTTATACCTGTCAGGGATACGTCTTCGACAATCAGTCTGATATTGTGGGCCGCTATGGCAAAAGCTGTGCTGATTTGTTGACTGAGGTATTCTTCTGTGCATCCCTATGAGGTCTGTCTTCCTAGACTTTCTTTTTTCGCTTTGAGAAGGGTTCAGTTCATTGTTAATCGCCTGATGCTCCCCTACCAGAGAATGCCGAAGGGCCTACTCAGCCATTTTTACGGGCAGAGTTCGCCGCCTCTTGTGCGCTGGCTTTCTATCTTTACATTCCAGACCTCGCACCACATATTTCCGCACTGGGAGGATGTGTTAAATACCACTTTTCTATTAAAGGAAAATGCGCAGAAACAGTGCTAACAATGTCCTCTTTCCTTTTTTTCCTATGATTTTTCACCTGGATTATTTTTTAAATATAAAAAAATAAAAAAATATATAACGGTTGACGGACCATAACATTCATAAAAAAAACGAAAACAAATGTGATGGAAAGGAATTTTTGTTCTACATCAAAACTCGATGCGGTCTCTATTCCAAAAGGACACCTACTTAAAATAAAATTAAAAAATAAAAACAAAGATAAAGTTGACAGACTATAACATTCATAAAAAGAGGAGAAAATGATTTTGACGGAAAGGAATTTTGGGTTTTCTTCTATGGCCAATTTGTTTCGCTCTCATTTAGATTTTTGTAAATCTTATTTAATATTTATGATCTTACAAGAAATGATTAATATTCAGTTGTTCAGAAGGGAGGGGGTATTTTCTATTATTCACAATTGCTTCTGTATGCCTAGTGATTTAAATTCATATTTAATATTTCATCAGTTACGCTTATGTCCCTATTGCCACTGTTGGTTTAATGTTATTAGACTGGACTAGTCTTCAGGAGATATGGAAAAAAATCATTGATCAGTTGGGCCATACGTCAGTATAAAAGACTGAGTTTCCTAAATAAATGCTTGTAGGGAAATTCATATAAAACTTGAACAACCGTAACCCGTTGACTCTCTCTCTCTCCCTCTTTTTCTCTCTCTCTCTCTCTCTCTCTCTCTTTATATATATATATATATATATATATATATATATATATATATATATATATATATATATATTATAATATAAAATGAGGTAATAAAATAAGGTGTCAATCAAATTTTATTAGAATTCAAAGTATTCTTAAGTCCTTAGCTCATGAGTTTTCAAAGATAATTCTTCTCTTCAGAGGACCATTACCGCAGTTATACTACTACAGGTAATAAAATTACGCTTTGAAAATATATAAAATTATATACACAAATACACAAAAATACATAACATCAAAACATATCAACCCAAAAGCATACTTTTTGTTGAATCCATATAGTCCATCCAGTTCATACATATTGAGAAGCATAATCAGGAAACACAATTACTCCAAGTTACAAACAGCAGTCCAAATACGTGTAATTGTCGGCACCTTCAATTAATATTGTGGGTATCTATTTACTTCATCTGAATGCAAAACTAAGTGCGGGGTTAATACAAATATGTATTTCATTTGGCTGGGATTTTTTTCTTATTGCCTTATATCTAAATTTGTGAAAATACCATAATAGTTCCTATTTGAAATACAATACATTTTTAGCCTTTAGGTAAAATTCCTCATATAAGTTGCGCTATTTGCAATGGAGGTATTAATTTAAAATGTCAGCTAAAGTTGTTTCAGTATGTATGATCTTTTTTAAAACCAAATTTATTTTAGTTATTTTCCCTGTCAGATGCAGTTACTTTCTAATTGATAACATTTAAACATTGGTTGACTATTTTTAAAGCAAGCGCACGTATATATCAATATTAAAGTGTATTCAATTTTTAGCCTTATGCCTCCTTATCTATATCCAACATTTATGTAGCGCTCATATTAGACGTTAGCTGTTTCTTGGTTCTTAAAACCATCCTTATATTTCCTCAGTTATCTTAATTGCCGGCTATACCCTATTCCATTTCTGCTAGAGACCAACCTATCTTACTTATGATCTACCCTCCGTCTATAGCATGCACATAAAATTAATTTAACATATGCCGTTGTCCCTATTTATGCTATAGATGATCTCATCTGTAGCAATGACGAAGGTCGCAAATCACTCTGTCAACTTTCAAAGCCGCTCTCACCGTTCGTTACGTGCACTTGCTTCGCACCGACTCAAATGAGACGGTACGAGACCCGCTTTTATATACCGAGGCACACCTAATTTGCATGTAAATGCAACGAGACTTTGCGAGACTCTGCGTGAACCGCATGCTACAAAGTTTCACGAACGCCATGTTGGATTTCCTTCTTTCATCCACGCACAGGACAGACAAACGCGAGGACGCTTCGTAGGTAAGCCCCCCTCATGTTCCCTACATCATCCATATTCACTATTTTATGATCCCAGATATTCTTGTTCCTAATCTAATCTTGAGTTTTCTGTTTATTTTTCCTACCTTATCTTAAATGTTCCCTATATTGTTAATAACTCTCTAATTTACGTTGATGCAGAATTTTTACTTCAGGTATTTATACAGGTCTGTGACGAGAGATAATATATGCGATTCTATACAAACAGTTCTCAACCATCTCCTGTCTCTTATTCAATAAGTTGTCGCTAGACATAACTATATGGTAAGATTCCAGAGTGCAGAGGTTACATCTCTTGGATTTGCGATTCTATACAAACAGTTCTGAACCATCTCCTGTCTCTTATTCAATAAGTTGTCGCTAGACATAACTATATGGTAAGATTCCAGAGTGCAGAGGTTACATCTCTTGGATTTGCAAAGTTTGTACTGTACCTGCTTTAGATAATATAGACAATTTCAGGCTGAACTGAGTGTTGTTATTACGTAGTTCCCTAACATACTTAGCGAGAGTTGTAGGTATTTTATCTGATTTAAGCTTGGTTCCTTAAATGAGTGTGTATGGTTTCTAAATCTGTCCTTGAAACTATCATCTGTCGACCCAATATATGTTGTAATGCTATTTCTTTCTGTGACGTTGCATTCATATTCTACATTTGAGATTAAGCATATCCCTTCTAATGGTCATTCGTTTTCATCTCTACGGTTACATCATTGATTCTTATCCTAGACTCGACTGGAATTCTATCTCCATTCCTATTTATTTCATATAATTAGTGTTCGAATGATTAATCGGAATTAGGATCGATGCGGCCGACTTTGCCGGTTGACGGCAAGACGAACAATATCTGACAGATATGCCTGGAGATGCCCCACCCAGGAATGCCGGGCTTGGATTTCTTTGCGATCGGGGACATTTTTTTCGCGCGGTCAAATCTACGCTCCTTCCACATCCTCGACAACCCCCCTCCTCCTCCTCCTCTTCTGCTTGTCTTTCGCTAAGCATCCCAAAAAACAAGTGCTACCTCTAAAAAATCTATAAAAAACAAAAAGACTTGCTTAATTGAAAAAAAAAGTTTTAAAAAAAACGGTTCAAAAATAACAAAAAAAAAACAGTTTATTTATTTCAGCTATGGGTTTGTTCATTTCTAAAAAGCTTTTTTTTTAAAATGGTTCAAAAATAAAAAAAAATAAATAAATAAAAATTTAATTATTTCAGCTATGGGTTTGTTCATTTCTTTCATTTTTTTTTTATAAAAATATATGCATTTCTTTTTCTTTCCGTATATGCATCGTCTTATATTGTTGTCGTCTGCCAACCTTTCATTTTTTTTTTCACGCATTTTGCGGTTTTGTTTATACAGCTTCGTTTTCGACTCGGCAGGTCTCGGACGCTTCCGCGAGCTGTCAGCTCGCTGCTGCCGAGCAGTCGCGGAAATTAGGCGCAAATACTGGAGTAGTATCCTTTATCCCTGTCAGGGATACGTCTTCGACAATCAGTCTGATATTGTGGGCCGCTATGGCAAAAGCTGTGCTGATTTGTTGACTGAGGTATTCTTCTGTGCATCCCTATGAGGTCTGTCTTCCTAGACTTTCTTTTTTCGCTTTGAGAAGGGTTCAGTTCATTGTTAATCGCCTGATGCTCCCCTACCAGAGAATGCCGAAGGGCCTACTCAGCCATTTTTACGGGCAGAGTTCGCCGCCTTTTGTGCGCTGGCTTTCTATCTTTACATTCCAGACCTCGCACCACATATTTCCGCACTGGGAGGATGTGTTAAATACCACTTTTCTATTAAAGGAAAATGCGCAGAAACAGTGCTAACAATGTCCTCTTTCCTTTTTTTCCTATGATTTTTCACCTGGATTATTTTTTAAATATAAAAAATAAAAAAATATATAACGGTTGACGGACCATAACATTCATAAAAAAAACGAAAACAAATGTGATGGAAAGGAATTTTTGTTCTACATCAAAACTCGATGCGGTCTCTATTCCAAAAGGACACCTACTTAAAATAAAATAAAAAAATAAAAACAAAGATAAAGTTGACAGACTATAACATTCATAAAAAGAGGAGAAAATGATTTTGACGGAAAAGAATTTTGGGTTTTCTTCTATGGCCAATTTGTTTCGCTCTCATTTAGATTTTTGTAAATCTTATTTAATATTTATGATCTTACAAGAAATGATTAATATTCAGTTGTTCAGAAGGGAGGGGGTATTTTCTATTATTCAAAATTGCATCTGTATGCCTAGTGATTTAAATTTATATTTAATATTTCATCAGTTACGCTTATGTCCCTATTGCCACTGTTGGTTTAATATTATTAGACTGGACTAGTCTTCAGGAGATATGGAAAAAAATCATTGATCAGTTGGGCCATACGTCAGTATAAAAGACTGAGTTTCCTAAATAAATGCTTGTAGGGAAATTCATATAAAACTAGAACAACCGTAACCCGTTGAGTCTCTCTCTCTCTCCCTCTATATATATATATATATATATATATATATATATATATATATATATATATATATATATATATATATATATATATATATATATAAGAAATGGACGAAGAGTGATAAACATGCATGAATGTCCAAATTTATATCGAACTTCGATTGTTCAATGCAAGGTATATTCTGTAATAAAATTATGTTTATTATTCTTTCCTTAAGCCAAGGCTTTTAAAAGATCGGGATCTTATCATCAGAGGAATTATACAGATAGATAAGTTGGCAATAAAAAAGCCAAAATTCAACATTTGAAAAAATATTTTTAAAAAATGATGGGTGAAAAAAGTTCGTGTAAAAAGATATTGGGTTTGTCCAGGTGGTAATTGTCCGCCGATAAGGTGTCCAATGGAAGAAAGTTTCGATAGAGAAGAAGTTTCGTGGAGGCATTACAGAAAGGCGTTCAAAATGAAGTAAATCCAATGGTGAAAATTGAGTTCAAGTCGTAGATGTAGCGCACTTTTTATATATATATATATATATATATATATATATATATATATATATATATGAACAATATTTTTGTGATACAGAATTTTATCATGGTTTTAAATAGAATGAACGGAGTCATAGCGAGTCGAGGACAATATCACAAGAAAAAAAAAGAGAGGAATTTTGTAGTAATATATTTAATCGTCGGAAGACATTCGATTATATATATATATATAAGTTTCGATTATTATACAATTACCGATTCTGATTCCGATTCCATAAATATACCAAAGTCATGTTAAAAATGTAACTAACAATTTGTTTACGTCATTTTTTTAGTATAATATTGCGCTGGAACAAAATCTATAAAAAACGAATATGTTCATTTTTTTGTATCTAACTGATAAGTTCTAAAAAAATACAATAAACACCGATAAACTTTTTATGGATTTAAAATAAACTTTATCAACCAATAATTCATGAATGTTTATTTTCATTTTAAAGAAGAAACATTTCCACGTAAATGAATTTACGATTTTGTTTTACGAACTTAACTATATTGTACGTATTATTTTACAAACAATGACAATAATAATATCTCGGTTATAGAAAAAAAATACACAGAAATCTCGAAAAAGTAAAGCCAACAAAATACAAATGTTTACTTATTGGACACATTTTAGGTTTAATTATAGTTTTTTTATTGTATAATTGTTTAGGTTTAATTATAAATGGTCGCAATTAAAATAGAACCTTTCCTTTCATTTTTATTATTGGCAAGAATTTCCTTTGTACAATTTTTGAACAATATAACACCTTTGTCAGAATTTATGTTATATTTTTTAACAAATAAATAATTCAAAGTATAGTATCTGTTCTGATACTACACTTTTTCTTTTCTGTCCTAAGGAGAAACCCTTCTAGACTGAGGCAATTTTTATCTTTGTCCCAATTCAGAGTGCCGCTTTTCGAAGTGGTGGATTCCCCACATGAAAACCCCGACATTGTGTCTAACCCTGCCTTCGTGGGAGACAATTAGGATCACACATAATTAATAACACCCTCATCTAATTAATTAGGTTTATTTACATTCAAAAATCATATATATTTTATTTCATCTAACGAAAACATTTTTAAACGGACAATCTTTAATGCAATTATTTTACGAACTCGTTTCGCTCATAGGAGACCAACCAATATTAGTATGTTAATATTGAATCTGTCTGTTTTTAACTCTTCAGAAAGTACAAAATGTTCTCATTTTTTTAATTTTCATATTGTACTGTGACATGAAAGATAAACATCCAAAAATCAACCGTTAACTCACATTAGCCCTTCAGCATTTCTCCCCCATGCGTACCAATCTGTAATCTTGACCACCTCAAAGCAGAGTCAATAATAATTCGCATAACCTTCGCTGGTAATCATTATTCTAATATCATTATCCAGTATTATCTATATGATAATTATTGTTTACCTATAAAATACTATAATTAAATCGAAGATAATTCTCATTACACAATTTACGTCATTAATATTGTGGGTATCTATTTACTTCATCTGAATGCAAAACTAAGTGCGGGGTTAATACAAATATGTATTTCATTTGGCTGGGATTTTTTTCTTATTGCCTTATATCTAAATTTGTGAAAATACCATAATAGTTCCTATTTGAAATACAATACATTTTTAGCCTTTAGGTAAAATTCCTCATATAAGTTGCACTATTTACAATGGAGGTATTAATTTAAAATGTCAGCTAAAGTTGTTTCAGTATGTATGATCTTTTTTAAAACCAAATTTATTTTAGTTATTTTCCCTGTCAGATGCAGTTACTTTCTAATTGATAACATTTAAACATTGGTTGACTATTTTTAAAGCAAGCGCACGTATATATCAATATTAAAGTGTGTTCAATTTTTAGCCTCATGCCTCATTATCTATATCCAACATTTATGTAGCGCTCATATTAGACGTTAGCTGTTTTTTGGTTCTTAAAACCATCCTTATATTTCCTCAGTTATCTTAATTGCCGGCTATACCCTATTCCATTTCTGCTAGAGACCAACCTATCTTACTTATGATCTACCCTCCGTCTATAGCATGCACATAAAATTAATTTAACATATGCCGTTGTCCCTATTTATGCTATAGATGATCTCATCTGTAGTAATGACGAATGTCGCTAATCACTCTGTCAACTTTCAAAGCAGCTCTCACCGTTCGTTACGTGCACTTGCTTCGCACCGACTCAAATGAGACGGTACGAGACCCGCTTTTATATACCGAGGCACACCTAATGTGCATGTAAATGCAACGAGACTTTGCGAGACTCTGCGTGACTCTGCGTGAACCGCATGCTACAAAGTCTCACGGACGCCATGTTGGATTTCCTTCTTTCATCCACGCACAGGACAGACAAACGCGAGGACGCTTCGTAGGTAAGCCCCCCTCATGTTCCCTACATCATCCATATTCACTATTTTATGATCCCAGATATTCTTGTTCCTAATCTAATCTTGAGTGTTCTGTTTATTTTTCCTACCTTATCTTAAATGTTCCCTATATTGTTAGTAACTCTCTAATTTACGTTGATGCAGAATTTTTACTTCAGGTATTTATACAGGTCTGTGACGAGAGATAATATATGCGATTCTATACAAACAGTTCTGAACCATCTCCTGTCTTTTATTCAATAAGTTGTCGCTAGACATAACTATATGGTAAGATTCCAGAGTGCAGAGGTTACATCTCTTGGATTTGCGATTCTATACAAACAGTTCTGAACCATCTCCTGTCTCTTATTCAATAAGTTGTCGCTAGACATAACTATATGGTAAGATTCCAGAGTGCAGAGGTTACATCTCTTGGATTTGCAAAGTTTGTACTGTACCTGCTTTAGATAATATAGACAATTTCAGGCTGAACTGAGTGTTGTTATTACGTAGTTCCCTAACATACTTAGCGAGAGTTGTAGGTATTTTATCTGATTTAAGCTTGGTTCCTTAAATGAGTGTGTATGGTTTCTAAATCTGTCCTTGAAACTACGAACTGTCGACCAAATATATGTTGTAATTCTATTTCTTTCTGTGACGTTGCATTCATATTCTACATTTGAGATTAAGCATATCCCTTCTAATGGTCATTCGTTTTCATCTCTACGGTTACATCATTGATTCTTATCCTGGACTCGACTGAAATTCTATCTCCATTCCTATTTATTTCATATAATTAGTGTTCGAATGATTAATCGGAATTAGGATCGATGCGGCCGACTTTGTCGGTTGACGGCAAGACGAACAATATCTGACAGATATGCCTGGAGATGCCCCACCCAGGAATGCCGGGCTTGGATTTCTTTGCGATCGGGGACATTTTTTTCGCGCGGTCAAATCTACGCTCCTTCCACATCCTCGACGACCCCCCCTCCTCCTCCTCTTCTGCCTGTCTTTCGCTAAGCATCCCAAAAAACAAGTGCTACCTCTAAAAAATCTATGAAAAACAAAAAGACTTGCTTAATTGAAAAAAAAAGTTTTTAAAAAAACGGTTCAAAAATAACCAAAAAAAAGAACAGTTTATTTATTTCAGCTATGGGTTTGTTCATTTCTAAAAAGCTTTTTTAAAAAATGGTTCAAAAATAAAAACAAAAATAAATAAAAATTTAATTATTTCAGCTATGGGTTTGTTCATTTCTTTCATTTTTTTTTTATAAAAATATATGCATTTCTTTTTCTTTCCGTATATGCTTCGTCTTATATTTTTTCGTCTGCCAACCTTTCATTTTTTTTTTTTTCACGCATTTTGCGGTTTTGTTTATACAGCTTCGTTTTCGACTCGGCAGGTCTCGGACGCTTCCGCGAGCTGTCGGCTCGCTGCTGCCGAGCAGTCGCGGAAATTAGGCGCAAATACTGGAGTAGTATCCTTTATACCTGTCACTTTTTTCGCTTTGAGAAGGGTTCAGTTCATTGTTAATCGTCTGATGCTCCCCTATTAGAGAATGCCGAAGGGTCTACCTAGCCATTTTTACGGGCAGAGTTCGCCGCCTCTTGTGCGCTGGCTTTCTATCTTTACATTCCAGACCTCGCACCACATATTTCCGCACTGGGAGGATGTGTTAAATACCACTTTTCTATTAAAGGAAAATGCGCAGAAACAGTGCTAACAGTGTCCTCTTTCCTTTTTTTCCTATGATTTTTCACCTGGATTATTTTTTAAATATAAAAAAATAAAAAATAAATATAACGGTTGACGGACCATAACATTCATAAAAAAAACGAAAACAAATGTGATGGAAAGGAATTTTTGTTCTACATCAAAACTCGATGCGGTCTCTATTCCAAAACGACACCTACTTAAAATAAAATAAAAAAATAAAAACAAAGATAAAGTTGACAGACTATAACATTCATAAAAAGAGGAGAAAATGATTTTGACGGAAAGAATTTTGGGTGTTCTTCTATGGCCAATTTGTTTCGCTCTCATTTAGATTTTTGTAAATCTTATTTAATATTTATGATCTTACAAGAAATGATTAATATTTAGTTGTTCAGAAGGGAGGGGGTATTTTCTATTATTCACAATTGCTTCTGTATGCCTAGTGATTTAAATTTATATTTAATATTTCATCAGTTACGCTTATGTCCCTATTGCCACTGTTGGTTTAATATTATTAGACTGGACTAGTCTTCAGGAGATATGGAAAAAAATCATTGATCAGTTGGGCCATACGTGAGTATAAAAGACTGAGTTTCCTAAATAAATGCTTGTAGGGAAATTCATATAAAACTTGAACAACCGTAACCCGTTGAGTCTTTCTCTCTCTCTCTCCCTCCCTCTTTCTCTCTCTTTTCTCTCTCTCTCTCTCTCTCTCTCTCTCTCTATATATATATATATATATATATATATATATATATTATAATATAAAATGAGGTCATAAAATAAGGTGTCAATCAAATTTTATTAGAATTCAAAGTTCAAGCAAAGTATTCTTAAGTCCTTAGCTCATGAGTTTTCAAAGATAATTCTTCTCTTCAGAGGACCATTACCGCAGTTATACTACTACAGGTAATAAAATTACGCTTTGAAAATATGTAAAATTATATACACAAATACACAAAAATACATAACATCAAAACATATCAACCCAAAAGCATACTTTTTGTTGAATCCATATAGTCCATCCAGTTCATACATATTGAGAAGCATAATCAGGAAAGACAATTACTCCAAGTTACAAACAGCAGTCCAAATACGTGTAATTAAAGGTGCCGACACTTTATATATATATATATATATATATATATATATATATATATATATATATATATATATATATATATATATATGTATATATATATATATATACATATATATATGAACAAATTTTTTGTGATACAGAATGTTATCATGGTTTTAAATAGAATGAACGGAGTCATAGCGAGTCGAGGGCAATATCACAAAAAAAGAGAGGAAATTTGTAGTAATATATTTAATCGTCGGAAGACATTCGATTATATATATATATATATATAATTTTCGATTATCATACAATTACCGATTCTGATTCTGATTCCATAAATATACCAAAGTCATGTTAAAAATGTAACTAACAATTTGTTTACGTCATTTTTTTAGTATAATATTGCGCTGGACAAAATCTATAAAAAACGAATATGCTCATTTTTTTGTATCTAACTGATAAGTTCTAAAAAAAATACAATAAACACCGATAAACTTTTTATGGATTTAAAATAAACTTTATTAACCAATAATTCATGAATGTTTATTTTCATTTTAAAGAAGAAACATTTCCACGTAAATGAATTTACGATTTTGTTTTACGAACTTAACTATATTGTACGTATTATTTTACAAACAATGACAATAATAATATCTCGGTTATAGAAAAAAATACACAGAAATCTCGAAAAAGTAAAGCCAACAAAATACAAATGTTTACTTATTGGACACATTTTAGGTTTAATTATAGTTTTTTTATTGTATAATTGTTTAGGTTTAATTATAAATGGTCGCAATTAAAATAGAACCTTTCCTTTCATTTTTATTATTGGCAAGAATTTCCTTTGTACAATTTTTGAACAATATAACACCTTTGTCAGAATTTACGTTATATTTTTTAACAAATAAATAATTCAAAGTATAGTATCTGTTCTGATACTACACTTTTTCTTTTCTGTCCTAAGGAGAAACCCTTCTAGACTGAGGCAATTTTTATCTTTGTCCCAATTCAGAGTGCCGCTTTTCGAAGTGGTGGATTCCCCACATGAAAACCCGACATTGTGTCTAACCCTGCCTTCGTGGGAGACAATTAGGATCACACATAATTAATAACACCCTCATCTAATTAATATATATATATATATATATATATATATATATATATATATATATATATATATATATATATATATATATATATATATATAAGTAAACAAGGTTTATTTACATTCCAAAATCTTATATATTTTATTTCATCTAACGAAAACATTTTTAAACGGACAATCTTTAGTGCAATTATTTTACGAACTCGTTTCGCTCATAGGAGACCAACCAATATTAGTATGTTAATATTGAATCTGTCTGTTTTTAACTCTTCAGAAAGTACAAAATGTTCTTAATTTTTTAATTTTCATATTGTAGCGTGACATGAAAGATAAACATCCAAAAATCAACCGTTAACTCACATTAGCCCTTCAGCATTTCTCCCCCATGCGTAGCAGTCCGTAATCTTGACCACCTCAAAGCAGAGTCAATAATAATTCGCATAACCTTCGCTGGTAATCATTATTCTAATATCATTATCCAGTATTAGCTATATGATAATTATTGTTTACCTATAAAATACTATAATTAAATCGAAGATAATTCTCATTACACAATTTACGTCATTAATATTGTGGGTATCTATTTACTTTATCTGAATGCAAAACAAAGTGCGGGGTTAATACAAATATGTATTTCATTTGGCTGGGATTTTTTTCTTATTGCCTTATATCTAAATTTGTGAAAATACCATAATAGTTCCTATTTGAAATACAATACATTTTTAGCCTTTAGGTAAAATTCCTCATATAAGTTGCGCTATTTACAATGGAGGTATTAATTTAAAATGTCAGCTAAAGTTGTTTCAGTATGTATGATCTTTTTTAAAACCAAATTTATTTTAGTTATTTTCCCTGTCAGATGCAGTTACTTTCTAATTGATAACATTTAAACATTGGTTGACTATTTTTAAAGCAAGCGCACGTATATATCAATATTAAAGTGTATTCAATTTTTAGCCTTATGCCTCCTTATCTATATCCAACATTTATGTAGCGCTCATATTAGACGTTAGCTGTTTCTTGGTTCTTAAAACCATCCTTATATTTCCTCAGTTATCTTAATTGCCGGCTATACTCTATTCCATTTCTGCTAGAGACCAACCTATCTTACTTATGATCTACCCTCCGTCTATAGCATGCGCATAAAATTAATTTAACATATGCCGTTGTCCCTATTTATGCTATAGATGATCTCATCTGTAGTAATGACGAAGGTCGCAAATCACTCTGTACACTTTCAAAGCAGCTCTCACCGTTCGTTACGTGCACTTGCTTCGCACCGACTCAAATGAGACGGTACGAGACCCGCTTTTATATACCGAGGCACACCTAATTTGCATGTAAATGCAACGAGACTTTGCGAGACTCTGCGTGACTCTGCGTGAACCGCATGCTACAAAGTCTCACGGACGCCATGTTGGATTTCCTTCTTTCATCCACGCACAGGACAGACAAACGCGAGGACGCTTCGTAGGTAAGCCCCCCTCATGTTCCCTACATCATCCATATTCACTATTTTATGATCCCAGATATTCTTTGTTCCTAATCTAATCTTGAGTTTTCTGTTTATTTTTCCTACCTTATCTTAAGTGTTTCCTATATTGTTAATAACTCTCTAATTTACGTTGATGCAGAATTTTTACTTCAGGTATTTATACAGGTCTGTGACGAGAGATAATATATGCGATTCTATACAAACAGTTCTGAACCATCTCCTGTCTCTTATTCAATAAGTTGTCGCTAGACATAACTATATGGTAAGATTCAAGAGTGCAGAGGTTACATCTCTTGGATTTGCGATTCTATACAAACAGTTCTGAACCATCTCCTGTCTCTTATTTAATAAGTTGTCGCTAGACATAACTATATGGTAAGATTCCAGAGTGCAGAGGTTACATCTCTTGGATTTGCAAAGTTTGTACTGTACCTGCTTTAGATAATATAGACAATTTCAGGCTGAACTGAGTGTTGTTATTACGTAGTTCCCTAACATACTTAGCGAAAGTTGTAGGTATTTTATCTTATTTAAGCTGGGTTCTTTAAATGAGTGTGTATGGTTTCTAAATCTGTCCTTGAAACTACCATCTGTCGACCCAATATATGTTGTAATTCTATTTCTTTCTGTGACGTTGCATTCATATTCTACATTTGAGATTAAGCATATCCCTTCTAATGGTCATTCGTTTTCATCTCTACGGTTACATCATTGATTCTTATCCTGGACTCGACTGGAATTCTATCACCATTCCTATTTATTTCATTTATTTTAACCTACAATAGTTGAGGCTCAGTTTATTGATGTTAAAAAGGATAGTTTGGCCGTATCTTTATTGATAATCCTACCTAATCTGCTATCCCTAAGAAAGTTTTTCTCGATAATTCGGTGTATAACTGTTTAGGCACATTAGTGAGGATGTTCATGCGATGAGGTGAGTTAAACCAAATTGAATTTTTAACGTCTATTTTTCATACTAGTATTATCCCCTTCCGTTGGTGAGGGTGTTGTTTCTCTAGTGTTTGGTGTGTGGTTTCCCGCGTATTATTTGTATTTATTCTATTATTATATGGTCTAAGATTTCCCATAGTCATGTTATATGATATTATGTGGGATGTTTTCCTATTTCTAGTACGGTCCGCATTTTCTTTCTCCAGGTTCCCTTTCATATAACTTATCTCCTTACTATATCCGACCTAGCTAATGATTCATTGTAATATTTTTAATTCTTATTGAATAATGACATTTGATAACAATATTGATACTGGGGGATAAGATCTTTCTTAACAGAAATACATATATGGTTACTTTGAGGTCCAGTTGTTTTTTTTAAGTTTATGTATATCTTTTGGGGTTTTCTCTAAGTTTCTATTGCCAGAGTAACATAAAAGCGTAATTATATATATATATATATATATATATATATATATATATATATATATATATATATATATATACTTACATTTTTATGTTAGCAAATTTTCACTGTCCTTTACGTAGTCTCAAAGGAGTGTTCTATGTGTAGTCAATTGAAAGAAAATGTAACAACTGAACTGTCAAACCGGTTCGATAATATAAATAACCAAGAATCATTTTATTATTAGTCTTTGATTTTATTGCCTTCTTTCTCCACCCCAATCAACTTTTTATATCTTTAGAAATTTTGTTTTACAATCACACAGACATGGAAACTCAAAATCAAAGAAGAACTGACGCCAAAGTGTGTTCTCGCATAGAGCCGTAAAAATCTTTAATTCTACTAATTCCTTTATACCTAATTCAACTCCACACTATGCCTTTCATAATCAAAGTTAAAAGGTTGTTTTTAAAAAAATTTAGCCACATTTTGTAATGTCGTTTGTCAAGACTGAAGAACTGGACAAAAGCCCACCAAACAAAAGCCCACCATATAAAAAAAAATTGAAAAACATTTTTTTACATTTTACTTTTAATTTAATTATCAATGATGTTTATCGGTATTTTTCTTGGCAAAAATGTTTTATTTAATTTTTAGACATTTTTCAGAACCTTGTAAATCAACTATATTTAAACGTTACTAAACAAATTCATGCCAAGTTTCATTTTATTTGTGTGTTTTTACACAAGTAAAATAAATTTACATCGTATTTTGATGTTATTATCATCTATAGATTTTAGTTTTACTGGTAGTTTAAAAATAATAAATATTCATTATTTTATCAATTTTGTACCAGCAATGGAAGATTAAGTATTTTTAAAATTTAAAGAATCGTTTTTAGAATCAGAAATTAGGCTAAACATTTTCCGATTCCGATACCCTCAAAAGTTACGTTTTTTATCGATTCTCGATCCTAATTCCGATTAATCATTCGAACACTAATTATATTATAAAATAATATATTACGTATATTTGTTTTTCAGTATATGTTTCAACAGTGCTCAATACATGAGTAGTGCTTAGTAGTCGTATGAAAATATACAGACATGTATGCTTCATTCCCGGAGCAGATCATCAAGTTAATTGCGTGGATGTATGGTTTATTATTTTAGATACTAATCAATAAGATTCGTTGGTTGTAGTATCTCCTTTCTAAGCTATGTATTTCCATCCGCCGACTGGTGTCCATCCCATGTTTGAGAGGGTTTGGACGCTCCTCGCTTTTAAATGGGTCAAATTAACAAAAGTTGACCTTACTTTGACACGTAGGAATTAAAATAATTTATCTGTCCCATTTGTGTTACCTATTGTCGTCTTAGGTTTATTCTCTCTAAAATTAACAAGCAGATAAAAAAGGATCTAGAACTAAACTAATGAATTTACACCGCCGAGGCAATCGCTTGGTTTAATAGTTTCGTAGATTTTTATCCATCAATATCTGTAGAACTCTGTAACATTTTTAGAGTTTATAGAGATGTACACCGACGTATCTAACGATGAAATCCACATTATCAAAAGTGTAGAAGATCGGTTTTATCAATAATAATGATCAATGGATAAAGACTAGAATGATAAATTCCTTTGATCAGAAACATATTTGATAATACTGATATCGGTCTATATAGAGATGACAGGCTGATTATAATAAGGTCAAAAGTAAAAACTTAACAAACATATATGGAAATTAAAAATTAGGCATAAAAGTCGAAGTATTAGCTAATATAAAAAAATAAATAACTTTTTAGATGTCACTTTCAACTTAGATAAAAATACATACGAACCCTATTTAAAAGATAATGCTAACCCAATATACGTGAAACCAAAGTCCGACTACCCCATCAATCATGTAACATATTTCTAGTTCAATCGAACGTAGGGTTAGTAATGAATCTATTAACGAAAATGGTATTTAAGAATTTAAGTAGCATTTATAATTGTGACAATGAAGAGGAACACTTGCCAGCAGAAAAGAGGATGGGGTGCTTCGCATGTCGTGTCTGCAGGGTACAGAAAGGGCTTCTCTTCATGAGTGCACATTTTTATAGTGAAGCCTGATTTGTATATGTGGAGATCAGCTGATATGAATGAAGAGGGCAGCTGGGAAGCAACAGAAATGATTTGGATTGCAGAGAGAAAGTGGTGGTATTGAAAATCGGTGAAGTTGAATTACCGTCAAAACTGTTTTGTTTTATTTTTCTGGCACAGTTAGCTAACAATAATACAGCTCTAACAATAATTGGTATAATAATATTGAAATTAATTACAAGCAACAAGATACCAATAATAATAATAATAATAATAATAATAATAGAAATAAAAATAAAAGAAAGAGAAATGTAATTTGGTTCACAACACTGTAAAACCAGATGCTAAAAACTAAACTAGGTAAGAAATTCCTTAATCTTATCGAAAAATATTTTCCCATAACTAATCTCTTTCATAAAATATTTAATAAAAATTACTTCCAGCAGTGAACATTTAATAATGATCATCAAACCGATAACAAATACTAAATGACAATAGTAAAAAGACAATAAAAACAAAATGCGTCGAAAAAGTGACAAATATAACAATAGCAATAACAATAACATTCCATCAGCCATTTTAATGAATTACTTTGTAAAATAAAAAACCTATCTTTACAAAATAATTTCTATCAAAATATAATTTTATTATTAAATTATATACATTCGGATGCATTTCGGTTTCTTAGAAGACAAATCACCCATTTTAATGAATTACTTCGTGAAATAAAAAACCTATCTTTACAAAATAATTTCTATCAAAATATAATTTTATTATTAAATTATATACATTCGGATGCATTTCGGTTTCTTAGAAGACAAATCAGCCATTTTAATGAATTACTTCGTGAAATAAAAAACCTATCTTTACAAAATAATTTCTATCAAAATATAATTTTATTATTAAATTATATACATTCGGATGCATTTCGGTTTCTTAGAAGACAAATCACCCATTTTAATGAATTACTTCGTGAAATAAAAAACCTATCTTTACAAAATAATTTCTATCAAAATATAATTTTATTATTAAATTATATACATTCGGATGCATTTCGGTTTCTTAGAAGACAAATCACCCATTTTAATGAATTACTTCGTGAAATAAAAAACCTATCTTTACAAAATAATTTCTATCAAAATATAATTTTATTATTAAATTATATACATTCGGATGCATTTCGGTTTCTTAGAAGACAAATCAGCCATTTTAATGAATTACTTTGTGAAATAAAAAACCTATCTTTACAAAATAATTTCTATCAAAATATAATTTTATTATTAAATTATATACATTCGGATGCATTTCGGTTTCTTAGAAGACAAATCACCCATTTTAATGAATTACTTCGTGAAATAAAAAACCTATCTTTACAAAATAATTTCTATCAAAATATAATTTTATTATTAAATTATATACATTCGGATGCATTTCGGTTTCTTAGAAGACAAATCAGCCATTTTAATGAATTACTTTGTGAAATAAAAAACCTATCTTTACAAAATAATTTCTATCAAAATATAATTTTATTATTAAATTATATACATTCGGATGCATTTCGGTTTCTTAGAAGACAAATCACCCATTTTAATGAATTACTTCGTGAAATAAAAAACCTATCTTTACAAAATAATTTCTATCAAAATATAATTTTATTATTAAATTATATACATTCGGATGCATTTCGGTTTCTTAGAAGACAAATCAGCCATTTTAATGAATTACTTTGTGAAATAAAAAACCTATCTTTACAAAATAATTTCTATCAAAATATAATTTTATTATTAAATTATATACATTCGGATGCATTTCGGTTTCTTAGAAGACAAATCAGCCATTTTAATGAATTACTTTGTGAAATAAAAAACCTATCTTTACAAAATAATTTCTATCAAAATATAATTTTATTATTAAATTATATACATTCAGATGCATTTCGGTTTCTTAGAAGACAAATCAGCCATTTTAATGAATTACTTTGTGAAATAAAAAACCTATCTTTACAAAATAATTTCTATCAAAATATAATTTTATTATTAAATTATATACATTCGGATGCATTTCGGTTTCTTAGAAGACAAATCAGCCATTTTAATGAATTACTTTGTGAAATAAAAAACCTATCTTTACAAAATAATTTCTATCAAAATATAATTTTATTATTAAATTATATACATTCAGATGCATTTCTGTTTCTTAGAAGACAAATCAGCCATTTTAATGAATTACTTTGTGAAATAAAAAACCTATCTTTACAAAATAATTTCTATCAAAATATAATTTTATTATTAAATTATATACATTCGGATGCATTTCGGTTTCTTAGAAGACAAATCAGCCATTTTAATGAATTACTTTGTGAAATAAAAAACCTATCTTTACAAAATAATTTCTATCAAAATATAATTTTATTATTAAATTATATACATTCAGATGCATTTCCGTTTCTTAGAAGACAAATCAGCCATTTTAATGAATTACTTTGTGAAATAAAAAACCTATCTTTACAAAATAATTTCTATCAAAATATAATTTTATTATTAAATTATATACATTCGGATGCATTTCGGTTTCTTAGAAGACAAATCAGCCATTTTAATGAATTACTTTGTGAAATAAAAAACCTATCTTTACAAAATAATTTCTATCAAAATATAATTTTATTATTAAATTATATACATTCAGATGCATTTCGGTTTCTTAGAAGACAAATCAGCCATTTTAATGAATTACTTTGTGAAATAAAAAACCTATCTTTACAAAATAATTTCTATCAAAATATAATTTTATTATTAAATTATATACATTCGGATGCATTTCGGTTTCTTAGAAGACAAATCAGCCATTTTAATGAATTACTTTGTGAAATAAAAAACCTATCTTTACAAAATAATTTCTATCAAAATATAATTTTATTATTAAATTATATACATTCAGATGCATTTCGGTTTCTTAGAAGACAAATCACCCATTTTAATGAATTACTTCGTGAAATAAAAAACCTATCTTTACAAAATAATTTCTATCAAAATATAATTTTATTATTAAATTATATACATTCGGATGCATTTCGGTTTCTTAGAAGACAAATCACCCATTTTAATGAATTACTTCGTGAAATAAAAAACCTATCTTTACAAAATAATTTCTATCAAAATATAATTTTATTATTAAATTATATACATTCGGATGCATTTCGGTTTCTTAGAAGACAAATCAGCCATTTTAATGAATTACTTCGTGAAATAAAAAACCTATCTTTACAAAATAATTTCTACTAAAATATAATTTTATTATTAAATTATATACATTCGGATGCATTTCGGTTTCTTAGAAGACAAATCAGCCATTTTAATGAATTACTTCGTGAAATAAAAAACCTATCTTTACAAAATAATTTCTACTAAAATATAATTTTATTATTACATTATATACATTCGGATGCATTTCGGTTTCTTAGAAGACAAATCAGCCATTTTAATGAATTACTTCGTGAAATAAAAAACCTATCTTTACAAAATAATTTCTACTAAAATATAATTTTATTATTACATTATATACATTCGGATGCATTTCGGTTTCTTAGAAGACAAATCACTCATTTTAATGAATTACTTCGTGAAATAAAAAACCTATCTTTACAAAATAATTTCTATCAAAATATAATTTTATTATTAAATTATATACATTCGGATGCATTTCGGTTTCTTAGAAGACAAATCACCCATTTTAATGAATTACTTCGTGAAATAAAAAACCTATCTTTACAAAATAATTTCTATCAAAATATAATTTTATTATTAAATTATATACATTCGGATGCATTTCGGTTTCTTAGAAGACAAATCAGCCATTTTAATGAATTACTTCGTGAAATAAAAAACCTATCTTTACAAAATAATTTCTACTAAAATATAATTTTATTATTAAATTATATACATTCGGATGCATTTCGGTTTCTTAGAAGACAAATCAGCCATTTTAATGAATTACTTCGTGAAATAAAAAACCTATCTTTACAAAATAATTTCTACTAAAATATAATTTTATTATTACATTATATACATTCGGATGCATTTCGGTTTCTTAGAAGACAAATCAGCCATTTTAATGAATTACTTCGTGAAATAAAAAACCTATCTTTACAAAATAATTTCTACTAAAATATAATTTTATTATTACATTATATACATTCGGATGCATTTCGGTTTCTTAGAAGACAAATCAGCCATTTTAATGAATTACTTCGTGAAATAAAAAACCTATCTTTACAAAATAATTTCTACTAAAATATAATTTTATTATTAAATTATATACATTCGGATGCATTTCGGTTTCTTAGAAGACAAATCAACCATTTTAATGAATTACTTCGTGAAATAAAAAACCTATCTTTACAAAATAATTTCTACTAAAATATAATTTTATTATTACATTATATACATTCGGATGCATTTCGGTTTCTTAGAAGACAAATCAGCCATTTTAATGAATTACTTCGTGAAATAAAAAACCTATCTTTACAAAATAATTTCTATCAAAATATAATTTTATTATTAAATTATATACATTCGGATGCATTTCGGTTTCTTAGAAGACAAATCAGCCATTTTAATGAATTACTTCGTGAAATAAAAAACCTATCTTTACAAAATAATTTCTACTAAAATATAATTTTATTATTACATTATATACATTCGGATGCATTTCGGTTTCTTAGAAGACAAATCAGCCATTTTAATGAATTACTTCGTGAAATAAAAAACCTATCTTTACAAAATAATTTCTACTAAAATATAATTTTATTATTACATTATATACATTTGGATGCATTTCGGTTTCTTAGAAGACAAATCAGCCATTTTAATGAATTACTTCGTGAAATAAAAAACCTATCTTTACAAAATAATTTCTACTAAAATATAATTTTATTATTAAATTATATACATTCGGATGCATTTCGGTTTCTTAGAAGACAAATCAACCATTTTAATGAATTACTTCGTGAAATAAAAAACCTATCTTTACAAAATAATTTCTACTAAAATATAATTTTATTATTACATTATATACATTCGGATGCATTTCGGTTTCTTAGAAGACAAATCAGCCATTTTAATGAATTACTTCGTGAAATAAAAAACCTATCTTTACAAAATAATTTCTATCAAAATATAATTTTATTATTAAATTATATACATTCGGATGCATTTCGGTTTCTTAGAAGACAAATCAGCCATTTTAATGAATTACTGCGTGAAATAAAAAACCTATCTTTACAAAATAATTTCTACTAAAATATAATTTTATTATTACATTATATACATTCGGATGCATTTCGGTTTCTTAGAAGACAAATCAGCCATTTTAATGAATTACTTCGTGAAATAAAAAACCTATCTTTACAAAATAATTTCTACTAAAATATAATTTTATTATTAAATTATATACATTCGGATGCATTTCGGTTTCTTAGAAGACAAATCAACCATTTTAATGAATTACTTCGTGAAATAAAAAACCTATCTTTACAAAATAATTTCTACTAAAATATAATTTTATTATTACATTATATACATTCGGATGCATTTCGGTTTCTTAGAAGACAAATCAGCCATTTTAATGAATTACTTCGTGAAATAAAAAACCTATCTTTACAAAATAATTTCTATCAAAATATAATTTTATTATTAAATTATATACATTCGGATGCATTTCGGTTTCTTAGAAGACAAATCAGCCATTTTAATGAATTACTTCGTGAAATAAAAAACCTATCTTTACAAAATAATTTCTATCAAAATATAATTTTATTATTAAATTATATACATTCAGATGCATTTCGGTTTCTTAAAAGACAAATCAGCCATTTTAATGAATTACTTTTTGAAATAAAAACCTATCTTTACAAAATAATTTCTATCAAAATATAATTTTATTATTAAATTATATACATTCGGATGCATTTCGGTTTCTTAGAAGACAAATCAGCCATTTTAATGAATTACTTCGTGAAATAAAAAAACTATCTTTACAAAATAATTTCTATCAAAATATAATTTTATTATTAAATTATATACATTCGGATGCATTTCGGTTTCTTAGAAGACAAATCAGCCATTTTAATGAATTACTTCGTGAAATAAAAAACCTATCTTTACAAAATAATTTCTACTAAAATATAATTTTATTATTACATTATATACATTCGGATGCATTTCGGTTTCTTAGAAGACAAATCAGCCATTTTAATGAATTACTTCGTGAAATAAAAAACCTATCTTTACAAAATAATTTCTATCAAAATATAATTTTATTATTAAATTATATACATTCGGATGCATTTCGGTTTCTTAGAAGACAAATCAGCCATTTTAATGAATTACTTCGTGAAATAAAAAACCTATCTTTACAAAATAATTTCTACTAAAATATAATTTTATTATTACATTATATACATTCGGATGCATTTCGGTTTCTTAGAAGACAAATCAGCCATTTTAATGAATTACTTCGTGAAATAAAAAACCTATCTTTACAAAATAATTTCTACTAAAATATAATTTTATTATTAAATTATATACATTCGGATGCATTTCGGTTTCTTAGAAGACAAATCAACCATTTTAATGAATTACTTCGTGAAATAAAAAACCTATCTTTACAAAATAATTTCTACTAAAATATAATTTTATTATTACATTATATACATTCGGATGCATTTCGGTTTCTTAGAAGACAAATCAGCCATTTTAATGAATTACTTCGTGAAATAAAAAACCTATCTTTACAAAATAATTTCTATCAAAATATAATTTTATTATTAAATTATATACATTCGGATGCATTTCGGTTTCTTAGAAGACAAATCAGCCATTTTAATGAATTACTTCGTGAAATAAAAAACCTATCTTTACAAAATAATTTCTATCAAAATATAATTTTATTATTAAATTATATACATTCAGATGCATTTCGGTTTCTTAAAAGACAAATCAGCCATTTTAATGAATTACTTTTTGAAATAAAAACCTATCTTTACAAAATAATTTCTATCAAAATATAATTTTATTATTAAATTATATACATTCGGATGCATTTCGGTTTCTTAGAAGACAAATCAGCCATTTTAATGAATTACTTCGTGAAATAAAAAAACTATCTTTACAAAATAATTTCTATCAAAATATAATTTTATTATTAAATTATATACATTCGGATGCATTTCGGTTTCTTAGGAGACAAATCAGCCATTTTAATGAATTAGTTCGTGAAATTATTTTTCTTTCTTTAAATTCCTTTGTTATTCCTTATGTATTATTATAACGACATCAATTTAATTACCGGGCTAAACCGGATAGGGACAGCTAGTCCTAAATAGTTTCCGCTTTAACGTACCAAATAACATTTTGTTTTATTTTATTCTAGGTTCGGACACAAAATCAGGTAATTCTACCAGATTAGTACGACTTTTTGACCTGCTTGATTAGATTGTATTGGCACTTGATTCTTTTTTTTAATCAGGTACTAACAGGGTGAACTGCGTGGAGGACTCTGACATGGCGCCAGTATCCACGTTACCACAACCACCACTTGAACAAACATGAAAAAACTGTATCCGTGTGCATTACTTGATCACGTGTCAAGTTTGACGACTGTCTGTGATACGAGTTAGATTAATATTAACTTTAAGGGAATCCTTTAAAAAAAAACTGCTCGGCACTATTTCAAAACACCTTATTATTGTATTAAACTATTATATTTAATTTTTTTGACAAAAGATAAATGTAATATAATCTAAAACTTTGAAAAAGAAACAGACAAAATGCTTTTGTAAGCCGCATTTAAGATGCAAATATTTTTATTAAAAATCATTTAAATTTTTAAATAAAAAAATTAAATAAAAAATTTAAATAAAAAAATTAAATAAAGAATTTAAATAAAGAATTTAAATAAAAAAATTTAAATAAAAAAATTAAATAGAAAAAATTTAAATAAAAAATTTAAATAAAAAATTTAAATTAAAAATTTAAATTACAAATTTAAATTAAAAAATTAAATAAACAAATTAAATAAAAAAATTTAAATAAAAAATTTAAATAAAAAAATTTAAATAAAAAAATTTAAATAAAAAAATTAAATTAAAAAATTTAAATAAAAAATTTAAATAAATAAAAAATAAAAAATTTAAATAAAAAAATTAAATGATTATTAATAAAAATATTCGCACCTTAAACGTGTGTTTTTTCGAAGTTTTAAATTTCTTACAAGATGATTTTAAGAACTTTTGCCAATTTTATTATTGTAATATAATCTATTAAAACAAACATTACTATCGCTGTATGAGAAATAACAAGAGACCATTTTCACCATGACTGTGTCTTGTGTACATAATTACTGGTGCGGTATTTATTTACCTCCTCTCCAGGGGGTTAGGCACAAGGCCAGTTTTATCTTACTCCCACAAGGTAAGATGTGACCCAAGGTCGGGTCGGGAAAGTGGAACTTGAAAAGCCAGCGCCCGAGAAGGTGAGCACTCTGGCCATTAAAAATTGCCTGGGCATCCCTGTCGGCATTCCCCGGTAGGGGCGCCTCAGGCAGTAAGCAATAAACTTACAAAGAGGGGAGGCAAAGCCTGGGAGGGTGGACCTCCTAGAACTGCACTGGACAAACCCACAGACCGGTGGAATCAAGCCCCGAAGGACAAGACGACACCGGTCTATAGGGTGCAGTCGTAGGGAGGCAAATAAAATAGACTTTAAAGTAAAATACAATTCTATCTCTGAACTAAAAATCCAATTTAAGACCAACAATCAATCTTATCCAAAATGTGAGCAAAATAGGCCCTTTTGAAGTTATAAAGGTCCATTGTGGTTATGTGGATAAATAAAGTATTTGTTCATTATATGTATGGAACTATATATTAGATATTTAATTATATCAATTAATTGTTAATTATAACCATCATTCATCCTTATTTTATTTATTTATTCTTTATTTTCACTAATAAACGTTAATTTTGGTTGTTTTAATTCAAAAGTTATTATCATCAGTCGGTAAACATTCAGTGATTTCAACAAATAATTTATTTTGCAAATACTAGCTTTGAGTTTATGCGTATTTTTTTTTAAAACACTTTTATAACCAAGTGCTAAATTACTTGTAAAAAATTTCGAAATTGAGTCATGTAAAATTGAAAAGTAACTATTTTTGTTAATGAGCTATTATCGCTGGTCGCAGTGTAAGCAGATAAACCGTTTGTTAACAGAGTGTTTTAAACACCCTGTAGTAGACAAGTTGGCGATCCAGATTTGGTACACGTGTGAGTGTTGAAATTCAGAATTAAGTCACTCATTGGGAGATAAATTCTGTGCGGGGACGAAGGCACTTTTAGTGGATCGATGAAAAGTGAATTTTTTTTTTTGGTTTCATGGAACATGTATTGCGTCAAATAAGAACATTTGAAAATAACATTTCTCTGTTATTTCACCTATCACAGCAGAAACCAAATGGACTGTCGTCTAGACGGTCGAGTTTCGATCCTGGATTGAGGCACACACACAGTTATATTTGAGAACAACACATTTGTTTCTTAACCCTTTGAGAAACATTTGGGTGACTGTTGGGCGAAAAAATTGTTGCCACATCTTGGCTGGTGCACAAACCACTAGCTCCTCTCTTTTGAACAGGGTGAAAAAAAGAGTCTCTAACCTACTAGGTGCCGCACTGTCTACTAAGCTCCAGCCCCTGTCCCATCGCACTGTCTGCTAAGCTCCAGCCCCTGTCCCATCGTACTGTCATCGTTTTTTACAATTACCATTAGAATATTAGACTGTGTTATGATATTGTAATTATCTTAAAGTAATAATCCTTAAAATTACACAATCCTCTGTCTGTATAAGAGCCAGATATGTCGGAAGATGAAGTACTCTGACACGTCTGGGGAGATGCCATGCAGAGCACTCTTTTCTGCCTTGACAAAGTACAAAATTGACTTCGAAATCTAGTGGCGGATGTTCGCTTCCTGGCAGGAATCGAACCTGAAATGTACGGAGCGACAGACATTCGTTCAAGTGTAAAATAATGAAAATGTTCTCGATTTAGTCAAAATTGATGTATAAAATATATGCAAACAAGTTTTACAAGTTTGCGAAAGATTGAGAAGGAGAATATTGAGGAAAACGACAATGTGTTTGTGGGCTTGTCGCTTGCAGACTGGTGTGTGATGGAAGGTGTTAGGGTAGAGAGACCTTCCTTCACCCCAACTCGAATGTGTTGGCTCCTTGCATGTCGTCTGTCTCGTCAGATTATGAAGTCTGTCCCCTCTGTCTCTTAACTGTTTTTCTTTTTCTTTTCTTTTTTTCATTTTGCACCCACACAGAATTGTGTGATTCTCCAAAAAATGTTAGAAGTGGGTTTACCCCAAAACGGTAATTTACTGTGTAGCGATCCCTTATTGAATTGCTTGGTTGATATTGGGTTCTCGAAAAGGGAACGTCTTGTGTTTTGTAGGGGGCGATCTGAAACTAGGGTTGGCATCTTCCGCAGATCGTAATCGGAGCTTGGGAATATTTTAGATAGTTCATTTCTAAGGGGGAAATATTACAAGATAAATTGATCAGGAATTCTCAAGTTTTTTACATATATACAATATACGTTAAGAGGAACAGAAATAAGGAATTTCTAAATAGTGTTGCATTTAGCAGTTAATACCAAGTACAATACAATATTTAGTTACGAAGGGATGATTATTGAACAATCATTGACTCTGCTTGGCCACGAAATGTTTCTTGTGGAGATGAGGTTCTGCTCTTAAGGTCAGCTTCGTAAAAGTCTTTTTGTGAGTGGTTCGGAAGAAATAGTCCCTTTCAGTCTGCCAGTTTCGTAAAAGTCTTTTTGTGGATGGTTCGGAAGAAATAGTCCCTTTCAGTCTGCCAGTATCGTAAAAGTCTTTTTGTGGGTGGTTCGGAAGAAATAGTCCCTTTCAGTCTGCCAGTTTCGTAAAAGTCTTTTTGTGGGTGGTTCGGAAGAAATAGTCCCTTTCAGTCTGCCAGTTTCGTTAAAGTCTTTTTTGTGGGTGGTTGGGAAGAAATAGTCCCTTTCAGTCTGCCAGTTTCGTTAAAGTTTTTTTGTCGGTGGTTGGGAAGAAATAGTCCCTTTCAGTCTGCCAGTTTCGTAAAAGTCTTTTTGTCGGTGGTTCGGAAGAAATAGTCCCTTTCAGTCTGCCAGTTTCGTAAAAGTCTTTTTGTGGGTGGTTCGGAAGAAATAGTCCCTTTCAGTCTGCCAGTTTCGTTAAAGTCTTTTTGTGGGTGGTTCGGAAGAAATAGTCCCTTTCAGTCTGCCAGTTTCGTAAAAG
Organism: Sepiola atlantica; assembly: GCA_963556195.1. NCBI lineage: Eukaryota > Metazoa > Mollusca > Cephalopoda > Sepiida > Sepiolidae > Sepiola > Sepiola atlantica. Next base: position 65,713,436 of record OY744522.1, read on the forward strand.
TCTTTTTGTGGGTGGTTCAGAAGAAATAGTCCCTTTCAGTCTGCCAGTTTCGTTAAAGTCTTTTTTGTGGGTGGTTGGGAAGAAATAGTCCCTTTCATTCTGCCAGTTTCGTTAAAGTCTTTTTGTGGGTGGTTCGGAAGAAATAGTCCCTTTCAGTCTGCCAGTTTCGTAAAAGTCTTTTTGTGGGTGGTTCGGAAGAAATAGTCCCTTTCAGTCTGCCAGTTTCGTTAAAGTCTTTTTGTGGGTGGTTCGAAAGAAATAGTCCCTTTCAGTCTGCCAGTTTCGTAAAAGTCTTTTTGTGGATGGTTCGGAAGAAATAGTCCCTTTCAGTCTGCCAGTATCGTAAAAGTCTTTTTGTGGGTGGTTGGGAAGAAATAGTCCCTTTCAGTCTGCCAGTTTCGTTAAAGTTTTTTGTGGGTGGTTGGGAAGAAATAGTCCCTTTCAGTCTGCCAGTTTCGTAAAAGTCTTTTTGTGGGTGGTTCGGAAGAAATAGTCCCTTTTAGTCTGCCAGTTTCGTAAAAGTCTTTTTGTGGGTGGTTCGGAAGAAATAGTCCCTTTCAGTCTGCCAGTTTCGTTAAAGTCTTTTTTGTGGGTGGTTGGGAAGAAATAGTCCCTTTCATTCTGCCAGTTTCGTTAAAGTCTTTTTGTGGATGGTTCGGAAGAAATAGTCCCTTTCAGTCTGCCAGTTTCGTAAAAGTCTTTTTGTGGGTGGTTCGGAAGAAATAGTCCCTTTCAGTCTGCCAGTTTCGTAAAAGTCTTTTTGTGGGTGGTTCGGAAGAAATAGTCCCTTCTAGTCTGCCAGTTTCGTAAAAGTTTTTTGTGGGTGGTTCGGAAGAAATAGTCCCTTTCAGTCTGCCAGTTTCGTTAAAGTCTTTTTGTGGGTGGTTCGGAAGAAATAGTCCCTTTCAGTCTGCCAGTTTCGTAAAAGTCTTTTTGTGGGTGGTTCGGAAGAAATAGTCCCTTTCAGTCTGCCGGTTTCGTAAAAGTCTTTTTGTGGGTGGTTCGGAAGAAATAGTCCCTTTCAGTCTGCCAGTTTCGTAAAAGTCTTTTTGTGGGTGGTTCGGAAGAAATAGTCCCTTTCAGTCTGCCAGTTTCGTAAAAGTTTTTTGTGGGTGGTTCGGAAGAAATAGTCCCTTTCAGTCTGCCAGTTTTGTAAAAGTCTTTTTGTGGGTGGTTCGGAAGAAATAGTCCCTTTCAGTCTGCCAGTTTCGTAAAAGTCTTTTTTGTGGGTGGTTCGGAAGAAATAGTCTTTTTCAGTCTGCCAGTTTCGTAAAAGTCTTTTTGTGGGTGGTTCGAAAGAAATAGTCCCTTTTAGTCTGCCAGTATCCTAAAAGTCTTTTTGTGGATGGTTCGGAAGAAATCATGATTATGATGATGATGATGATGATGATGATGATGATGATGATGATGATGATGATGATGATGATGATGATGATGATGATAAGAAGAAGAAGAAGAAGAAGAAGAAGAAGAAGAAGAAGAAGAAGAAGAAGAAGAAGAAGAAGAAGAAGGTAGAATAACTTTAAGACGAAATCAGCCTGAAAGACACCTCACCACCAGCGTTCAATCCCCTGGACTCTAAACAGGCTAGCCAAAAAGTAAGCCCTTAAAGGGCTTAATAGGGAAAGAAAGGGGCTACAAGGTTGACTGACAAAAATGTCTACCCCTAAACATTAAACTTATATTTTCTATATTCTTCCAACATGCGGACAAACATGCAATGAAATCTGCCATTACATGAAATTACCTGTTAGAGTTTCTTTATTAATTCAATATTTTTACAAAATTTGTCTGGAGTGAATTAAAGTCAAAAAAATGTTCTAATAACATTTTTTACTCTAATTACTACCCTAACAAGACACATTGTCACCGAGACATAAGGGGCTACTGTGAATTAGGGGCCAGATTTATAGGGGACATCCTAAGTGAGGAGTTGTGCAGCGAGATGTTTGTTCACATCACATTTAAACTTTTGCATATTGGTACAATCAGGTAAATTTGGAGCAGGGAGGGAATTCCAAAGGCTAGTAGTTCGAGAAAAAAAGCTATTAAAGTATAAAGCCTTCCGGCATTTTGGGACCTCTACAGTGTATGGGGTGGGATTTTGCTGATTAGCTAGTCAGTCAGGGGTATTTACGTCGAGGGGGCACCAGAATGTTTCGGGAGGGGGGGGTCTAATAATGTTTGCTAATTTTTGTTGTAGATGTCTATTTTTGCCTGATACATGATTATATCAAAGATTTTTCCGGTTAATTTATTTGGAACTACGATTTTCACCTGTGTAACTGTGTTTTTCATATGTGCCCTGATCTATATAAGCACCCTTTTTTCTCTTATTTCTTATCTCACTTAGATTGGTCAGGTTTTGATAAAAAATAAAATCGAGTTACCTCCCTCACATTTGCATCCTACTGTGAAACTGCGCCCAAACTTCTTCCTTAACCTATATGAAAGCAAGTCACATCAAGGATTACAACAATAAATCCTCGAGCAATAAAAACAAACGTCTATGATCATAACCCAACTGCTATTTCCGCTCTAAATACACCTGTTACACAAAACCCTGATAAACTAATACTCTGACGCTTGCTATGCAGTCTCTTCACAACTACATTGTGAGTGTTACCTGTCTCTTCCATGTTTGATGTTGGCCACAAAACTGTCAACGTTCCCGGGAAGAAGGCCGTGTACCATCTCTATCATAGTAAAGTCACTGACAACAGTGGTCTCAACAGAGTCGCCATTGTGCTCAACTCAGACCTAAAAAGCCTTGATTCTGAGGTCGTTAATCTTCCACCAACTTGCAATAGTACGATTGAAAGGGCAGATAACCAATGTCAGTATAATTTCTGTCTACGTTCCAGTGTAACCGATGAGGAGAAGTTCCAATTCTTTGGATACCTCCAACCGCAGTTGACAGTATTTTCCTCCAGTTGATGCTCTCATTGTCTTTGAAGACTGGAATGTGCGAGCTGGTCCAGTAGACAATAAAATGCATCATACGCCCTTGGTACATGCTGCGAAAATTGCCATTTTGTAGTAAGAAAGTCTAGTCCACACCAACACTTGTTTTCAACAACCACAGCGACAGATAGCAAACCAAATTGACTACATTTTAAGCTAACGCTGGAGAAGCTCTGTGTTCAACTTTTGGGCCTATCGAGGAGCTAATAATGTTGACGAGCATGAATCAGGCTATAACGTCTTCAGCGCTGTTTGAGTGACCAAGAACATTGGAGCCAATTAAAGTCACTGACAACAGTGGTCTCCGCAGAGTCGCCATTGCACTCAACTCATGGCCGCTCACTTGTGAATTATGTATGTGTCACACTTTGTTTGTGTGTATTATTCTAGGAAACTTGTACTTTTATAAAATCATTCAATTTATTTTTTTATAATAGCAAGGGTAGCTACCTAACTGATGTGCTGGTTGAACACAATAACATTTTATTAAATAATTATGCGATGATCTACTCTTGTTAATGTATTTCAGGAATTAATCATTAAATGACATTAACAATTCTATCGTCATTTGTATTTATTTTCACGTGCAGTTTAACGTGTTGGGCCTCATTTGTGATTTATGAGTGTGTGGTGCATGCTTAAAATTATATGTTTGTGGTTACTCTAGTTGAATCATATAATTTTCACGGTTTATTCATTAGGTTGCGCCTTTGCTGATGTTGCTTATACATTATGTGTAATATGTGCAAGATTTGTAATAGGTTCAACCGTTATAAATACAGTGCAGTCAAATCTACTGTAGATTGGAGGCAAGCAGTCTAATCTATTATCAAGATCCTAACAGACTGATAATATCACTCCGGGTCAGAGTGCACATGGAAGTAATGACAACAAAGCTTCTTCACCGGATTTAGTTTAAAGTCATAAGGGGACTGTTATGGGTGCAGTTTACCGTCGTTACCAGGACCATGTCTGGTTAATAAGACACAACGTCCAAGTTGGTTATCTTCTTACTCTTTCTTTTTAGGTCTGTTGGATATTTTTGTATTTGTCTACTGTACTTCTGCAACGTTATTCGGAAGGACATGGGGTTTGAACCTGAATCGTCTGCAGATGGGTTTGATGTCAGAATAAAAATAAAAACGAACAAAAAATTATTTTGGAAAGAAACGAACAAAGCAAAAACATTCCTTGTCCATGACGTAAGTAGATCAAAGAGCACGACCAGAAAAAAACGTGTCATTGTCCGAGAAAGTGGTGGGAAGGTAATAGGATCACAGCTGTTAACCTCAGAATTGACGTGGGATGACGTAAACAAAAGTTATTTAACATTTGCACTGTTGATATCAATGGGTAGGGAGTGCCTGACAGCGTGATCGACTGAAAAAGAAGGGGAGGGTGTCAGTGTGACAACCGCTCAGGTTCGAGACCCGTTTGTCCATTTGTGAAAGAGATAGAAGCCTTGTTATACCAATGCAAGCAACTTTGCTCCAACGAGGAACGAGAAAGTGAATTGAATTATTTCCCTTACACACGACTTTTAGACTTACCCATACGAACAGTAAAACCTGGAGCAATCGTGTTACACTTCGGGAGCTTTTGGAGGGGGTAAATAATTAGGTACATCTTCTCGTAATATGAGCTGTATCATCGCAAAGTCTACAATTCCAACTCTGGCTGTTATTTGTAGTTTTACCTTTCTATCTGCCTGTTGTTTCTTCCCTGGCGATTTGTCTCCTCACCACCGACTGTCTCAATCTCTAAATGATTCTTAATCTTACTATTGCTTATACTCTGCACGTCTCAAATAACATTTCTTTACCTTATTTTAATATTTATATTATTGTGCCATTTTCCCCATAACTCATATATTAAAATTACTTTGATTAACCTTTTTTCCTTATTGTTTCTAAAAATTTTCCTTCCCCCCTAACATTTTTTACAAATCGGTTAAAAAAAATGCTTTTATCTGCATTTTTATTACCTATTTGTTTATTTCCTTCGAGTGGCATATTATGAAGAGTTAAATCTCTTTGCGTCCTACCTGATTTGTTTATATCGGCCATGTTAAAATTCCAGCATGAGATGTTTTTCAGCGTTTCGCGTGTTCGATTTAATTTGTTATAATTTACTGGTTTTGCTAGGGATCCAATAAAGATTAAATATAATGATTTTACGAAATAATAAGTGGTTTGGAAATAGTGCCGGGCAGCATTTTTAGGATTCTCCTAAAGTTAATCTTAACCGTCAATGTTTGGCTTAAAATAATAATAATGATGACTAAGAACATCAAATTTTAAACAAATTGGTTCACTTTGTTCAAAGTAGCCACGGCAGTGAATTTTGTTATTACGTATGGACTCTTGATTGGACAAAATCTCAAATCAGCAGTTTCTTTCATCCAATCAAAGCAGTGAATATATTCACTGCCAAAAACCCGTGCTATAAAAACCCTAAACGCACAATTTTCTTTCACTTTTACCAATTTTCCTCAGAGAAACAATAGAGGTGCGCACGAAATATTCTTGCTTAGCTCCTTTGGGGCGAAGGGTCCCTCGACAAGCAGCACACACATAACGAGAGACTTTCACGGACTACCAAACAAAGCACCAGCAATAAACACACTGTTATCTGAATTCTGTTGCGCACAAGTTATTGCATGCATTCTCTCACTAACAAAACAGGCGTACTAATATACACACACACATCTTCATGCCTATTTTATTGACACAAACGTAAACGCACGCGGCGCCAGCAGAAACAAACATGGTACTTAATTTTTACTTACAGACAAACACCTTTATTTAACCGGAACGTTCTTGGAGTCTTTGAACTCTCAGATCTTTCGTTGTCTTCAGTTGTCAATAAAAAGAATTATTTCGTATTGATAGACTTTGTCTGTCTTTCTTTTGATAATGGCCTAACCTCAACAATTTGTAGAATGGAAATCATTGAAAAATCTCACGTATTTCACACACATTTTATTGTTCATTGTTGGTTTTAGATTGTATTTTTAGTCCGAAATAAAATTGTATTTTCACTTTTTAAAGTCTAAAAATTTGAACTTTTATTTTTTTTTTTTAAAACGGTTGTTGTTAGTGTGACGATTCTAGTCGACTGTTATTAGTAAATTATCGACTAGTTATGTCTTAATCTTCTTGTCGTTAAAACTTATGGAATTTAAGTAACGAAAAAGTGAATACGAAAAAAGGTTTATAACATAACTAGTCAGTAATAACCATCAATAAAAATGTCCACCTGCAATATTAAACTTTAACTAAAAGTTCAAATTTATAAATTTTGAAAAGTACAATTTTATTTCAGGATTATTTAATCATCAGTTTAACAAAAATTCGGTATAAAAATCATTGTTCAAATTATTGCACTACAGTTTAATGTGCAGCAGTCATAAACAATAACATTTATTTCCTCTTGCGGAAGGCAGCTCCTGTGAGGTGGTTGGGTCACAGGATGACTAATCAGACTTCTGGGCGTATTAATTTCAACAAGATTTTTGAACGACCCTTAGACAGCTTCGGTTCATGTGGAAAAAATAGACATAATTTCGTCTCTCTTCGCGCATCTGCCTTTCCATTAACCAATCAGGTGACATCAAGCCACCGTTACCAGCAGCAGTTATGCGACCAATATAAAATACAACATTTTTTAACACTTGCAAGCACTTCAGGGCTTTGCTCTACACCGTCGCTATCAGACGACATAACGACCTACGATGACAATAACAAGCAACACTGGCACAAGCACTAACCAAGTAGTGACAACACTAGCAACAGCAGCAGCTCCGATCCTGCCCTAGATCTATTAATGACTCAGCGACGACAGTAGCAGTATAGGCTAATTCTTTTAGTGATTCCAGACGATAGACGACATACCAATACTACTAGGAGATATCATCATCATCATACACTACTACAAGCCGATCCTTAGTGATTCAAGATGGCAGGCGACCTTCCAATATTGTTTCATTATCATTAACTACCATGGCGACGGCCCTACTCTTGACACTTTAGTGAAGCATGTAACAAAGAGACGTTTTATTTCCCCAAAATAAAACACTCTTTCTTATTTTACACATTAATTTGTTTTCTTATTGTTGTCACGTTTCATCACGTCTTTTATTTTTACTTGCTAGCATTAGTCATAGTACAATAGGCAACTGGGCCTTGTCTAGCTCCCGCTACACATTGATGACCCCCAAACGTGATGTGACACAACAATTAGATGAACACATTTGTGTACAACACAACCATACGATAAAAGAAAAATCGACCAGACGAGACTAGACCTAACCCACTACAACTTCGAACGACGACTCAGCCAAAAAAAAACGCGGCAACATTTCCAAATCATTTAATTAATACCTGATTGATAAAATTTACACTCACCGAAGATTCACACCACACTTCAAGGAGTATCAACCCCATCCAGCAACGATGTCATGATCAACTATTTCCAGACATTCATCTAGTACGAAAAATACCCAAAACTTTAACCAACGAAGTCATCACCAATAACACCATAGAAGAAATATCTCCAGTGTAAAACGAATACATATGCATTGCGCTCATTAATTACTCGATAACTGAACATTCATTTATTAACTTCTTGATAAAGAACTCATCAACTTTGAACACTGCGCTCCAACAACAGTGCAGAATCACTTGCATTTGTATGTTTAAATTACTCTGCAACCAATGCTCACCAACAACAATACATATTCACTTGAACTCGTCACTTGAACAAACTTTGTGGATTGAATTGAATTCGCCGTGACAGACAGTGCAGACTCACTTGCACCCATTATTTAGACTAACTTTGCAGACACACTTACAAATCTACTCACTTCGACCCATATTTGCAGAATTATTTGCAATTGACTCATGTCCAACATGTGTGTATATTCGTTTTGTTAGTATTTCTCCCATAGTTTTATATAATGGATGCAATCAATTATCTAGGAAGAGAGATTTACCATGTCCCATTTGCTCAGCACTCCTAGTAACGAAACTGAAAGTTAACCTTTCCAAAGCTTCACACATGTGATAGAAATTAACATAATTTCGTCTCTCTATGTGCATCTCTCTTTCAATCAACCAATCAGGTGACACCAAGACACCGCAATTGTATAAAAGACATTAATTTTTAACACTCGCCAGGACTTCGAACC